>JAKCPI010007116.1:0-317988 GCA_023213315.1 Euborellia annulipes | reverse complement strand
GGCCAGCACGCTAGCCAAGGCCCGAGGGCCTGAATTATTTAATAGATTAATTAGACGGAATAATGAACTCTATTTAATAATTATATATTGCTTTAAGTTTTGTAATTTAATTCTAATCATGCATGTCCCCAATAAGTGTTCCTATTTATAAAAGAAGAATTCAAATGTAAAAAAAAGGAGATTAATCAAATTTTTGATGAAATTTATCGTTTTTTTTTTTTTTTTCTATATTATAAATGACAATTTTCATAATCCTAAATAAACTAACATTTTATTAATTCAAAAATACTTATAATGTTTTTCAAGAAAAAAATTAATTGTTTTTGTAAAAGACAAAAGTTGTATTTTAAATATAAAACATTCCATTTTCTACAAAGGGTTATGGTGATTTCGAATTAATGAATTATCACAAATAAAAATTTTGAATTTTCCTTATAAATGTACTTACTTTTTTTATTATATAAAAAGAAAATCAAAGTTTTTTCCTAGACGTCATATATTGGACTCACTTTCACAATCCCTGAAAGACAAATTTCATTTTGATTTCATTTTGAGCTCGAGAATTTTTGAAAAACTCTTTTGACTCAATAATAAAAATATTAAAAAATGATTTCTAATTTATTTTTTTTTTCTTTTTTAAATGAGTTTGTGTACAAATGTTAAGGCCATATTTAAAACTTATTTGATTTTAAAACAAAATAATTTACGAAATGAAATTCTTAATGATGTGAGAATCTTATAAAATCGACTTCGATATCCAACGAGTGTTTCTTATGGAATTTATAAGTTTGAGGTAAATCATATCTGAGTTGAGCTAAGATCTGGGCTTTAACTTTCCACTGTTTGGCTTTGTTTAATACATAGCTACGTGTGCTTGTTTTATGTAATGAGTAGACCGCTCTGGAGGCCATGTCCAAACCCATTTGAACAAATTGTAAATCTACACCTCGATTTTGTTTCGTGCCAAATGGAGGATTCATAATTACTGTATCGAACCAGGGCTCTCTAATCACTGACCCCAACTGTAAAACGTCCGCTTGAAGAAGATCGATAGTATCAATCTCTAGCGTTTCATTATTACGCAAGTGAATTGCTAAAGCATCAGGATCGATATCCACTGATAAACAATGTTCGGCACCAAGTAAACTTGCCCCCAAGGCAAGAATTCCGCAGCCGCAACCCAAATCAGCTACCTGTAGGCCCTCGAGATCCCCAAAAGATGCTTGAATTGTATGCAAAACTGGCGCTGCAATGTGCGGCCTCGTTGCATACTGCTCTAACCAGACCTTGGGTTTCTCAAAAAAAGTTAATTCTTGTAGATGTTCTTCCAAAACTTTCAGTTTCATACACGCCATAAGTATAAAATAAGTTTGCACTTGAGTGAGAGAAATTGGATTTTGATCCCTATCATTAGCTGTGAAGAGATAGCGAAATTAGAATTTCATTTCACCTCTCTTATTTTGAGTCAAACCGAGGCAACACTGGTAGGATGGAATTGCCGTATAGAGAATCTTGCATTACGAAAAACCCATAAGATTGCTGTAGAGCAGTCCGCTGCGCTGGGGTCATATACGGTTCACCAGACATGGGTGCAGCCTGACAAAATATGGAAAACAAAAACAATTAGTTATGAAATTTAAATTATTTCATTTATCATTCAGAGATTATTTTTCATTCTAGAAAATTTAATTCCGGTTTCGGTTCGAGGAGTAAGAAGTTGGCTTTATTTCTTTTTTTCATTTTGTTTTATTCTTACACGATTTGGAAAGTAGATTCCTCTCTAAAAAAAATTGATCATGTTTAGTGATTCACAATTTGAGTCTACGACATCTTAGGCGTAGTTTTGAAAAAATACTTTTGTTAATTATAAATGATAATGCCATTATATATGATCCAGGATTAGTAGTAACCAATCGATTTAGATTAATTTGACTGCAATTTATTCCAACTCACACTTCTAGGGCTTAAAGTATCAATATTGATATGTCACTGTTGTTGAGAAAGACTCTTCTCTAGGACATGGTTAAATTATTATTATTTGAAATTCCTATCGGTATACCAGTTTATTTACCCGCCATGTACCGGCACCCCGTGAAGTTACATTATTTCCTATCTCTAGCTCCTACTCCTGCGTTCATTTCTAACGAGTTAATCCTTATTTCCACCGGGTTTTTTATATCCCACATCTTCTACGCTATGGAGGATATCCTAGTTTGAGGAGGGACTCTCTCAGCACCGGCGTGTAGCCTACTCCTTTCGAAGAATGCCTCACTGAGAGGGAACCTTCTTTACGTCCCTTCCACAGGACGGGATGTCACAGCAACTCCCTCTCCTCGTAGAGTTGCCTGGGGGCTATTGTGCATGGTTAAATGAAAAGAGGACCTTTTACAGTAAATGAACACCGTAATCTTAAAATTTTATTATTTAATTATATGTTAGTAACTTAAGAAAAATCTCTGAATGATAATAAAAGTTGAGTTAACTAATGAAGCATCAGGGTTTACTTTAATAATTTAATGAAGGTAAGAAAAAACCCTCGCCTTGCTAAATCACTCTTACCGAAACTAAAGGACCTCTTTTAAGTCCATAACTCACAAAACTGGGAGTGGCTCCACCGACAGGTAAGCTTGGAGTGAGTTGCGTGTTTAAAGTAGATGCTGCCCCTTGCTTAAGCAGAATTTGTTTTTTCAATTGAAGCTCTTCAAGAATCTTTCGATTTGCTATTTCTGAAAAATAAATAAATAAATAAATAAATGCTTAATAATGTAAAATAAAAAAAAATTAAATTAGGTTATATTATAAATAACCTTGTCTTGCACTTGGTGGTTGAAATGCCATATAGATATTTATTTATATAGTGGATGGATGCTCTCTGAGAAAATTTAAATTATAAATAATCAAATGAAGACTATAATTCAAATTAATTATATAAAAAACATTGATTTTAGAAAGGCTGTATTACAAGTTCCGCCATTTTGAAACTTTAAGGAAAAATTGGTCGCCATGATCAACAGATTTCATTTTATATCAATTATAACCAGAGTAAAGTTAACCTCATATTTGAATTTTTGTTCACTAAAAAAAAAAAAATTTTTAATAATTTAATAACTTTTGGCTTGGAAGTCATGTTCAATATAACCTGCTATCATGAAAAATTTCTTAATTTTCAGATTTAATCTTATTTTTATTTATTCATAATAGTTAAGTTTAACAAAGGCGCCTTTTAATTGTCTCCATTTATTTCTTTTTTTTTCAAAAATGTTTCTAATTTCATTTCAATAATAAACGAGCATGGAACCTTTTATTTTAACATATTTCATATTTTAACTCAAGTATTTTTATGATGGATCTATTTATTATTAATAGGTAATTTCATTAAATAATAATTTATAACAATTCTTATATAAATTTTAATTTTTTTTTTTTTTAGATATACTGGGGATGATGTTAATTCTTCCGAAAACTCACTACGAGAGAAAAAACTATTAACAAATTTATTAAGTAAAATATCCGAAAGGAAAAGTAAAATAAAAACTGAAAATAAAGTAGAAGAAAAGGATAATAGTGAACAACAAAATGAGAAACAAGAAATTCACGAAGGTCCACCGAAGAAAGGGAGTAAAAAGAAAAAATTAGATTCTCTTATTAAAGAGGAATATGAAAAAGTAGAACTGGAAGAAGATGATTCAGACTCATCCCCAAAAAAGAAAGTGAAATTGAAAGATATTAAATCGATTGAAGGTTTTACAATTATTGGAACCGATGAATTTACTAAGAGGAAAAAGGTGAAAATAAAAATCTATTTTATTTATATATTCCGTATATATATGGAATTTTCTAGTTTTTACTAGAAGAAGTAGCTGTGAGGAACAATATTAAGTCCCACCCATTTGTTTTCTACTTGTGATTATTTCATTGTTTAAAGAAATATTATATATTTTTAATAAAAACTTTTATAGTTCAACCATCCAGGGAGCGCTCCAATAAAGATTTTCATTTGCTTTTATAAAACAATGAAATAATCACAAGTAGAAAACGCATTGGGGGGACTTAATATTGTCCCTCACTGTACGTGGCCCTAACGTCAACGACTTTTATTTGATTAATTAATTCGTCTCAAACCCACTAACTAGAAACTTATAAGAGTAGTTAAATTTTTTACTTTTTTTTATTGGAAACCATTTTCTATTTAAATTATATCTTGCATGATTAAATTGGAAATAATAGAAATGTATACGTCCAAATATTTAATGTTTCAAATGGATGTGAACATGCTTTTTATTTATTTCCAACATATTTACCTCTGAAGAGGAGATTGAGGATTTTGTTAAATTATATCTATTTGATCATAGTATATTAAATAAATACAGTATTATTAAATCGTTTTTATGGCGTTATATGGTAGAGAAAAAAAAAGAAACTTTGTGATTAATAATAAATTTGCTATCGTATTGTTGAACATTTTTTCCATTGTCGATTGTTATCTAAGCAATATACCCTTTATAAATTACGAAATTTATTAATTTAAATTTTTAAAAACTATTTTAGGTAAAAAGAATTCTTCCATCCTGGCTAGCAAATCCTTTTGTAGTTTCTGTAAATCTTCATAATTTAACTGAAAAGATATCTGACATTCCTGAGTTAGATTCATCATTAGTAAAAAAACTTGAAAAAAATGGATTAACACACTTCTTCCCAGGTAATTAAATGAAGTCAATAATGTTAAATCATAAATATATAAGTAGACCCTAGAACACAAGAGGTCTATTTTATTTATTTTGAGTAAATCATAGTTAAAGTTTGAAAAACACACACCACCTCTATTAGTTGGTGAAGGGGCGCTCCACTAAATGACGGCACCTGCCAAAAAATCAACTTAGGCAGGCCACACTCGCTTCGGTCTACCGGAGAGGTCTACTTGCGCAGATAGACCGGAATGTGTGTAGGAATAAATAGACCTGTGCAGTTTTTTGAACCTATTCATGCGTCCGGCGCAAGATCGAAAATCAATTCTTTCTAGTGACACCGTACGGTGTACCTACCTGTGTTTGTGTGCCATACTCCAGTCGCTTCAGTTTTCTAGTCTATCAATGCCACCGCATCATCGTCCTCAATCGATGCCATCTCAAAAAGAATTGAAGACCGCTCAGGTGCACCGGAACGTCCCGGACAGACGCGGTTCACCTGCTCAGGCATACCTGCTCAGGTAACCTCTCCGGTTGTCCGGAGCGTGTGTGGCCGGCCTCAGATTTCTTTACCACTCAAAATATGACTATTTTAATTACCATAATTTCAATAAAACTGGAAATTTGAGAAAATGTAACTTAAACCCCTAGTGTTCTTGGGTCCATATATATTATATATATATATATATAAGGTCTTCAGCGCCAAAACGGTCTAACCCACATTTCACTTTTTTGGTTTTATGCCTTAGTATCTATTAAATCATCAATTGCAGAGTAGTACATGTTCTGAAATCTAGCGATAAAAACGAGAAGGTTGCTTAGGACACTACGGTATTTTTTAAAATGTAAGTTATGAGGATAGTGTTAAGGCATAAAACCAAAAAAGTGAAAAGGGTTAGGCCCCATATATAAGTAAGAGAAAGTAAAAATAGAGCTAATATGGCAAAAACATTTATAAGTATGATGAAGAGATAGGTTACTGTCCGCAGATCAGAAAATGTGATAGAAGAGGAAGGCATCCATCGGGTAACCTCTATCGAATAAAACTCCCAATGTAAAAAACATTTCGGCTTTAATATCTACAGAGCATTTTATAGTTTAGTATTTAGATCGATCGAATATGCTAATTATACGACCATGATATTATTTATCTATAAATATGTATATGAATAATTTATTAAATTTTATTCTAGTTCAGTCCCAATTAATACCTTGGTTAATTCGAGAACAAGAAAAACCTTCTCTATATCGTCCCTGTGATATCTGTGTTTCGGCTCCGACGGGAAGTGGAAAAACTCTTGCTTTTGTTCTTCCCATTGTTCAGGTAATATATTTTTTTATCAAAACAAAGGTAGCTAAATTATTAAATATATATATATATAAAAAAAACTTTAATACCAATTCAAGAATCCTCTATTGCAGAAGAAGGAGAATAAAAAGAGAGAGCAGCTAATTATATTTTCGTTTATTATTCCTTCAGTGCTGTCGTTTCGGTCCTGTTTAGGGCCATCTTCAGAGAATTATGGCTGTCATTATAAATTTTAATTTCATAACTGAACTCAGTGAGTACATTCATAAAATTTCACTTCACAGACTTTACCATTGGAAATCATCTCACCTACTACTATATACAAAAAATATACAACTTCAGTTTTTAATACAGGGGAATGATGTTGAAATTGAAATTAATAATGACAGCCCTAATGCTCTAAAGATCGCCCTAAACAAGGCCTAAACGTCAGCACTGTGGGAATAATAAACGAAAATATAATTAGTTGCTCTCTCTTTTATTCTCCTTCTTCTACATAAATTAACCAGCTATATAAAAACTGGAAGGTGAAGAAAAATAGACATTCAAAATTTCCATAGGCTCTGTGTGTTTTAAATGTTTACTGCTTGAAATAAACTATGGTTATTTTTCAAAATTTTAATCTCATATTTGGATATTTTATACACAATAGAGAATCCTAAATAAAAACAAAATCTAAAAAATAGTAATTTTAAACAAATTTGGTGGAGCGAATTTCGAGAAAAAAAAAACTGAAAATGTATATCAATCAGGACCCCCCCCCCCCCCCCGGGCAAGTACTAGTACTCTGACCGATTTTGTTCAAAAGCTTATTTGAGTGTCCAGGAGGGTACCTAACTTAAATATAAAATTTCAATCCGGTAGCTTAATTCCTTCATGCTAAAATTCGTTACACACAGACAGAGAGACCAATATGCAGGACCCACTTTTTCAGGGGACTCAAAACATGTATATCCATCAAAATCTCAACATCGAATTTTTGACATGATCGCAATTCTTTCTCTCTATATACGGGAATGAAAATTTCCAAAATGTAAATCAGACCAGAAAAACTTGAGAGGAAGGGATTACCATTTATTCAATAAAATAAATTTTGAAAATTGTACAAAAACCAATTTTGAGGGCGGTGAAAAGTTCGTAAATTTTTATATTCTACAATTGGCTGACTTCATCGTCCTTTCAAATATTCACCCTCCTTATACTAATTTTATTTAGTTTTTAAGAAATTTAAACTTATTTTACTTTCAGGCTCTGAAAGATCGAATGGTGCCTCGCCTTAGAGCTCTGGTTGTTTTACCAGTCCAAGAACTTGCGGCCCAAGTATTTTCGGTATTCAAAGATTATACTCAAGATACAGATCTCAAAGTAGTTCTAATCACCGGGAAAAATAGTTTTTCTGTTGAAAAAAATCTTCTTGTTTATAAACGTAAGCTGTATTAAAATTTTTTTTCTCTTTATCTATAATTAATATATCTAACAATTTTTTATTATTTATTGTATATCTTTTAGATCCTTTACTTGGCTACCAATCATTAGTTGATATTATAGTCACCACACCCGGTCGACTTGTTGAACATCTTCATAACACAGAGGGTCTCTCCGTACAACATCTCCGATTTCTTGTGATTGATGAAGCTGATAGAGTAATGGAACACCAGCAAAATGATTGGCTCTATCATCTTACCAAAAGATTTCAACAAATGGATAGACTTACAATCAAAGCTTTGGAAGAAAGGTAAAGGCAAGCTTCGTACGATATGTTTGAGTGTGAGCTTTAACATGAATTTTCTTTAGGAGACAATTGCCCCAAAAATTTTCTTTTTCTTTTGATATAGGTTTATGTACTGGAATATTAGTTATGGTCGATTGTAAGAAAAATATTAAATTGAGCAATTAATTGTAAATAAGGTGACATTTGATTTTCAAATATTTCAGAGACCTAGTCAATGAATTTATAAAACCTAATCACCTCCTCTTTTACAATATTGGTTCTTGTAATTTTATTATAGATCCACTCAGGATCTAATAGATTCCCGAAATATTTGAAAATCGTTTAAAATTAAATATACAAATTAAACACTAGGTTATTTGTTTCAAAGGTTTTATTAATTAAAAATTAACACTTGATACGTATTTCGACAATTCCTTGTGATCGTCAGAAGTGATTTTAATCTAGTATTAGAATGTAATCACTTCTGATGATGACAAGGAATTGTCGAAATACGTATCAAGTGTTAATTTTTAATTAATAAAACCTTTGAAACAAATTGTTTAATTTGTTTATTTAATTTTAATTTATGTTTCAACGAGAACCAACGGTCGAAAGTTTAAATCTTATGAAAATCGTTTCTCCATTTATAATAATCTGCCGAAAATTTACACCTTTACTTTTTTCCAATTAAATCAACACCTTCAGCAACACCACTTAATCAGTGGGGTCATTTCAACTAATAGGTACTCTAGTTTGACCAAAATATATTTAATTTAATTAATTGTTTCATTTTGTACAGTTTATATACTCGTAGATATATTTTGAAATATTTTATTAAGAATAATAGAAAATTTTTAAAAAATCAAGGCCTTTGGGGTGGGGGGGGCAAATGCCTCCCCCTGCCCCCCCCCCCAATGACGCCACTGTTCTTAATTAAGAACAGAAGATTTATAATTTATAATATATACTGGTATATTAAGCTGCGTATGGTAGCCTGGTCCTTCTAGGATGTTGAGTCAAGGTTTTTTTTTTATATTCACCTTTAGATATACTGTTTTTATCGACCAATCGAAAATCCATCAACTCAAACTGGCATCGAAATAAACGAATAATATACAAATTATATATTTTTTTTGTAAAAAGTCCAAATGAAAAATTAATTTTCCCTACGGCCTTTACAATCGACAATAAATGCATATATTCATAACTTTTACTTACCTAAAATTAATTTTTTTCAGTATGTTTTCGCCTCCGCCTCAAAAGCTACTTTTCAGTGCTACTCTCTCCCAAGATCCTGAAAAACTTCAAAACCTGAATTTATTTCAACCAAAACTTTTCACTTCCATTGTAGAAAATTTACAAACTGAATCTTCGATGGTAAATGATATTTTTATTCTTATTTATTTGAACAACTAAATACTTTATTTAATTAATATTTATTTATTAAAATACACTTACCCATGTAACCATTTAACTTAACTCTTTCGGTATTCAATTTCTTAAAGTTCAGCAAAGAGATGTATCTTATTTTTTTTTTTTTAGAAAACGGATGCTGGAACTTTCATAGGAAAATATACTACTCCAGCTGAACTTTGTGAAAAATATGTTATAACAAGTTTGTCTAATAAACCACTGTTGAGTTTTCTTTTGATTATTGGTGATGGAATTTCGGAGATTTCACCACGACGAACTCTCTGTTTTGCCAATTCACAAAGTTCTGCTCATCGATTATCTTTAGTTCTTGGCCATATGGGAAAGGAACGTAATATTCGCGTTGCCGAAATGTCAGCAGCACTTGCAAAACGAGATCGAGCTCGAATGCTTGAAGAGTTCACTAACGGCGCAATTAATGTGTAAGTTTAAAAAACCTGTAAGGGCCAGTGGCTTCATTTATGGGTAGTTAGTGGAGTCTCTGTTAAGTGGATTTTTTTTGTAGTGCTGAAACCCTCTTCAGTTTTATTCATGTATTATATTTATTTAAATTAATTTCAATTTTTATTTTTAATAATTTTTATAAGTTATATGTCTTTATTAAATTGCTAGCTTCAAAAAGCCTTTAATACTGAAGAGGGTTTGTTCCCTGGAAGAGAATTTCTGCATTACAGACTAACTATAGGTCAACTAACTACCTATAGATGAAGCTACTGACCCTAAAGCATTTATTTTCATTCACCTTTTCTTATTTTATTCTTTCCTAATTGCAGCTTAGTATCAACAGATAGCCTTGCCCGAGGAATAGATTTGCCCCAAATCGATTTAGTTATTTCATATGATCCAGCTGTTCATCTCAAGACATACATTCACCGAGTAGGAAGAACAGCCCGAGCAGGTCAACAGGGGACAGCGATCTCATGTCTTTTAGACACTCAACTTAAAGCATTCAAATCAATGATAGAGGTGGCTGATAAGAAACACATACAAGAGTTAAAAATCTCTCAAAGCCAAATTGATCAATACCAGGAGCAATATCAACAAGCACTAGAAAGTCTTGCAACACATATTCAGGTAAAGTTTTATTTTTCTTAAATATATATAGTATAAAATTCTATGCCCTATGTCAGTGTTTCTCAATCTTTTTTTTTGTCACGGCACACTTTTTTTTCAAAATTTGGCGGCACACAAAGAAAGAATTGAAAAAATACAATACATCAGTAAAGTGTACTTTAAACAATTTTCACGAAAAATTTTACTGATATACATGTTTTGAGGTCCCCTGGTAAAAAGAGGTTTTCGCAATATGGTTTATCTGTGTGTCTGTATGTCTGTGAAAAAATATCTCAAGAACGAAAAGAGCGTTGAAATTTTATATTTGAGTTACCCCCCTTTGATCAAAACCAGCCAAAAAGTACTAGTACTTTACTGTTACACTTTTTCAGTTTTTTTGATTTTCTCAAAATTCACCCCAACGATTTTGATTAAAATTCAAAAATCAATTATTTTTTAGATGCTCTTTCAAACGTATATTCTCATTTTGCCCTTGAAATCTTCTGAAGTACATTTTACTCTTGTACTTCATAAGAAAGAGATTTTGCCATGGTAACAAAACATAAATATTTTCCCATGTTTTATTACATCTTGAATTTTAATACTGTATGTATATCAGGGGAAACTAAATGTGTGTCCACAGCGAGCAGTCACACCAGATTTTTATGTTGGTTTTCTTTAATTTAAACTTTACTCATAATAATAATAAAAAACAGCATTATTACTATATACATTTATAAAATTTTGATAAATTGATGGTAATGTGCCGCCAATCAAAAAAAAAAAAACAAGGGCAGAAGGGCACAATCGAAAACAGCTGATCGTCTCTCGTGTCGCTGCTGCTCACTCTCTCGACTCTCTCGGTCGACTCTCTTGCTTCTTTTTTTCTTTAATTATTTTTTTCAAATAAAAATCATTAAATATATTCACTCTTTTTTTTTCATCATCACCACTATTTAACTCTCAATAGAAAGCTGCTCTCAAAATTGTTTGAAGTACACTTTACTCTTATACTTCATAAGAAAGAGTAGAAATGGTAACAAAATATATACTTTTAATTACCGAAAATAAGAGAAATTAATTGAAACCAATGGTGGTTAATTATTCAATTTAAAAATCTATATACCTTAATCAAAAACATATGATTAATTTCTTTTACAGAAAGAAAGTTCAGAAAAGATTGACAAGGAAAAACATCTTCGAAAACAAACTACAAACCAATTTAAAAAACGCAAGAGGAAAGTAAGTCTCCAAAAAGAATAATTTATTATCAATATCTATTATAAACCATAGAGTGTATTTTTTTATAAAGTTTATACATGTATATATGTATCTTTATATATTTAAAAAAAAATAATTTTTTCCTTTTATGTTAATTTATCCATCGTTTTTTTAATTTTTCAAAAAAAATTTCATTTGCATTTTAAAAGAGGGATAGAGGCAATTTTGACAAATCTTAATTTTCCACATGCACAGCTGCACTATCGCAACCATTCAGGATTATCCGAGGTGCGATTATTGTTAGATATTTTTTTTATTTTATATAATTCATAGTCCTTTCGGTTAGTTAGCCATTTGGATTGTATAAATATTTATATTTAAAGAGAAAAAATTAATTTGATTGATTTCGGCGATTATTGTTAGTTGAAACTTGAACAAATTTTTGATAATTCGCTCCAAATCTCTAGACTTTATAATATCAGAAAGTATTTTGGGAAAACAATAGACGAATAGAGAATTGGAAGCCAGAGGTGAAAATTTAAAAAGCTCTATTTTGTCAACAGAAATAATTTTTTCATCTTAGTCTTTGCAGACGATTTCGTCTAGATTGACATTATCTGGCCAGCTGGTATCAAATATACATGTTTGCCACAATGCATGTCGAATTTGGGTGTTAATTTAAATTTCATAAATGTATGAATAAATAAGAAATTATATATATATATCAGGCATATGTTCATAAAGAAAATTCATATTATTAATTCAAATATCCGAAAAAGATTGGTAGCGCCTTTAGCCAATTTGTACTCTTGACTATATTTTTCGGCTGTTTGAATTAATAAATATTAATCATTTGAATTTTCTTCAAGAACCCGTATATATTGAGCGGCGTAACTAGCCTTTCAGGACTGAGGGGGCGAAGCTCAACTAGGGCGCCGTTTTTTAAGTTGTAATATAATTTTAAAGAAATCTATCAATTTTTTGGACAATCTATCGAAAGAATATGATAAAATCATCGTCCCTGGGCTATATTTTAGATGGCCTAGGAGGCCTATGTCGGTCTCGAGAGGCGCCAAAGGCTTGAAGCTCCTGGGGCGGAGGGGGCCCCCCTTCGCCCCCACCTAGTTACGCTACTGTTTATATTATATATAATTTCATATTTATTAATTGAAACTTTAAGAGGATTTCTCAATTTCCCCAATTAGATTGTTTCTAGTTCATGAAGGAATTTGTGAACTCGATATATATCTCATCAATATTAGCTCTGCAAGAAGGTGAAATTAGTTGGGGTGCATTTTTAGCTTTTCTATATAAAATTTAATTTAGTTATTTCTTAATTTTTTGTTTCGCCTCTCTCTCAAATTATTAAAATTCATCCCCCCTCCACTCCTAAATGAATTCCTTTCTATATAACTTATCATAACAACAAAATGATTTCTTCGTCAAAGAAGAAATAGGAAATAAATTATGATTTTTTTTTGTCCTTATCATTTAAATAAAATATTTGTTATTTTTCTTTTTATTTATCCCTTCCTAATTTTTATTATCCTTTTCCTTTTTTAGATTTCATTCTACTAACCATATACGGAATTCATATCATCCAGGAACGAAGAAAAATTCAGGTAATTTTGTTATTTTTTTTAAATTAGATTTAGGATCAATTTTGTGCAATAGCGAGATATGTATTGTTTCTTAAATTTTAATCCCTTCCTACAATCTACCCTAATTGGAAAAGTTATTTTCTACGAACAATTTTTTAAACCAAATAAATTCAAATTGTTTGGTAAAAGATTAGGAATTGAAATTTAGACAAGATTAAATTGTTGGAAATATTTTCGAATATAGATTTTATTATCAATTAATATAGATAGAAACTTAAATGCCCGTTGTAAGTGGGAGGTATAATCAAAGATATTATGGCGGCGATCTGCACAGGTGGCGACACCGGTGGGAGTGAAGGACCCTGACTCAACCCGTTTTACCCCCACTCTTGGCTTAAATTCCCCTCCCCGACGCCGTCGCCGCCACAGCTAACTTCCCCTCCAGCCGCAGCCCTTCGCCTTCAGAGCCTCGCCAGGGTCTACGTGAGCTTTGACACGCGCATTCCCTCTTCCCTCCTTTTGGACAGGAAGGCAGATGCGCCCTTAAAATCGATATTCTTCATTTAGACAATTCAGTGATAAACAGAGTGGACTTTAAGTCATTCATTTAAAAATGAGCCGAAGAAAAAGATCTAGAGTTGAATATCGAGAAATGGAAGAGAAATATAACCAAACGAATGATGATGAAGAAGAAGGTTATGAATCCGGCGAGAAAGGACGCGGAAAAAGCACACCAGAAATTAATGAAAATACAACCAAAAATGAAAGCTCACAAGCAGTTGTACCAGAAACTCCTGTAGGCCCCCAAGGTGCAGCTTTTCAAAGCCGACTACCATTTGATAAAATGTCAATTGATGAAGCCACGTGTTTTCCAGATATTTGTCAAGGCTCTCCCGAAACACAACAAGTTTTCATTTATATTAGAAATAAAATATTACAATCATGGCTTGAGAGTCCCAAACAACAATTAATTTTTGAAAATGCTATTCGACAAATTGATCCACCTTATAATAGTGATGTACCTTTGGCACAGCGAATTCACGCTTTCTTAGAACGACATGGTTTTATCAATTTTGGCATTTTCTCACGACTCAAAGAACTTCCTACAGTTAAAAAAGGAAAAGTCTTTGTTATCGGAGCTGGAATTGCTGGTTTAGCAGCAGCACAACAAATGCAACAGTTCGGAATGGAAGTTATAGTGTTAGAAGCAAGAGACCGTGTTGGTGGCCGCATTGCTACTTTCAGAAAATCTTCATATATTGCTGATCTAGGAGCAATGGTTGTGACTGGACTCGGTGGAAATCCAGTTGCTGTTTTAAGCAAACAAATAAATATGGAACTCCATAAAATCAGAGCAAATTGTCCTCTTTATGAATCAAATGGAAATACTGTTCCTAAACACATGGATGAAGTAATAGAAAGAGAATTTAACAAACTTTTGGAAACAACAAGCTATCTCTCTCATCATCTTGATTTTAATTATGCTGATGGAAAGCCAGTTTCATTAGGACAAGCACTTGAATGGGTTATTAAACTTCAAGAGAAAAATGTTAAAGAGAAACAAATACAGCATTGGAAAACTGTTCTCAATCTTCAAGAACGTCTAAGAACTAATCACCAGAACAGATGTACCTTAAGGGAGAAAATCGCTGTTTTAAATAAACAACATAAAGAAGAAAATGATATTAAAGAACCAAGAGATATTACTGATGAATTTATGCACAGATCCAAACTTCGTGATCTCAACAACGCCTGTCGTGAATGGGATCAGTTGTATGAGGAAAAAAACACAATTGAAAACAAGTTACAAGAATTAGAAGCATCGCCTCCGAGTGACGTTTATCTTTCATCAAGAGATAGACAAATCTTGGATTGGCATTTTGCCAATCTAGAATTTGCCAACGCTACTTCTTTAGGGAATCTCTCATTGAAACATTGGGACCAAGACGATGATTTTGAATTTAGTGGAAATCATTTGACAGTGCGTAATGGTTACTCATGTTTACCTGTGGCTTTGTCTGAGGGTCTTGATATTAAAATGAACACTGCTGTTCGAGAAATCAGATACAAATCTGATGGGGTTGAAATTGTGACAACAAACTCGCGTGTTAACAATAACCCAACAACTTATAAAGGGGATGTGGTTCTTTGTACTCTTCCTCTAGGAGTTCTTAAACAGGCTAATTCTGTTCAGTTTACTCCACCTCTGCCCGAATGGAAAACAGCAGCTATTCAACGCTTAGGATTTGGAAATCTTAACAAAGTGGTATTGTGTTTCGAAAGAATCTTTTGGGATTCCAACGCTAATCTCTTTGGCCATGTTGGGAGTACTACAGCCAGTAGAGGCGAATTGTTTTTGTTCTGGAATTTGTACAAAGCTCCGGTATTACTAGCGTTAGTGGCTGGGGAAGCAGCCGCTGTTATGGAGAATGTTTCAGACGACGTCATCATTGGCAGGTGCATTGCAGTACTCAAGGGCATTTTTGGTAATAACGCGGTTCCACATCCTAAAGAAACAGTTGTGACTCGGTGGCTGGCAGATCCTTGGTCAAGAGGCTCCTACTCGTACGTCGCGGTAGGTTCCAGCGGAAACGATTATGATGTATTGGCAGCACCTGTAAAAGCCTCTCCTGATTCTCAACCAAGGCTCTTTTTCGCTGGCGAACACACAAACAGAAATTATCCCGCGACAGTACATGGCGCTTATTTAAGTGGACTTCGCGAGGGAGGTCGCATCGCCGACCAGTTCCTGGGTTGTCCTTATGCCCCAACAACAACAACAACCACCATCAAAAGTTCCTCTACCCAACCTGAAACTAAAAAATAACATAATATTTGTGTTAAATTCGAGTTTTTATAAATCTCTTAATTTTAAAAGTTAATCAAAAAAAAAAAAAAACATGTAAAACATATTTTTTATATTTATATATTTCATAATTTTATTTCAAATTTTATTCATCCATAAAATCATAAAATTAAATATATTTATCAGATATAATAATCATGAAATAAGGAATTTTAATTTTACTAAATCTATTTATATAAGTTTTTTATATTTTTCATAATTAAAAATGTTATCATCCATGATGAAATATATAAGTATAAATTATTCATTTTAATATTAATGATAATGAAATTCACTGTGAAAAAACATTTATATATATATATACAATAAATTTTATATATTTTTAATTTTGTGTTTAATTACAAATTCCTATGAATTAATTAAAATGCTTTCCATTGTCACATTCATCCAGTCATTTATTTGTGTTTTTTTTTAGATGTATAGTATATAAAAGTTTATATTTGAAATTAAAAAAAAGTATCTATAAATATAAATTTATCCATTTCATATTTTGTTAGTGATCAGCTTTAAATGACTTTATGAAATCACTTTAAATATATATATATATATGCATTGGCTATTTTAATATAGAGAGAAAGTAAAGGGTAGAAAATTTTGTCAATTGTGAAAATTTTAAAATTATTTATTATATTTATAGGTACAAAATATTTAAACAAAACTAATCAATCATTTTATTTTTCTTGTTAAAGTGAGGAACAATATTAAGTCCCACCCATGCGTTTTCTACTTGTGAATATTTCATTGTTTTTAAAAAAAATATAAATTTTTTAATGGAAACTTTCATGGTTCAACCTAGAAAATTTCTAATAAAGATTTTCATTTTATTTTATAAAAACAATGAAATAATCACAAGTTGAAAACGCATGGGTGAGACTTAATTGTCCCTCAGTGTACATAAACATTTAAACATCAAAAAATTTTGCACTGGTATAGATATTTTCAAATAAAATTTTAATTTGAATTGAAACTATTTGTTTTAATAACAATTTTATCAGAATTATATATATATTTGTTAGCTACTATCTACAGTGAGTGGCAAAGTTAACTGCAACCCAAGAATTTTCTCATGTGATTACTTCATTGTTTTTATAAGAGAAGATGGATTTTCATCTGTGTTTAAACCACAATAAGTTTCCATTAAAAAAAAAAAAAAAACAGAAATAATCACAGCAGAAAGCAAAAAGGTGAATCTTAACTTTGACACTAAAAGCTCACATTCAGAATTTTAGATTAACAATAGAAAATAATTAAGACTTTATATATACATTTTCATAATAAATCAAGTATATTAAATTTCTAAAGAAACCCCAGCAATATTTTTTTTACAAGATATTTTAAAATAAGCCATCTTGAGCCTTTAGATCATCTAATACTTTATAATTAATTTAAATTAAATGGATTTGGTATGAAAGAGGATGCAACCCACTTTCACCCCATACATATTATATATTATCTACAGCCACAATCTGCAATTCAGCTTAAATTAAAGTTAATATTATATATGTATGATCTGTGATTAAAGTGATTAAATATATTTAGGCCTAGTAGTATTTAATCAATTGTTTATTTTCTCTTTAATGATGATATGCTATATCATTTAAAAAAATGCCATTTTGAATTGAATATATTTGTTTATTATATAATTTAAGACAAGATTAATTTTATTTTTAATCAAAGCATACTACTTTATTTAAAATTATGTTACAACTGCTAATTTGATAATTAACACTGACATGCCAAAATTGTTTTCCAATCCTATGACTGTTCTTATAAATAGTAAAAACATTGTTCATTAGTAAAATAAATAAAATATATATTCTGAGAAATCAAAATAAAATAATATATTTTTTGAAAATAAGCCTCAAACTTATTTATATGACAAATTTTTTTTTAGTAGATAAATTTAAAGTTGACGCGGGTAATTTTTTCATTGACCAAAGGAAAAGAGCGGCCAACTTATCAACCAATCAGAATCGAATATGACTACTACGTTCGGCAATGTTCGGTTGTTGTTCGGGTGAATTCGACTCTTGGCGGAACACCGACTTTGCTTTTAGCTCGGCTCTGACTCCCCAACATGGCGGAGTTGCTCGCGAAGCTTACATACGGTTGTTCAGTAAAATGCCCGAAACGGGCATTCTAAGTGAACTTATAAGTTTAGTGCAGTGGATAGTGTGTTTTAAAAGTTGATTTCAGTGAATAATGGCTTTGGAACTCAGGTTGCATAGCCCGGCTGGTGCAGAGCCCGTTGTTTATCAATGGCCTCTTACTTCGGGTCGAGGCTCGGTGAGTTCATTAAATGAAAATTCTTAATCATCAGGAAATAAATTTTATTTAATTCATAAAATATATTTCCTTGAAATAACGAGATAACATTTTCCACATTACACATTACAATTCTATTAAATTTACTTTAGAGGTTAATGCCTTCACTTTATTTTTATTATTATTTTTAATATAAAGAAAAATTCTATTATTTTTATATTATTTTATAATAGCAAAAAGTAGGTCAAAATATTCTGAATTTGCGTTCGAAATAACGGGCTGTCTTGGATTAAATTAAACAAAAGAGTAACTTGAACATTTTATTTTAATTACTCATGACACATTTATTATTTTATATTTTTAAATAAGAAATTTAATTATTAAAAATTATTAAATGTGGTTTTTTTATTTTTTTTAGGATAAACATGATGGAGCTATTGAAATAGTGGAAACAATAAGGTCAGTAAACCTGCATTTTATCTCTAAGATTAACTTTTTAATTGTTAAGGAATAAATTTAGATATTTTCCAAAATGGTAGAAAGGAAAATAATGTTTATATAATAAAAAAAAAAGTTTCTCTTATCTCATGTTTGGTGATTTTTGTTGGTAACACGTGATTGATTAATCTGTGACAGGTTTATGAACAAATTTGTAGGCCCTAGCAAACAAAAGTCCTAGCTACGCCATTATTCCCTTTGTAGTAGATGGGATGGGATTGAGATTTTATGTTCCCTGGGGAGTAAGTTTCCCTGGCGTCCCCTTCCGGGGCCCCGTGAGCGTCTCCGTCCCCTTCGTCATCGCCTCGCGTCTTTAGCCATGAATAGTGATTCAAAAGTTGAATGAACTATGCCGGGCGCACCGCCTCACGCCGTTCTTGACATTCCTTTAAAAAAAACACCAACGCCATCCGACCACTCTTTTTCTTTATTCTTTCAACTTTTATTTATTTTAATTTAATCCTTTAATCATATTTTTTTCTTTTTGACTTCATAATATTTTCAATTATAAATTCATTTATTTCAATTTAATCAAAGTTTACTTATTTCCTTATAGTTTATTATTTTTTATTGCTCTAAATAGTAAAGAATATAGATAGAAAGTATTGTGATTTTTTACTCTAATTTGGTTGATTTATTTTTATAAGATGCAAACATTTCCAGAATTCATCTTGTTTTCTTTCTCACAGAAAGTTGTATACTCACTTGAAATTAGAAACATAATGAATTCAAATAATGTTATTTTACAAATCTTCTAATGTGCCCTTATAATAATGAAAGCAAATATTATTTTTTCTTAAAACAATTTTCTTTTAATTAAAATAATTTTCTTAAATCGTAAACTTTTTATATTTGAAATATAAGACCCATTCACATCTGTTGGTCTTTTTTCACTCCTTTCATCTCGCACTTGTCAAAAAAAAAAAAAAAAAAAGAAACTAATACAATGCCTAAATTCATTTTTTTAATCTCTTTCCCCTTGATAAAAATTTACCGACTCCACTTTGCTAATGAAAATTCTGATTTGAGTATTCCTGTCGTTAATTTATATATCTACAGATGTTTTCAGGATGAATTGTCGACTCGTGTTGAAATACTAGATTGTTTCGGATAACTAAATTATGTTAATTAGGGCCCTGAAGATCGTGCATTTAGAATTGAAACCTTATAATGTACAGTGAGCGCCACAATTAAGTCCCCACCTGATAGCTAGAACCTTAAATATATGGTATATGGTAAAATAATTTGAAAAGGTAAAATAAATGCATCTGTACCAGATTTTACGTTTTAAAATTATTTCACTATACACCATATACTTAAGGCTCTATCAGGTGGGGACTTAATTGTGGCGCTCACTGTACTTGCTTGACCGAAAAACATTTGCCTAATAAAGAAATATAAAATTCGCAAGAAAATTTAATTTATATATATATACATCTATACCTCCTCCACGAGTCAACGTATCATCATCATATGAATCTTCAAATAAAATTTTTTATACAATTCATTAATGACAAAATTTCTTTCTAAGACGATATTTGTGTCTAGTGTGCCTCTTGCCTTAATTAAAATCTTATTGTTTAAATCTCACAAGACTGTCTGTCAGATTGGAAAAGAAAAAACTTATTTTCAAAATATGTGATCATGGCCTTTCGGGGTAGATATAAACATATTTAAATTTATTAACAAAATTAATAATATTTGATTAATTTTAAATTATCCCGTCAGTATACACCTTTCAAACTATTAAAAGATAAAAAAAAAAAAATCATATCGGTAATCTAATCGACGGAATGTAATTATTTATTTATATATGATATATTGAACTTGGTTTTCCTCATAGTCTTGCAAAAAAAAAAAAAAAAAAAATGATTAATAAGAGCGTTACTTGCAAAAATTTCATTTTGCATCTTATTTGGACCCTGTCATCATCTACATGATGATTGATTGCCTCTTAAACGGCTCAGAATTGTTCAATGCCATTTGCTATTTTGACAATTATGAATGGTTTAATTTAAATAGTGTGCTGCTTCTTGTATGTTGTCCTTTGCGGTTGGCTGATTTAAGAGGGGAACGTGCAAATGACCACTTCGGTCCTTGAGAAGGGCCATGGCCTCTTATGCTAGGCCAAAGACCCCCCCATCAATTCAATAAGCTACCTCCTCTCTATTAATTAATCACAGATTTTCTTATTTTTATTTTTTGTTTCTTTTCGTCTGTTTGGTTTCTATTTGGGTGGGTTGGTTGGCTCAGCCTATCGACCAACTCATCCTTGATGATCTCCTCAGGGGGGAGGGGGAGGCCACTGACCCTAAATGGTGGGCGGCCATTTCGGGTCCTTGAAAACGCGCGTGGCCCTGGGCCAGATAAAAACTAAACTCAAATCGATCGGTGCTTCTTTTTCGAAATCCACCGGAAGGAAATATTTTTAGATGATTTTTTTTTATAGTAAAGGACCCGATGCTTTACATTGCTTTTGAACGCACTGACCTAGTTTCCTCGTCGTTCTATATAAACATATCAACACAACAGGCTTAATTCATGTAACTCAAACAAAAGAATTTATACAGAATCAGCTAAAATGATGATCAAGTGAAATATAAATAAAATGTCAAGGGTTGTTGGGGTAAATGTAATTTTCTTTGTTAAATTTTAATATTTTAAAAGCTAATTTATTTTCCGCCGACCCGCACCGCGGGATTAATAATGGTGAGGATAGAAGAAGAAAAGCTAATTTATTTTAAATCTCGAATTCTGAATGAATCTTTGCTAAATATTTTATTTATTTCTTTGAATTTTATGAATGAATTAAAATAAAGTATTTCCTCCTTATAAAAATAATACCAATATATATATATATATAGGCAGGCAGTCCTTCAGTTCTTTGTATGTCTGTCTCTTCCGTCCTCTTTTCAACAAGCGTCAGACCGTGAGATGGGCCGGCTTGTCCTATTCTTTAGGTCGCAAAAGCGCATGATAGGGTTGGAGGGATAAAGTGAGGTCCGCCGACCCCGCATCGCTGGAATAAGACGAGGAGAGAAAAAGAATAAGATAAATAATTTTATATAACAAATAAATTTTTTGTATATCTTAGAATCTTAGAATGTTTATGTAATTTTTATTAAATAATGTTTTTAATCTTAAAAAAAAAAACTCCCCCCTTTACGTTATCGTTTTTTTTTTTTAATTCTGCTGATTGTGTTTCTTATAAGTATTCATTCATATCATTAATTAATACAAATTATCAACTAAACAAATATATCATCAAATTTATTATCAAAAAAATAAATGGAGAAAAATAACATTATTCACTTTAATGTTTTCTAATTGAGATATTTTGATAGAATTTCAATCTAAATCAGGCGTGGTGAACCATTTCACCAGGTGGGCGAAAATTTCAGAAATAATATTTCCTGCATCAATTTTTTTTTTTTTTTTTTTTTGTTAACTACTCCTATGTTATGGTCTTTTGGAGATCTGCTATAAAATTAACATATATATTTATTTGACCTATCTCCGCAACATGACTCATGACGGGCCACATGGGGCCGAGGACCTCGTGTTGACCACCCCTGATCTAATTTAAATTGGCTACCAACTAATTTGGAAAAATAGGGACATTATCTAAATAGGTTCAGAGGATCCTGTGGTGGGAGAGAGGGGGGGGGGACAAAAACCTACATAATCTCGGAGTTTTTTCAGTTTTTCGCTTATATCTTGTAGACTAAGCATATTTTGTGCACCATAGTACAATACAAAGTTATAGGGCATTAAATTTGCTAAAATTTGGTACATAAAATCGAATTTGTAGACCCAATATTAATCGAGATACTCCCGATCAAAGTTAGACAGTTTCTTGAAATGTAAAACAAATAGAAACTTTGATCGGCAGTATCTCGGTTAATACTGGGTCTACAAAGTATTCGTTTTAACAATGAAATTTTAGCAAATTTTACGCTCTACAACTTTATATTGTACTATGATGCACAAAATATGCTTAGTTTATGAGATATAAGCGAAAAAGTGAAAAAAAAGTACGCAAATTTTGAGGTTTTTGCACCCTCCCCCTCCCCTTTGCCCAGGGTTCTTAAGGTCGAAAACTTAAGATAGACATCCTAGACTACCCTGTAAAAATTTCTACAATCAAATAGTGGGTCAACACATTATTAATAAATAAATATTGTCTATATATCCGATGTTCATATTATTTTGTCCAACCCCTGTATATATACCCTGGTATATACCGTACATTCGACCACAATAACTTGTTTTAAAAAGAAAATTGTATTACGTTTTAAATTTACAAGTACAAATTACAAGTTTTCTATTAATTCCCTGAATGAAACTAGCATTATATAAACTCCTTAATAAGAAACTAAAGAAGAAGTCAAATGTTGATTATATAAACACATGTGATTCAATTGAATTAACCTCCGATCCCTTTTTTCTACCAAATTTTCTTAAAATATTTAACTAGGGGATTCATTTAAAATTAAGAACTTCGTGTGCTTTATTTCACTAAATGTGTGTATGAATCATTTCATTTTTTAGTGTCCCGATTGGATCAATCCTGGTTCTTTGTCGTCATGTCTAACGGGCCTCCATGACCTTACCTTAACCCCAGCACGTCCCCTTCTCTTCTTTATTTATTACTTGCATTTCTTCAATATAACAAAGCTGACCACTAAACATTGAAATTGTTAAAAAAAAAATTTTTATTCATTTTAATTCTAACAGGAAAGAAGCCAAAGCCATATCAATGTTTGTATTTGTTAGGGAGATAAGAGTCGAGGTTGTTCGCCATCTGTGCTATTTATTCTCGATGTTTCTCCTTTTACGGTCTAGTCTATCTCTCTAATAGAAAAACCGTCAATCGATACTATTCTTTTTTAATTATTCAAACAAATCTATTATCTTCTTTAAAAATATATTTTTTTTTTTCAAGAAAAATAACCTTTGTGTTGTATGAATAGGCATATTTGATAATAACGAGGTGAATAAATTGATTTAACATTTTGATGATGCCAAATTTTATATCCAGTTGTCAAAATAATGATCTAATTCATCATTCAATTTGAGTAGTTTATCATGATAGCTCAATTATATAATAGTTTTGACCATTCGAAACTTTGAGTTCGTCCTTGGTTGACTTCTCTATCGTCACTTCAAGTCCCTAAATAGCTCGCTATTTGAACATGACCATAGGACTTGACTTTTGACAGCAGTGGCCAAGTCATTCACTTCCCGTCCGAGTTTCTCAAGCATTCATTAAACCGTTAAGAAAGACAAAACATTGGACTAAAATAGAATATGCCGCAAATATATTTTTCAAATACAATAACTTTAGTCTTTAATGTTTCAAATGTGATATGTCAAAACTATCTATCTTTTATCTTGCAAATTGTGCACTTTACTTTCTCTTACCCATATATGTAATATATAGAGAAAGTATTGCGATCATGATAAAAATACGATTTCGAAATTTTGATGGATATACAAGTTTTGAGGACCCCTGAGACCATAAAAGGTGGGTCCCGCAAATTAGACTGTCTGTGTATAACCATTTTAACCTAAAGGAATTAAGCTACGTGATTGATAACCTTTTGAACAAATTAGCTAAAAAATACTAGTACTTTACTGAAGTACTTTTCAGTTTTTTTTTTTTTTTGAATTTTTCAAAATCGACTTTAACAATTTTGATTAAAATTCAAAAATCAATTATTTTTTATATGCTTTTTAAAAAGACTATCAGTAAAATTTTTCGTGAAAATTGTTTCAAGTGCATTTTACTGATGTACTTGTTCAGTTGTTTTTGATTTCCTCAAAATTGGCATTAAAGATTTTGATTAAAATTCATAAATCAATTCTTTTTTAGATCCTCTTTAAAATGTATGTTCTAATTTTGCTCTGAAAATTGTTTGAAGTGCATTTTACTGATGTAGTATTTCCGATTTTTCAATTTCATTTTTCGGCTCTTCCTTCCATAGAGCCAATATTATATCCCCATGGGGATTTGGATGAAATTTTTGATTCAAAATATGGTTGAAACTTTTTACACATTAAAAAAAAATTTCCAATTCTTATGGAATTTTGTACTTATTTAGGATTCTCTATTGTGTATAAAATATCCAAATATTAGATTAAAATTTTGAAAAATAATTTATTTCAAGCAGCCAACATATAAAACGCAGGTTTGGAACTAAGGTGCTATGGGAAACTAAATATATCTCGACACAAAAAAATCTCGTCTGGCAAGCAGAGTGCACAAATTTCGATTACCGAAAGTAAAAGAAAATTGTGTGCTGTGCGAGCAGTAACACCAGATTTTTGAAATACTTGTAATATCATTTTCTCATAGAAAAATATAATTTACTCGCAATTGGGAGGATCACATGCAGGTATCCAAATTTCCGAATAATTTCCACAGTTTAAATTTTAGGTATTTATGTGTATTTTATAAAAAAAAGTAACATAATACCCCCGCATATGGTCTTTAGACATTTCTTTTAAGATCTTATTCGTTATTACTTATCCCACCACGTGGCCATCTGCTTTAAACACACATACACACTCACACACGTCAGAACCAAATGAACACCTTGCATATACAGGAACACCTGTTGGCGAGGACACAACTGTCTTGGCCGATTTCCCGCCAACTGATAAAAAATACTTAATTAGTGTCTTTTTCTTTTCAAATTCCTACTTTATAACATGAATTATTAAATGAAACTTTTATGAAGATAAAAATTAATTCGAAAGATAGACTATTTTTTTTTTTAATAGAATTTCGGGCACCTTGAACAAGATTATTTTCCTGGACCATCTTCATGTTATCGCCAATATTCTATTATCTTCTAGTTATTTTGAAATGGAATATTTTAATTTAAAAATTTGCGGAGAAGGGGGACTAACTTACAATAAGAGAAAGTTTTGCGTTTATCTTCTATTCAATTATATCAATATAATCAGCACATAACTATAAAATATATATATCATATATCGATAAGAATAGTAAAATTTATATTTATGAAAAATAATTATCACATATTTGAAATACTCATAATTTTTCACTTAAATTCATTTTATATTCGTGTTGTTTAATTTCTATTTAATTGAAAAATTAATTTAAAACCAATTTATAAATATATTTTTTAAAATTAGTATTTAATATCCATAAAACTAATATCAAATGATATTGATAAAACACTTCTTTTTTTGCCTTAAATCCGGCGGTGCGGGGTCGGCGGTTCATGGGTTTTCGTGACCGGAAAGGAAAAGAACAGGCCGGCCCATCGAACGGTCTGACGCCTGTTGAATATAGAAGGGAAGAGACTGACATACAATGAATAGAAGTACTGCCAGTCCTAGCTAGGGTAGATCGTGGTCTCTTTCTCCATACTCACAAGATGTGGCCTCTGAGCTAATATTGACAAAACACTAGGGGATTTGTTTCAAAGCTTTTTATTTTGAACTAATACACTTTATCCCCATTTCGATATTTCTGTCAGCATCAGAAAGAAAAACAATACTAAATTTTAACCCTTTCAATATAATAAATATTATATTGAATTAAACTATAAAATAGTTTCATTTTAATATTGAACATTTAAATTGGGTTTTATTTCCGGGCTACAAGTTCAAAGAATAAATATAAACGACACTACTGCCCTCAAGTAGCAGATGAGTGTAATCAGTCCATTTTGTACTAGTTGCTCTTCTTTATAGTTAAAAAGCAATTCACCGTGTCAATTTTCTTTAAAAATATTAAAAATATTAAAATTTCAATAGTGAGTTTAATTTTCTTTGTGATATGTGTTGGAATATTAATTTATCCTATTCTGAAACAACTGTCACTCTTCTCTTCTCAGGTACTTTCAAATCTTCTTTATTATTAATTCAATCTATTCCCTTAAATCTTTAAAGTCAAGCTCACTCACATCATGGCGACATGCAAAAAGAAATAAAAAATTATTATTAATTTCAAAATATAAAGTACCTTTATTCAACATAATAATAATAATAATAATCTTCTCAATAATTCAGCTATTCATATAAATAAAAAGTCTGAATTAGAATAATATTTATAAAGTTTTAATTTGAAATTAATAAATGATGCCAAATGAAAAGATATGTGAGCTAGTCTTTTCTGAGAATGTTTACAGTTAATTTTAGAAGCAATATTTTAAAGGGATATAAATCATGATGAAATATATACACCTGTATCAGGAAGTTTATTATTATAAAAAAAAAATCATTAAATACAATTATTCCTCCTTTGTCAACTTATCTGCCTATTAATATACCGATTTTAACTTTTCATTATATAGGTTTGTTTCATTTATATTATTGAGAAGAAGTATAAATTATTTCCAATTGATCTTTGGAAAAAAAAATAGATTGACCCATGTGTTTTTTAAGAGTTTATTATTTGATATTACCCTCTCTTTTTTAATGAACTTTTATTTTGTGTGTAGAATGACATTTTGTTGCCAGGTAGTGACCAGAGTGCTATTTTCAGATTTGACGACATCTTATGAGGCCGATTACCTAAAAGCCAGATAGATACACAAATAGCTACAATATCTTGACCGAAATAGCTTTAGACTCATTTCGTATCTATTTCCGATTTTATTTTAAACATTTTAGCACGAAAAATAAATACTTGTGATTATTTCTTCTTCACACATTTGTGTCAGGAGCTGACACGTTATAGATAGGTAAACTATGTATTCTTCTCCAGTAGTCAACTGGGTGCATTTGGACCAGTGTTGTCTTAACTAATCTTAATATGGTTAGCTGCTTTATCTTCTTAATCGCTTACCAAATCATGTTTTGTTATCTTTCACCTTTAATAGAATAATTTTATTTCTTAATTAACAAGAGAGGAATTTTACTATTAACCTAGTTAGTATCTTGTCTTCATATTTCTTCAACTTGAGTTCATTAAACTATTTTTATCTATTATTGAAATAAATTACTGCGTGTTGATTGAATCAGCCTTTTTGATCAATACCGTCGTTCCATTTCCCGTCGTCCTGTTCCGTCTGTCATTCCTGGAGCTCTTCGAAAGGCTTCTCTTTTTAAATGTATTGATCGGTCTGCGCTTCTCAAAAGGGTTGCTTGGTAATGTCCCAAGGCTGAAACAAGATTTGCATTGCGCCCTTTTTTTTTTTAACTCTCCCTTGGCGGACACTTCGATGAAGCTGACTCACGATCCTCTCTTCCCCTTTTTTATGTTCATTCTGCCCTCTATACTAAAACATTTCAAAATAAAACCAATCCTACAATTTTTATGAGGAAATAAAAAATTGTTTATTAAATTGCTTTTAAATTATTTTAGTCAAAAAGCATTGACCTGTAAGCGAAATATTTAGAACATAGTCATATAAAAAATTGACTGACAAACATATAATTAAAAATTTTGCTTTCTTTGCTCTCTCTATTGATTAATTTTGCTCCGGGTGTAAGAAAAAAAAAAATGTTACGTATATCTTAATTGGTCTAGTCCGACCAGACAGCTGACAGGCGTTTTTCAAAAAAAAATTAAATAAATAAATAAACAAAACTTTTATAACCAACAAATTTTTGGGCTTATAAATATCATTTTTGATATTTGGACCTCGCTAAATATCTATTCCTTGTTTTTCATTTGGACCAGCGAATTCGCTCCTAAGCTATTTTGATATTTCCTTTTATTATAGGGGGAATCTTTTCAGCCCTTGTAGTCGCATGAGCTCTTTAGGTCGGGGAGCACAAGAGGCGCCAAGTGGCAACAGCGCACAAACACGACGGGGACACGCTTTGTTCTCCTTTCCACGCGTCGGTGATGTAATGGACGCTGCGCGGTTGCCAGTTCTCACATCCATAACAACAACATAGGCTTTTCGCAAAGGGCTTGGATTTTTAAGACATCCTAGGCGTATAATAAAATGAAAGAGACAGAGAACGAAAAAGAATAGCTCTGCCTTTTTATGTACTGGGACTTGGTTTTATTTGTAAGGAGGGTTGTTTTTTTTTTTGGTATTTTTGGCCTTGGGACCCACGTGGCGGTTGGGCAAGATGGCCAAACCAACAGCCTGCCAGCGGAAATGCCTCCTTGCCTTGGCCCATGAGGGCGGACATGGCTTTCTACAACATGATGTTTCTCTGTGTGTCTTAAGACACGACCGTTGCCAGCCAGAGCAGGTGCCCATAGAGTCCAACCCTGAGGGGAATTCAATCTATTCAACCAACCAATCACGACTCTGACTGGCACTCTACTTTCCAGCCATGTCTTGTTATAATGAAGTTGAATGGCATCACCCACCTCAGCTTTTTGGCTTTTGACATAACTCAGGCCTGCGTGAAAATGAGTATTAAACAAGGGTCCATGTCCCTAAACATCAGGGATGCTGCAGCTCCGAGACTCACAAACTCTGTCAGCTGGCTATCCACTAACCTTGACATAATTCGAGTTTAAAGCTAGCCAGCAGTCTCTATGTGCCACAAGGGAGGAATTCACTATGTCTTCTAACTACTATCATCTAATGTAGTAATTGAGTTATCAACATGCAATTTATCTGCTCTTGGTATTTGGATCCAGGTCCATTGATCAATAATTAGTCTAATAAAATTCTCATGCTTGTTGGGGTAGGGGAAGGTTGGCATAAAAGAACAAAAAATGTCAGCCCAGCTCAGGAAACTCATGGTCAACATCCATGCCCATCCAAGTTCTCTCAAGATGATCCTTAGAGTGATATACTTTACAATTTTTTCATTTTTTTAAGCTAAATGTAATAACATTCGAAAGAAAAATTGCCATCTGTTTTTCTAAAAACTTCAAATCCTAGCGTCCTAATTTTGATCTCAGGTTGATTGAGAATTTCTTGTATGTGTATTCTATTAACACAATCTACATAAACTTTATATAACTTATAAATAGAGATTGGCAAACAGAAAGTGTATTTTGAAGCAAGTATGAAAAATTTGCTTCACATAAGCAAGGTGAGAGCGGGCCCGAGTTAGTTGGAGGGGTGTCCAGGGGTGTAGTTTTATTAGCAAAAAAAAACTATTAAAAAAAATGTTTTCTTTGATTGAAATTGAACATATCTTAAAAAAAATTTGTTTTATAGGCCTACGCTAGTTAAAAGGAATCGGGAATGTTATTTTTACATTTTTATCTATCATCCTTCAAAGCAGCTAGATGTTTAAAGTTAAAGGGGAATTAGCTCCCCTAACAGCTGTCAGAACCGATCGACTACAGACAGTCTTCAAAAAATCCAATAAAAATTTAGATTCTTTTTTATTTAATAATTTAAAAAAAGAGGAAACTATCCAATATTATTCATTATGTGAATATATAATTATTTTTCCATTGAAGGTCATCTTATATAATGCAATGAGAGAGGATCCAAAGTGTCCTGTTTTGCGGAAGTGATATTGAGAGAGATTCATATCTGACGTCATCCTGGCAAATCCTAGGTGAATCACATAACACTTCTTGTTATTTGATTTTTTCATTTGAATCAGCTGATTGATTCAATAGAAATGAGAACATTCCATTACTTGAAATTTTATTGAATTATAAGGTCAATGACTCTTATGTATTTATTAAAGTTTCTAAACTAAAACATCTCATATACATCAATATAAATATAATGTTATGCTTGATGAAATCTTTATTTTTTTCCTAGTGCATAGGTAAATTCCATGATGCAATTGATTGCATCACTCTCTATGCACCCGAGAGTGCAACTCTGATGTCACTATAAGTATTTTTTTTAAATTTTCTCTGAATTTTGAAAGTGAAAGTAGGATTGATTATTAATCACTAGATACTTTGGTCTTCTCATTTTTTAAAGGTTAGTTTTATTTTTTTATTTGACTAGCTTCGATTTCTCTAGGCATTACCTACTAGACCTGCACACAACATCGTCCTATTTTCTACCCAGGCACTTTCTCTTGTCTTCTAGCCTTGGCTAAACTCTGCCATATTTATCTAAAGAGTAGAAAAGAACTAAGGACCAGTCATAGTTACAACGATAGATTCAACCACTTTTTACTCCTTCAATTCCTCTAATTTGTATTTATTTATTTTGAATTTTTTTTTTTTTGAAATCTCTTGGTTAGTTGTTTGCAAAGTAGGACGTGGCTAGCCGGTACGGACATAAAAGCGTTAAGTGGTAAGCACTAAGCGCCGGTCCTGACGGGGCATCGAACTCGCGACTTGCCCCTCTTCTTTCTCTGGTTGCTGGCCTTGCAGGCCCCTCTTCTCTTTTTCTTCATTTCTCTTCTCTACTCTTCTGAAATCGCCGCTGCTGCACCTCAGAAACTCAACCAACAAACTCTAAAATCCGCTACTCTCCTTATCAAAAATATTGAATTTTTTATTAGTTCAGTGGTATTAATAAATTTATTTATAAAATTATCAATCCTAAAATATATGGATCTCCATTCTTACATTTGAGAATTTCTCAATCATTCGGACCCTTTACCGCCCTAGTAAAAATCATGATTGACAGGCAGCTATTCTTTCCTGTTTTATAATCAAATATACAGTATATAGATATATATTTTATCAATTTGTATGTTTTTTTCATTTGTAAAATGGCCTATTAAGGCTTTAGACGTTATTTCAAAATATTAAGAAAAGGCAGAAGATTGTTACGCCCATAGAAACTTTCTTGCCATTTTCAAATTCATGTTTTTTTTTCTATATATTTTTAAAAACTAAAGCAAAAAATAATGTTTTTAGATTATTATAGGGACATTCAAAAATGTTATATAATAGTTAGGGTGTTGTAAAAAAAAAAAAAAAAAAATAATTCAGGACTTCGCTAGATCTTCAAGATTTGTGAAACTTCCACATTGCTTGTAAACTTAATTATTAAAATAAATAAAAATCATTCATATTAAAAAAAAAAAAATTAAAATTCGCGTTCCTCTTTACTACCCTTTTTAGAGAATTTTATATCTTACACCATCTTCTTCATTTTCTTCTCCGATGAGATATAAAAGTGTTTTGGGATCCTGTAATTCATAAAAAACAGAAGGCGAAGGCATTCTTTTGCTCTGCAAATTGGCTTGTCGAAGGTCGAGAGAGAAAGAGAGAAAACAGAAACGAACCCTTTTAGCTGACGACTGATCAGTTTGCGTGCATCGAAAAGAACGAAGGTTACTAACCTGCTCTCCTGTTCTCTCCTTTATGCTCCACACAAACCTTCTAGCCAAAATTTTTTAGATTATAAAAGCCATAAACACTTAATTATAAGGGAGAAAAAAACTTGATTTTTCAAAAACAAGACAAATACATTTTTTTCATACATACAAAGTTCTACGGTCCAATTTTTCAAACAAGATCAAAAAGAATTTAATGGATCAAAAGAATTTGTTTACCAAATAGAATGTAAAAATGTAAAATGGAATTTGACTTTTTGTCAAACTATATATGTATCTATTTTGGCGAAACAAACATATAAAAACCCTTCTCAATAACACTTTACTTTTATAAATCATAACGTCCTGACAATAGTCTTCCATTTTTTCGAAATAGATCACCACATTAATTATGAGGGCACAAAAAGTGTCTTTTGAAATTGATGAAGAATTGTAGATTAAGTTTTAGTTCAATCTATCTCATTCTAATTATAAAAAAAAATTCTATATAATTAATATTCAAATGGTTTTATTCGAATCTTCATTTTTATACATCGATGACTCCTGTTGACAAACAAAAACACTTGACCTACATTAAGAATGTTATAAAAAAATATTTCTAGATTTTATTACAGGCTAACTGTGAAATTACCTACTAATAGTAACTGCATCCCAAATTATATATTCTTTTCTGTTACTGCAAATCTATGTTATGCTCTATTATAGACTTCTAAAAATTAATAGATGAACTATGCATAGACAGTAAACCATTCATTGTCGTTCCATATTAACCCCATAATCTTAGACACTAGGGTAAATTTTAAACTGACAGGTTCTATTATGTCATTCAGGATCCCCCACCTGGCGAATAAATGCTGGATAAGCGATCGACCAACCACTCTACAGATCTGCAGGGGTGTAGATAAAATATATTTTGGGCAAGAGGGAAAAAATCACATATGCTCACCAAGTTTGAGTTTTCACGGCAAAATTTTCAGACTTTGTCTAAAACACGATTAACAGAATTTTTAAATTTCATTTGTTGTTTTCTTCTTTGTGAGAAAAAAATAGACCCTATTTTGCAAACTGGATTCTGCTTTTGCCATTTTCAGACAAAGGAGGAACCCACCCATTGAATACGAACCCGCTTGTCTTCGAAACGTGTAAAGGAAAAATTAACTTACCACTACATATAAATTTCACCTATTTGCTTAATATTAACTGTGTTTTTTTGACCTGTTGCCTCAGGCTAGTACCTTGACAAGTTCTTTATTCGAGTTACTTTTTAATATGAATATATCTATAACTTTTCCTTAGTTCATCGACCACCACTATGCTTGTGAGGTCCCCTTGGGCAGTAAGCTTTTGAGCATCAGGATCCCGTTATTTCTTGAATTTACTCTCCCTAACAGCAAGGCAAGTGCAACAAGTAATTTTGCCGTTAACCAAATTCCACAGGGCATACATATATCAACATAGTAGTAGAGATAGAGATAGAGAGAGCGAGAAAACATTTGACAGAGTTTAATTAGATAGGCAGGCAAGTAAGCCCTTCAGCTGAACAGTCCTTGAAGGCTGGCAACAAGCTAGGCTATTTCTGCTCTATTAGCATTCGTGCGACCTTCGCTTTGCATAACTAATATCTACGATTTATTTCTAACTATTAAATAGACAAGAAAACAATTCTCTTCATAAGAAATAGAGATTGAAAAACAATTTTGTTTGAAATTTTTTCATTAGGTAGAATATAGTGAATAATAGTAACTTTTAATAGATTACTTTCCATCCTAAATAAGAGAAAGTAAAATATGTCTATACAAATGCAACCAAAAAAAGGATACTCTCGTAAAAAAGGAATTATTCCTCTAGCTAGGAAAAGTTACTGACCTTTACAATTGTTTCGCCTTCTCTCCTAAACTTGTTCTTATTGTTGAAAACTTAAGAACCTCCCCTGATTGAAAATTACCGGTATATTCAATTTTTTTTTTCATAAAAACAAAAAACGAGTGCCGAATTTGATCATAATATTTAATTTAAAGGACCTCGCCCTCATTTCAAAACATTAATAAGTCAAGCTTTTGTAGAGTCACTTTGAGAGTATATTGACGCAATATCTTGTTGAAAAATGTAATGTTTTCTTTGATTTATTTGAAACTTTTTTACTTTTACAATACCTTATTTCATACAAGATACAAGGTTTATTATTATTTATTATTATATTTATTACTGCACAGAGAGCAATTTTGCAAACGACCAAACATCGAAGTTTTTCTCATAATATAGTATATAATAATGAAGTCATTTTAAAATTAATATGTTAACTGACGTTTCCCTCTCTTTTACCCTTATTTCTACACTATTTTACGCCTCAATTTTTTTCTAGAAATAGAAATTAATGAGAACACTAAGGGCTGGTTTCTTCAATCATGGATGGACAAGTAGCTTGGCTAAGCGACTAGGCCTTGTACTGAAGAAATCTTATAAAATAATACCTCATACTATCATTACTATATTCTTTTATAAGATTTAGTACTGAAGGGAATTTTTTCATTAGAAGAAAAAGTCGCTTAACCAAGAGCCATCTCAGATATTAAAGAAAAAACCAAACCCAAAATTCAACATGAAAAATTGGTATTACGCAACTCTATTGCCTTTGTGTATTGTTATTTATTTAAAGAACAAAAAATTTCTTAGTCTTTTTCAATACATATATTTTGTTCTGGTCTTCATTTGAGTGTAGTAAATTCAGGGAGCTTTGTATTATTGACAAAGATACCTGGGTTATAAATCAAAGTCCCGGGTGCCATAAATCGTGGCGCATCCCAGGGTCAGGATTAACCCTAGTGGCTGGCTGGCCCTGGCCGTTGACTCCCACGCCACTAGCCTGATGAGACCTTGACCGGGTCGTCGGCCCCCAAATTCCAAATTCCCTTGGATTAATGCTTCTCTTTCCTGTTTGTTGCAGATGGGTGTGCGATGATTTGCCACAGCTTAAGTTGCCTCTCGAGAATAACATCCTCTGCAACTACGACACCCGCAGGTGAGTCTCACACAACTCTAATTCAAAATTCATTGTGCTGGCTTGCCCATTCTCTCATACATTTGAATTGTCAATAAAAAAATCGAAGCCATGATTACAATTTTTGTCAGAGTAAACATGAATTCCTAACCTAAATAAATTACTTTTTACCAAGAACTGAGTAATTAGTTTATCGAACAACTTCCCTTACCTACGTACATTACTCATTATAATTTCATTTTTTTAAAATAAACAATTATTTTGATTTAATAATCTCCATTAATATCGCACTTATAAAGTGAAACAGTTCAAAGTGTTTTTGAAAAATTCCTAAAAACTTTCTATAAATTATCGAACATTTAAAAATGTTACAACTAAAAATTGTATAGGTGTAGGGTTTTATTAAAGCTTTTGTGGTATGTATTATTATTATGAGAGTTTTTGATTATAAACCACATTTTGTATTAATTATTTATTAAAAATATAAATACTGTACTACGTTTCGAATGCTTATTCTGCAATTGTTTTAAGTACTCTGCACTGCAGTTCACTTGAGTCGGAACAAGTCCATAATACTTGAAAACGACTGCAGAATACGCGTTTTCAAGTACTGTGCACTTGCTCCGACTCAAGTGAACTGCAGTGCACAATACTTGAAAACGATTGTTCCGACTCAAGTGAACTGTGCATTGCAGTTTACTTGAGTCGGAGCAAGTGTCAGTACTTGAAAACGATTGTATTAGAATAAGTCGAAGCAGTCGAAATGTTTTACAGATTTGATATATTTTTAACAAATATTTAATACAAGATATGGTCTATAATTAAAAACTTCCATAATAATAAAAATACTATTGTTTTAAGATATTTTTTATCCCCCTTACACGTCAATACCCCACAGCAAATGTCACTCTTGTCTAATCAGTTGCGTTGAGCTTCAAAAAAAAAGATTGACACATTCTCTCTATGGAATGAAGCTAACTTCATATATTTCATAGAGAACTGTTGCCCAACTTCACTATGGTAATAACTCAAAAACACATGTTTTTGGCTTGTGTCACTTTTGAAAAATCTGTGAGATATTAAGATATGATTATTAGAGAATGATTGGATAAAACAGTCAAGGGGATTACATATTTTTTCTACTTTATCTTATTATTCCCACGAATCATTAGAAGAGGAAATCATAAATATGACAGGTTTGATGATCGACTAGAGGTTTTAAAGAGGTGGGGCAGGTCGCATAACCAATTACATAATAGATTAAATACTATTTAAGATATTTATTTTTAGTCATTTAAATAATATTTTTGAATCATACATAGATAGGGCTAAAAATCTCTTGAAATATTTTATTTAAATTCAAATTACGTATTTTTAAAGGGGTGATTTCCCCCTCTTTAAAAGGGTTTGATTTGGTTTTTACAATCAGGTGATGGACATCTGAATGGCCAGGTGTTCCATTGATAAGAACTACAATTTTTGACCTTGGTAAATTTAGTGAACACGGAAAAAAAAAAATTTAGAAATGAAAAAAGAGAAGAGGGAGTTTTAAGCACAAAAAAATAAAATCACCTGAACAAGTGATAGCGAATCCATTACGGAGGCCATAAATTTTACTGGCATCATTAGAAAGGCAGAATGTTTTTTTTTTTTTTTGTTTGTTTTTGATGTGGTGACAAGAGAGAAAGGGCGAATTGTCGATGCACTTGAAGATTTATAAGTAAACAGCTCCCAATTGCATGTGTAAGAAATTATTTACGGACTTTGGTACATTAAACCAAAACCATAGAGAATGAAGAACGTAAAGTAAAAACAAACCCCTCTATCTTTCTAAACATTCCAAGCCTTTTATTTCAAAGGGATGAAAGATAAACATAAAAAAAACATCCTTACAAAAACATTTTATTCTTTCACGTTATATTAAACCTAGCCAAAAAAAATTTTTGTAGAAAATTCAAAGAAAGTTATAAACATTTTTTTTTTATATAAACCTTTCATTCTAAATTGAAAAGAGATAAATGAATATGAATGAAGAAAAAAATAGCTATTTCTTTTTACCCTGCAAAGCAAAAAAAATATCAACTAATGTTTTTAAAAACTTTTATACTAAAATATTTTAAAATGAACTCACAGTTAATTACAAAAATTAGAAATCTGTTTTTATATTTTATACTCGTGGTTCCCAAACTGTAATTTGGGGCACTCCGGGGGGGTGTTATCAAAATAAACCTAAATTAGATAGATTTATGTTTTGACTTGGGGATGCACAGACTGAAAAATTCGGATATATAACACATTTATATTAAGAGAACAGGGAAAAGTCTGGGAAGCTATGTTATATAAGTATTTAACTTTATTTATTTAACTATTTAACTAGAATATGACTTGTGGACACAATTTTTTAGCTATTTCTATCGAGACGCGAAATGACCTCTGGAAAAATTAATTTGATTTGCTCTTTTTATCAACTCTTTGACTGCTATGTGAAATTATAAATTTAAGCAGATGGGCCTTTCTAATAAACACAAAGGGGTGAACAAAATAAATTTATAATTGATTACACTTTTTCCCACACTTCCCAATTAAAAAAAAAGTTATTCCCCTATTTATATAAATATATATACTGTAAATGCATCATATATTACTACTATTAACTGAACTTCACAATTCGTTAGATAGAAATACAAAGACTTTCTTTTTTTTTTAATTTTGCCCCTTTTATTTGTTTCCTTAACAAAAAGAACCTTGACTTGGGAAGCCAATCAAATGTATTCAACTTAGAAGTTCATTTTTTTTTTCAATTATTTCCTCTTCTCACAATGCACACAAGCACCTTAATTTAATAAGTTCTCAAGTTAAATTTTGAGAATAAAGTTTACAAAAAAAAAATTCATATTCTAATATAATAAATATCTTAAATATGAGAAAAATTCCCAGTCGATTCAATAATAGGCCTAAATATAAATTTGTTACCAAAAATATTGTATATTAATAAAATATCTTTTAAAAGGCAGAGGAGTAACCACCATGAGATCTTAAGTTAAAAGTAAAAGTAGTAACATGGCAAGCACGTGAACATTTTTAGGTGGGAGAGTTACACTACTAGACAATGAGACCATAACTCTTTAAGGGTCAGATTCATCACTCCAGGTCAAGAAACAAATTTAACAAAGTCCCATGGGCGTCGCCAAGGGGAGGTGGTAGGAGGGGCAGCTGTCCCCCTGCCATTAGAAAGTTGAGTTCAAGATATAATTTCAAAATTATGTTAAACATTAACTCAAGACAGGGCTTGCAAACCAGAAGATAAGCTCTTTTTTAACCTTTTTATAAGATCTGAAGTCTCAAAGTCGCTTAACTTAGGAATAGTTACTTGACTTTGAGGGATGAAAACCCCAAGTTCATAAATATTATTTTTGAGATTCATTTTTAATTGTTTAAATTTTTACTTTCTCTTACCCTATATTTTTTTAAGGCTTTTCGGCATCTTTGGCCAGACTTTCAACGATACACATTATTTAGAAACAAAATATTAAGGGGGTCCAGGCATATTTATTTATATTTTTTGGTATCTAAATGATTTAAATAAATTCAACGGACTGCCTGGGATCCGAACCCTGACTATCATTATTGACATTTGTCAACAACTCTAGTCTCTCGATACAGGGAGGGGTGGGAATTATAATTTTATGTTATATATTGTTATTTAAACTGTAGCCCTATGTTTAAACTATGAAATTTCTTCATTACATTGCACCAGTTTGACTCACTAGATCAATACTGTGTAATTCTGATATGTTTCCTTGAACAAACTCACTTTAGTCTTCCTTCAAAGAATCACTCATTCACATATTATATCTGACTCATCATTTATTTGGCATGCCAAATTAATTATTTTTCAACGGCTATAAATTCAATCTCTTTTAATAAATCGTGGTATTTTTAATTAATAAATGAAATACCGTAAAATAACTTATTTTGCACTACATTTTATAAACTTAATCAACCTAGTTATATTATTCAAATTATAACGAGGGAAAAATACTTTAACCAATTGAAAATATCATCAGTCACCAAAATCTTACAAATAATGACTATGTAATTTCTTGAAAAAATTAAAAAAAAACTCACAATAATTAGAGATTTAATTAATCTTTTTACCGACCTTTCCAAAAAAAGACGAAAGTATTTTAATCAAACCATTTTTTTTTTCGTTTGTAGAGAAAGATCTTTATGTAGTGATAAGCACCTTTTAGACATTAATCAAATGTCAGAATTATCACTTTCATTAATATTTTGTTTATAATATAAAAATGTAATGAAGAAGTTCATATCTAAAGCCACTGTTCTTTTTTTTTAATTATCAAGCACTAAATTATCTTAATTCACAATTTCATCTGCATAAAAACAAAAAAAACTTATTTATTATTCTTATGCCTACTTAAATAATGTAACACTGCTATTATTTTTCAGACAGTGAAAAATATCAAAATTACAAACAAAATTTCTTCCACTAATTTTGTCACTTAACAAAAAATTTAGATTTTAAAATAATTATAATTTATTTCTTGTCTTGTTTCAGTTACGAGAGCATGAAGGGCCTCTGCGATAAATTCAATCGTGCCATCGATAGTATTGTCCAATTGGTAAGTCCATTTATTACTTACTTAACTCTCTCCAACATCAATTGATGATGATGAAGGCAACCAGCTCTCAGAATTGTCATTTCCTTACTTCTTCCCTGAATGATGCTATCCGATGAGGTCACTTCTCTTACGGTATTAGAAAAACGATGCAAATATCACGCAAAACAATTGCATCTTGTAACCCTATACATACAATACATAAACACGTTTGAAAATTTCCAAGTAAATATTAACCAATTCTCTACCTTGAATATTAAACAGTGAGGAAAATTAGATCGGAATTTTTTAGTGTTTGAAATGTTACTTCTTTACGCAGGGTAGAACAAGTTCGATTCATATTCCTCAAAGCATTACGAAACGCTGCTGCATTCTGAATACATGGTGTTTTGTCTTCTCATCTATTTTTTCCTTTTTTCTTTTTACGAAATCCTTGAATTTTCATAAAAATAAAAAAATTCGTAAAATTAATGAATTGTGGAATAAATAAATTACAAATTATGAGAAGTTGTGAGAGAGAAAATTCATAAAATATGTGGAAAGTTGGTTCGTCATTTGTTACTTGTTTCTCTCAGCCCCTCCTCGTCTGCATCCATCTTTTGTTTAACTATGGTTTATTCGTATTATATCGTGATAATATGGTAATCCACGTGAAATTTTAAAAATTTCCAAAATAATGAAATATTATTATTATTATTATAGACCACATTTGTATTAATTATTTATTAAAAATGTATAAACTATGTACAACGTTTCGCAGTCGTTTTCAAGTACTCTGCACTTGCTCCGACTCAAGTTCCGACTGCTTATTTTATTCTCAAGTCGTTTTCAAGTATTGTGCACTTGCTCCGACTCAAGTGAACTTGCAAAATAAGCAGTCGAAATGTTGCAACGTTTTGTCGCGTTGTACATATATTTTTAGTAAATAATTAATACCAATGTGGTCTATAATTAAAAACTCCCATAATAATAATAATACAAACCATAAAAGCTTTAATAAACATATTCGTGATAAATAATGAAATATCTTATACAGATAACATTTAAAATTTTGAAATCCATATCTTTATATAGAAAAAGAAATTGTGTATTTTTTGCAGTTTTAATTATACTGTACGTATTATCTCAAAATTATCGGTTCTTTATTTTAGAGGTATATAAAAACTGCCGTGCATCATGGCTCTCGTTCAACCTTGCTTGTTAGACAAGACATGGTTACAAACCTTCTAATTAGAGCCTTGGTGGTCTTCAACTTGTTTAGAAGTTATATCTAACAATTATATTCAATATATAGATATGACACCTTTTTAAATTCGCTAAAACACACTCAGGTATATTCTCTAAAAACAGCCGTTAAAATTTAAAATAAACAAATGGGTGTTAAAAAGTAATGTAGAAACAATCAGCGTTAAAAAAATGCTATTCTCTAAACAAAGTTTTAACAGCGACGTTAACATGCTGCTTTTATTTCAAAGCTATCAAAATCATAACCTTACTTTTTAGGTTAAGGACGCCATGTTAATTTTAAACATGACGTTAAAATATTAAAGGCATTAATTTTTAACACTATTTACTAAATGTTAATTTGGCTTTAAATTTTTGTTTACAGAATAGCTATTTGAGGCAAGGAAGTGATTTTGAATAGCATTTTTTAACGCTGATTGTTTTTACATTACTTTTTAACACCCATTTGTTTATTTTAAATTTTAACGCCTGTTTTTAGAGAATAGACCTGACTATAAGCTTACTTAAATAAATTGGGAAGCACTCATCTTCAAGTTATTATTATAAAAAAGCATATAAGTTTTAAATCAAAATGCTGAGTGTATATTTTAAAATTTTTTACTCAGTTATACTATCCTGCCTTGATTTAGGAAAATGTTTATTATTGGAATGATCCATGGTCAGGATACTTAATTTAGAACGTTCACATTTTTAATCAGTGTGTTCATCTCTTATTGTAAATAAACTTATTCAAAATAGCAAAAAAAAATCGCAACCTCGTTAACCCTTCGAACCAATATATTCATGGTCATAAATTAAAAGAATTTAGATATTGCAAATATGATAAATTTTTAGTTTCCCTTTTTTCTGTGCAAAGATGCTAAATTTATTACTTGACAAAGAAAAAATTTTTGAATGCGGGTTTAATTAATCATCTTGACTTCCATTTTTATTTTTGAGCTATATTTAGTCTATATAAATTTTTCTTTTACTACACCTGGAATAAATTCATAACAAATTTGAAATTAGTTTTATAATTGTATGTTAATTTAATATCTAATCCAACCGTACACTACAAAAAAAATGACCCAATTTTTTTTCTCGGTTGCAGTTGCTATTTTTTCATTCTTTGATCTATTTTCGCTACTCAAAGCAAAAAAATAAAAGAGAGAAAAAGAGCAAAGTGTCCAAAAGAAATAAATAAAATAGCCTGGCATGTTCTTTGTTTCTTCCTTTCTGACAAAATGAGGTCACCTAAAGCAAACAGGCGTTTGTAGAGATGATCTCTCTGGAGGTTTTGATCACTTCCGGAGTGTCGTTTTCCTGACGTCCCCCCGAATCCCAGGTCCCGGGTCCCAATCGATTTCCTCACGCTTTCCTTGCCTTGGGCCGACCCTTGGCCCGGCCAATGTCAATAAAAGACCTTCCTCAAATATCTCATTCATAACTAAATCTCACTGTTTTTTAAAATAAATAAATAAGTTATCATTTTTTTGTCCAGAATGTGAATCATAATTTTTTTAATAAATGAACAAAAAAATTTGTCGTTTATTACTAGATTTTTCTGTTTATCAATTCTTCATAACCTGAGATTTTTCGATGCTATTTTCAACTCAAGAACCAACCAGACAAATTTTATTTGAAAAACTTTAAGTGCATATTTGACTTTTTTTTTGTCTCTTAGATATTGACAAATTAGAAATAAAGGAAGTAAATTACAGAGTAGGATAGAAGGATAAATTGTAAATTTCCAAAAAAAAACTACTCCAACCCCCCTTTCTTCTCCCCCTCTGCTCTCACAGAGATGTAAATTTAGAAAATTTAAAGAAATTTTGAAAATTATCAGGGGAAAAAATATTACTTATGTAGAATATTAATATTTTTTTGAAGTTATTTTATTTTAAATACCCATAGGGGGTCGTCCACATGGGAGGGAGGGGGGGTTATTGTGACATAATATTTGTAGGGGCGTTTGTTTGTATGTGACTAACTGTGACAAGGGGGGGGGGGACTATCGTCAAAAAAGGCGTTACGTCATATGTGGACGACCCTCATATCCCTTTCTGCGGTGTCTTTGACTCTTTTTCAAAGTTAAAATTAAATTTAACAGACAACCGAAGTATGTGAATTTTAAAGTTTTTGGATCCCTTCAGTATTTTTCTAAGGCCTTTTTTATTATTTTTATTTAAAGTGTTTTTTGGCATCTATGGCCAGTTTAGACCCCCCCCCCCCCCCCCCCCCCCCCCCCCCCCTTCCCCCTCCACTTTCCCAAAATTTTCTCCCCCCCCCTCTTCCCCTCCGTTAATTTATTTTTTAACTAACACCACCTTATTTCAAAGCGCCCCCCCCGGCCCCCGGAAGGGATCCCCGCCACCCCTTAAAATTTTGACAGGGACATAGAGCGGCCTCCCCGTCCCTTCCCTATTTATTTAATTATCTAAGGTATCTCCAATAGTTCAGAGCAAATTTTTCATCCAAATTCAGGGAAAAAACCCAAAAAAGTAAGTATATACAACTTTTAAGTAGAGTTCCTCAAGTTCACTATTTCTTCTTATTTACTTTATTCTTAAAAATGTGGCGTTTGCTTTTTTCCCTCATATTTTTTTGAATTTACTAAAATGAAAATTGCAAATCAAACTCTATACTACCCAATGATGCACTTGCTTAGCCTAATAATGGGGTATTTTAAAATTTTGTCAACCGAAGTGAATGGGACACTCGTTAATTTAAATTTATGGTTATCCAATATTAAATAATTGATGGTTTTACTTCAAGTTCAACTTTCTCTTCAACTTGTAAACAAAAGAAATAGGTTTTGTTTATTTATAATTTAAAATGAAAGTCTTACTCTAAAAATATATATATTTTTTTTAAATTGAACATTTTCATATTTCCTCATGCTTTTATTACTATTACATATCCTCTTGTTGGTTAATCTTTATGTTAATAGAGATAATTGACCCAGCCAGATTATATTCTTTTATGATAACTGCTATCAATTCGTCGATTTCTCTTAAAATGGAAACCATGTAGTGCAGTGACCTCACGTACATTTGAACACCTCATGTAGGATTTTCAATTTTATCTTTATAATGCGTACCAGAAATAAAGAGCAAGAGGGGTTTGGTGAGTGGTAGTTTTACTTCACTCTTTTAGAGCCACTGTATTTTCATATAGAACCAGATCAAACTTAAATTTAGTTTCTATCAATCAATATCACTAACACACCTTGAAAAATCAATGTATATTTAACTTCATATGTCCCCATGACCTCCCGTGATTGGAACAAGCTCCCTGCGTCTATCTTCCCCAAAACCTACAATCTTCAGACTTTCAAGTCTAACCTCAACAGGCATCTTCTCAGTTCCCGCAGTTGAGTTTCCCCTTTATGCTTCTCCTTTTGTTTTTATTTTCTTCCTGGCTGCATGTGACTATTGGTCATTATAGGTCTTCGGACCTTATGCACCCATTCCAAAAAAAAAAAAAAAAATCTTTATGCATCATTTTATGGAAAAGAATTTTTCTTTGGTTGTGATTAATTATTTTTAAACTCCTTCACAACATGATCCTTTATTCAACTTAACTTGATATCAAGAAGTTTGAAGGTTTCCTTATAAATTGTTTTCCAATATTTCTTGAAAGGTGTTTTAGCAGATATTCACTTTTGATATGTGACATATAAACCAACTAGTGAAAATGAAGTTGACTTGTTTGGCCCAATGAGGAATAGCCATTTAGATAATTTAAGAACGACGCGTCAAATATTTACCCTTGTCCGAAAATAGATGTGTCGGGAACTGGTTGGTTGCCGCCTGGTGCTGGTCGATGCTATCGATTTGTTTATGGTTGGGTCGGTGCAGCGACCCCGTTGCTGTTGCCGTTGCTGTTGTTGCTGTTGCCGTTGCCGGCATGCGGATTGGGATCGAGGATCGCACGCGCGCAGGCCTTCACCGGGGAGGGCTTCGATCGGCCCTCGTGCCCTTTTTTAAAGGCGATGGATCCCTCAGGATATCTCCCAAGGAGTGAGTGAATCCTGGACTTGATGACTCCCGGACTCCTGGACTCTTGGATAGCAGCTTGTCGTGTCGCCCCTGACCCACAGCCACGCCGAGCAGGAGGCCTCGTGCGCGACTCGGATATTAATAACCAACCAGCAGCCTTCCTCTCTGCCTGGTCCGAAATAAACTCTGCCAAAAATATGCTTTTATTTATTACTTTTTTTTTAATGACATCGCTGTTCTCTTCCTCAATATTTAAAAGCAGGCAACTGCAAGTTTATAAAAAAAAACTCATTTTTAAACCTTGATTTTACAATAACAAATATATAATTTAGAAAAGTAAAAAAATAATTGTTAGAAACTTCCTACTTTGCTTTTTATAAATTGACTCCTTTTTTCCTGAAACATACGCAACCAAATATATTCCAAAGGGTTGCGGTTGCCTATGTCTACTTTTTAAGGCGAAGTCAATGAATATTCTTAAAAAATTTCAAATCAGGCAATAAAATTATTGGATCCGGCCAGACGACGAAAATCATTTGACTTTTTTTTTAGTATACGAGTCTCATCCCATGAAAAATAATCGATTAATCCATTATTTTTTAAGAAAATATTCAGTGAATAATTGATTAATCGATTATTTTTGCACAGCCCTAATTATGTTCTGTCTAAATCTTTTTTAGAGTTTTCTTAGACCTACTCTAGGCCCTTTTGTCCTTACAATCGTTCATTTCCCTTTTTTATTTTGAATATTATTATCTTTATTTTTTTTTAAATAAGACTAGATAGATAGATTTTGGGGCGAATGCTTGCCAAAAAATAAATATTTTTATTATTAATAAAAAAGGGTCTGATAAAGTAACTTAATACATAAAAGAAATATGATACCTCAACTAGGGCGGAGTCAAGGATACAGGAGAGAGAATCCCTTCTGTAGATGCTTATCTTATATTTAACTTAAATTAAATAGTATTGGCAAAAAGTATTTAATCAAAGAGAATGTGGAGGAAGGCCATAATACAGATAGAAGATGAAATAAAAAGAGACTTGTTTTCGGCCCGAATTATTTATTTTTCCTCTGTCGACGTTTCGGGGACTAAACGTCACCCATCTTCAAGACAAAGGTGTTAAAATATTTTTAGCACTGCCTCCTTCAGTTAAGTAATAATGTTAGTATATTTCTGAATATACTAACATTCTTACTTAAAAACTGAAGGAGGCAGTGCTAAGAATTTTTTTAACACCTTTGTCCTGAAGATGGGTGACGTTTAGTCCCCGAAACGTCGACAAAGGAAAATAATATAATTCGGGCCGAAAACAAGTCTCTTTTTATTTTATTTTATCTTCGATTTTTTTAAATTGATTAAGTCGCGAACTTCACTGCACCACAAACATCTATTTTTTTTTTTGTTGCATTCTTGTTATTTTGCACCATCTGTTTATATAGGAACCCATATTTTATTAATTAATAAATTTAACTTTTTTTTTTTATTGTTTAATGTCAAAACAAAATGTGAAGTTACTTTGTTGCTCTTGACCTTGAGTGGTGAAAGTCCCTATAAGGGTTTTGTATTTTATTAAACAAAATTCTGCTCGAAGAGCGATTCATATTTATTTATAAAGGAAAATAAAGAGGGAAAAAGTTGATATTAAAATTCTTAACAATGTACTTAATTTATTTACAATATCACGTGTCTAGAATCAAATAATTTTTCTTTTAATATCCCCTTATTTAATTATTAAACTTACCTAATATTTCCTAGTCGTCCTTCTGGCCAAGTTATTACCTCCGCCCTTTTGGCAAACATTTTTCCCTAATGAATCATCACAACGTCTCTCTCTTATCCTCCTCCAACCTCGGTTATGAAATTCCTCTCTTTCACTCTCCCTCCATATTTCATTTCCTAACCGAAAGTGTTTACACTTTTTCTTTTATTATTAATTATTTTTTTATCGATAATCATGTCTTGTTAGTGCGGATACATGTTGAATTTTTTTTTCTTTAATTATTTTATCATCATTTATTTATAGAATTGACATAAAATTTAAATAGGTCATCTTTATATTATAATTTTTCCGAAATACTTGATTCTTGCTCCAAGGTCAAGTATTATCAAAGATTTCTTCTTATTTTTTTTTCCCAAGTTAATTACTTGGGGGACATTCACCTTCAGAAATTCAGAATTTAGTTTTCAGAGCTCACTGACCTTGATCCACATATCTAACTAATTATAAACATTATTGATACTACTACAAAAACACTTCTTATGTTATTTTTTGCTTATCCTACTATTAGCAAATTGAATAAACCCTTAAATGGATAGTTTAAATATTTGTATCTTGTTACATAAACTATTTCAGAAATGATTTTTTTTATAAGGGATTTACTATTTAATTAATTAATTCATTCAGTTTTTCCCCGGTAACACGGGTTTACCTTCTATGACGTCTTGATGACTTTTTTGTAGTATTAATCATGACTCGCTCGTGTTCATGTATTCTGCACAAGGAAGAATTTGCTTCAATGGCCTCGCCAGATGACTTCATTTCCGCAATATTTACATGCAAAGCTTAAAGAGACAGTACTCACTAGAAAATGCGACTATATGCAAATTCGTTCAAATACAGTAATTGGTAGTTTTTTGTGGGTTCTGTAGTCGTTTCTCCTCACGTTTAACTCAAAAAATATTTGTTTATTTGAAATTTGAACCATTTTTGAAACCCGGAGTGGAACTTTAAAAATGTTTTTTTAAAAAACTACATTATTTTAAACATTTTTTTTCTTACACTGTTTCTTTTTTTTAATTGAATAGTTTTTGAGAGAGCTAATGAGACTTGTTTAGATTGTACGGGAAAATCGGAGGGGTATCACTCGCTCTTTACTTGCTTAATGGGGCTAAAAGTCCTTATTAAACCATTTATTTATTTATTTATTCATTCGTTCTCTTTAAAAAAATCCTCTTGAAAACTTAAGAGCGCATCAAATGAATGCACCTTTGAGTACTTAATTCTTTCCCAGTCAAAGAGTTCTTAATAATTCTTAAAAATATTAATTATTTATTTACTTTTTTAAATTAATGTCGAACTTCAAAGCCAATACAATTAATTTATACTTTCAAATTCACATAAATGATATAAAAACAAAATATATTAAAATAATACACTATTACAATAATATATTGGAAGTTTTTTCCTTATTTCAGATTTTCGGCAAACAGAATAAAATAGTAGAAAAAAAAAATAGTTATCTTTATTCTGTTTGCCGAAAACCTGCAATAAGGAAAAAACTAATATATTATTGTAATATTCATTCTTACGTCACCTGAAATAATTAATAACCTAAAAAGTTATAGGAATTTTTGAAGGAAAATGATTTTTCTGAAATTCTTACAAGATCCTCCCTCTTGAACATATAAAACTTAATTTCGAAATTCCAACAGGGAGTGGATCAAACAGCGTGAAAAACAGATGGACATTAGCGAATTATATAGGGGAAAGTAGCCGATTATTGGATACTTTTTGTTTTTATTACACTGTAAAACAACATGATTTTTGGCTATATTTTTAAACACAATGCATTTAGTTATTTACTAGACTAAACAATCTAGAAGCAATATTTCAATCATGTTAATTTTTTTAATTAAAAAAAAAAAAAATACATTTTTACACTTTTGAAAAATGGGCTCCTAATATTATCGGATGATGCGTTATCCACAATATCGGATAAGTCATGAAAACAACATTTGAGAAAAAGCATTGAAGAAAGTTAATTAAGAGGTATAAAATCAGAGTACAAGATCCAAATTTGAAACATATACTATGCTGTCTTTTGAAGAGCAATGCTCACAGTTACAAGTTTTCCATCCTTTCTCATCTGTTTCGAAACAATTCACTTCTTATCCACTGTTGGTCGTGTTTATCTTGCTTGTATGGTTGCAGACAGTAAATACACTCTTCGTCTGCGCTGTCCCCGTTGTCTAAGGATATCTGATATTAGGGCCCCGAAACTATCCGATATTAGGAGCCACACGTTTTAACAGTTGACTGAACCTAATCTCGAAACCATAAAAACTAGCTAAAAAAATGAGTGTATATTAAAATTAACGTTCTTCTCCAAAGTAATTACCACTATAACAGTTTGAACATATCACTTTTAGTAGTTATAGAATAGCTGTGATGTGCCACCTCCAAAATATTCATAAATTCAAAACAAATATTTTTCACAACTCGCCCTGCCAACAGATAAGTCCACTCAACGTCGCTATAGGATAGAGGAACCTAAAGGTACTAGTTAGAATTTCTTTCGCTTCGTTGCAGCATACAGAAGAGCCAGAACCATGGTATCCGATATTGAGCGCCTATCCGTTAATCGGCTTCTTTCCCCTATATAATAGATATTCCATATTTTTTCAAAAATAAACACAAAAAAGCTTATTTTATCAAAGAGAGAGTGACCAGGTGTTTGTGGGGCCAGACCATGTGACTTAGAAGAGAAATGAGTCAGCTCATAACATAAGCAGTCAGGATGCTTGTTTATAAAAAGGCATCGAAAAAGGACAGCATCCCGAGATGTTTACAAACACTTAGGCGTTCACTCTAGAGGCAATCTATTTATACTTTCAATGATATTCATCACCAAAATACTACTTAAAATGTAAAAGGACATCTCTCTATTTTATTATTATATATCAAATACCATTTCCTCAACAACTTGAATTTCAAGTTTTTAGCTATTTTTTTTTGTTTTTTGTTTATGACTAATTTAAAATTTAACAAATTCACATCCCTCCTTCCTTATTAAATAGTAATGGTTGTTAGAGGAGTAACAATATTTTTAAAGTTGCAATGTATATTAAGCATATCAACTCACCCAATGACTAAGATTTTATTTTTGGATTAACCTATATTTTTAGTTCATAAATAAATGATTTTTTAATTAAAACTCTATGAAATAGGATCTTTCAATTTTTTGAAAAAAATATAATAATTTCAATTTTGGCTTGTACTTGTCAACGTCCCACCTACAGGTCATATTTTTAAAATGTATTAAAGATTTAATAGAGCATGGGTGTATTTTTTTTTTTTTTTTTTAGAAATTTAGGTTTTTTTTTCTTATTATTATTTTAGCTCATATATCAATATTTATAAAATTAAAATTTTTACCGATTCTATTGTATTTACTTGATTAAATTATCAATCAATTGATTGAATTCAATGTTTTTATCTAAACAAAATAATATAATATTTAGCAATTTATTCATATCAATTAGTAAGCATATTTCAATAAATATTTTTCCTTTTGAATAGAAACCAAATCGGGATTCTTTCATTTCATAATTGAACATGTTGACAATATCAACTTGCTTTCTTTGATTGTCATGAAGAGAATTTCTACGCATGAAATAAATATACGATATATTTTCCAAAGAAGATTTGCTATTCTTTAAAAATATATTTTTTTGTTATCTACGGTGCACAACTTTCTCTTACCGAAGGGTAAGATAAAGTTGTGAACTGTGCGCCAGTCACCCCAGATTTTTCAACACCTTGTCGACCTATATAATAAAATTTCCCCAACATTTATTCTTGTGCCCTCGAATTGCATTTAGCATCTTCTCGAATTAGTTGTTTCTCAATTGACCTTGGACCCGCTCCATTGAACATGATTTAATATGATAAAAAAAATGGTTTTTCAAATTGAAGATAAATTTCAAGATCGAAAACAAGTAGGGAGAAATAGATGCAAACCTTTAAATTATTAATCAAAGAATGTAATTTAAGATTTGACCTTGAACCACAAATAAGTTCAAATTGAGTGTTTAAATTTGTATATTAGTTTAGGGACCCTAAACAATCTAACAAAACACTTAGCCCAGGTTCTTTGGAACGAGTGAAGAATCATATGATAAGTATCATGGTTGCATATAAAACAATACGTTAGCTCCTCTTTAATAGAAGCCAGGCTGTAGAGAGAACACTTTTCTCTCCCGGTCTGTATTGATTCCAGGCCTTCATACACATATACACTCACACAGACGCAGTCATATGCCTCCCGCCCTTTTGGTCCTGCTACTGCAACTTTAACTTTATCATCTATCTACCTCCCTAATATTTTCAAAACATTCACAAGTTTGATTTGTTTAAATAAAAACAAATCATTGGATTAATTTATCAATTGATTATCTAAATATTTAGTTTTTTTTTTTGGCATCTGAGACATAAAACAATTCAAATATTCTCCTGTTATACAGTATTTTTAATACTAATTGATTAGAAATATTAATACTAATGCTCTTTGTCAAAAAATAATTTATAGATTCCGAAAAAACGATATTGATTGATATCATTGCTAATATATATTATTTTTTGACAATGCTCATCAGTATTAATATTAAACTAAATAAATAACAAATATGCAAATAATAGTAAAGTTTAAAATGGAAAATAATTAATGAAAACCTCCTTTTTTATTATAAAGATTACACTTTAGATAAAATTAAAACATTATTTTTATATTTCAAGATGACTATTATTTGCTCTAGAATTTAATCATTCTCTCTTCAAAAATCGTCATCTTTTTTTTTTGATGTTTAAATTTTTCTTATCATTTTATAAAGAAATCTAAACTTTTGAAAACAGGAAAAGCTTTTTTTAACAAAATAAAGATATTATTGATTATAAATTTTACCTTTTGGATGTTAATATTTTATTGGAAACTAAATATCTCAACACCAAAAAATTTGGTGTGACAACACCTTCCAATGACCAAACGTAAGAGAAAGTTGTTTGATGTGCAACCAATCATACCAGATTTTTTTTCGATGGTGACGTCCAATAATTACATTAAAAGTTTTAATAAAGGGAGGGGAAAAAAAAATTCCCAAAATTTTTCATTTTGAACCCCCCCCCCGTTTTCCCCCCCGAAAAAAAATTTTTTTTTTTTTTTCCCTTCCTTAAATTCGGCCTTCCCCCATACGAGTTTTATAAAATCACAGATAATATATTCTACATTCATTTAACCTCAAAACACTAGGTTTTGACAGCTGTTATAAGAGATGCTTAGGCCTATTACTTGATTTTAATTTTCTCATATATATTTATTTTAATAGGAAAATAATGCGACTTGTTTTTTTTTTCTTTTAGGAAAAGGGCACCTCGCTACCCGCAGCTCGGCTTAATCGACATCCATCCCGAGGCCTACTTCGGCATATTCTGCAGCAGGTATATAACCAAGCGGTGACCGATCCAGAAAAACTAAATCAGTATGAGCCCTTCTCACCAGAAGTCTACGGAGAGACGTCGTATGATCTTGTTTCGCAGATGATTGATCAGATTGAAATAACCTCAGACGACGTTTTCGTTGACTTGGGTTCTGGTGTCGGTCAGGTGGTTTTACAAATGGCAGCATGTACACCCTGCAAAGTGTGCCTCGGAGTGGAGAAGGCAGAGGTGCCCAGCAAATACGCCGAGGTATTATTATTATTTTTTTTATATTACTATTAATTTAACTTGAGAGTAGAAATAATTGTCATCCTTATTCGCTGATATGAATGAAAATGTTCCAAAACTAAGCTTTTCTTTTCACTGACTCAAATCAGGATTTGGCCAATACAAAAATGTGGTCTATAATTAAAAATTCTCCTAATAATAATATTTCAAACCACAAAAGCTTTAATAAACACAAAAGAATGATATTTTTCAACAGAAAATACAAAAAAAATGATTTTCGAAAAAAAGTCAATTTAGACACTTTGCTAATTATAGCGTCGATATAAAAAATAAAATGCCATTATTTCAAATCTTGATTCTAGATTAAGATTAAAAAAATTTTGAGAAAAACCAGTCATACCAAACCGATGAATCAGTCCAAAGGAATTGGGAAAGGTTATTTAGACGCCTTCGGCGCCTAACGAGGGATAGGAATAAGTAATTTTTAAGAGGGAATATTTAATTTTATTTTTCACGTATTTATGACTCCAATTATGATTATTATTATTTGAATTTCCTATAAGAATCTCCATTGATTTACCCAAGATGGTTTTGTATACGCAGACACACACCTAAAATCCAACCGGTCCATGACTGTCTTTTATCCTATCTACTGTCTATGTCTATGTTAGGAAGGATGTCAAAGGTTGAGGAGCTACTCTCTCGGCACTGACGTATAGTCTACTCCTTTTGAAGAATGCATCATACTGAGGGAACATTTTTTACGTCCTTTCCATAGGGCGGGATGTCACAATAACCCTCCTCTCTTCGTAGAGTTGGTTGAGGGTAATGTGGTGGGATCCAAAGTCACATTGATTATCCAATATTAATTAATTAGCCTTATATTAATGTATTTTCATTATCTTAATAAATTTAAAAATAGATTTTCTGCTAAATACTTGTATTGTATTTTCAAAAATTATTTCTTCCAAAATAGGTTAACGAGATTATTTATAGCCTATCTTCCCCCCCCCCCCCCCCGCCCCCCCCGCCCCCGCCCATTCGTAGATCTCATCTCCAGTGAAAAGATTTTTGAAATCATTTCGGTACCTTCTGAGATTCGCTTTGTCATAGCAAACAAACTCACTCTCTCTTTATAAAAGAGCTAATAGGTAGATAATAGATTAATTTAAATTTTAAATCTTTTAGACAATCAAAAATTTCAGTTTTTTGTTTCACTCCTAATCTCTCTTTATTTTAATTCTATACAATTAGTTTTAAAATATTATTCAACAATATTTTTCCTTTCTTTTTTTAGAGTATGAACGTGCACTTCCGCAAATGGATGCGCTGGTACGGCAAAAAGTATGGCGAATATCATCTAATTAAAGGAGATTTTTTACACGACGAACATCGAGAGAAGATCGTAGGTGCCACTATTGTGTTCGTGAACAATTTCGCCTTCGGTCCCACTGTCGACCATATGTTGAAGGAGAGATTCGCGGACCTTAAGGATGGCGCAAGAATTGTTTCTTCCAAATCGTTTTGTCCTCTCAATTTTCGAATCACCGATAGAAATTTAACTGGTAGGAAATTCTTATAGATGGAAAAATTAAAGAATAAATTAGATAATATTTGTTGTATTATAATTGTGTCATTAAGGAATTTATAATACAAATTTTGATCGTGAAATTAATTATTCTTGTTTTGAATTGCTTTGTAGTTGAAAAATTTCTTATTTGGAAATTCCGAGGCAATATATACCGTATCTTTATATATATATATATACGTATATTGATATCGAAATTTTCAAATAAGAAATTTTTTTAACTACAATGCATGCATTTATTATTCAAAAGCCTAGTTCTTATTAGTTAAAGTACAATTTAACTAATTTAACTAAATGGGAGATTTATATTTGCTGTAATATATTTCCCGGGGGCCAGGGACCGTTGGACCCTACCCTCCCAGCAAATATAAATCTCACATTTAATTAATAATAAAAAATTTCTTCGTTACGGTCTTTTCTCATGTGATTATTTTATTTTTTTCCCCACATTTAAATTTTTTAATGGAAACTTTTGGTTTGGTTGATTAGAATTCCAATAAAGATTTCCATTTTATTTTATATTATTTATAAACAATGAAATAATTACAGAGAAAATGTATGGGAGTCCACTTAATAATGGTCCGCACTGTGCTTTTGGCATTATTTTCATTAAATATATAAAAGCTGAAGTAACCTTTTGAAAAATTTGTCTTAGGACAAGTTAAGAGACAAAATTAGTGACTAGTAAATATATAATTCTCTTTCAATATAGCTCATCGTTTAGGTTCGATATTAGATTAAAACACTAATGTGATTTGCGATTATATAAGGAGATGCTCTTACTTCTTTCCTGTTTAAAATCTCTCTGGAAAAGATAGTTTGATCTGGCTAGGTTCTAATTTAGATAAAGTTTCTCGGGTTAAGACGCGTTGATTTTTTGTATTTTTCTCTTTTTTTTCTTTTTTTTTTGAAACAATTTAAAGGGGGGGGGGAGAAATTTTTCTCCATAGGGGGGGGGGTTTTTTTTTTGGGGGGAGGAGTTTTGCTGGTCCCTAGACCTGGTTAGTGGATGTCTCAGAGGTTTAGATTTACCTCGGAGATTTAAGGATAACGCCACTTAACCCGAGAAACTTTATCTTACAATCTTACAGTCGTAGAAGCCTTGTGGAATATAGGTTGACCATAACGTACCGTTTTTATTATATTTCTCGGCCCTACCGTCGTTTTAAAAAAAATGTTAATTTTATCCCGTTTTTAATTATAGTTTCTGTAGAAAACTGTACCACGTCTTATTTATTTCTCGTCACTTCAGAATAATTGTAGAATTAGTATATTTATAAATTTATATTAAACCTTTTTTATCATCTTACTTTTTTATGAATACATTATATTTGAAGAGTTGAGAATTATAAGGGGTCTATGAACCATTTTTTTTTGGATGGCATTATAACCTTTACTGTATTATGGATAAAGGCGTAAATGGCGTACAAAAATTGTCCATAGACCCCTTCTAATTCTCAACTCTTCATTTTATCAGGATAGGTGAAAAGGAGAAAATCCGAGGCCAGTTACATTTCATTATTTTTATTCCATCATGTTAACTTTTCGATCCCGGTTGGGATCATCCTCAGAACAGATGAGTGTCATTCCGAGATCGAAACGTTAACATGATGGAATAAAAATAATGAAATATACTTGCTGCGGATTTTCTTCTTCTTTTCACCTGATTGTACTACCAGCTATAAGCCCTACGTATCTTCATTTTTCTAACACCGTCCCGTTTTTGTCACAAGACAATATGGTCAGTCTATATATATAAGATTAAGATGCACGCTCAGTCCCCTGAACTACTGGTATAACAAAGGAATGAAATAAAAAAAGTGTACATTGCGTACAAACATACCTTTATTTGTTTAGCGCTTTATGCATTCATGCTTATCTTAATTTTGTCTTTTAACTTGAATTAAATAAATTTTTTATAGATTGCGAAGAAATACGAAAGTTTCTTTCCAAAATAGAATAATTATAAAACTGTGGTTTTATTAATTTCTTAAAAAGATTTCATATAAATACATATTGGTATATATAGGTAGGTTCATCCTCGGACCATTCTCTTAAGATGGAGTTAAGATGTTAATTTCCAAAAATTAAAAAGATTTATTTATTTTTTTGAAATTAACATCTTAACTTCTTAACTTTTATATATAAATTTTAAAATATAACCATATAACCATCTTAAGAGAATGGCCCGAGGATGAACCTATCTAATATTTAGCCTGCTGAGGATCATAGTGGGGAAAGTCCAAAATTCAACAATTTGAGAAAAGGCGTTTGAAAGTTTTGTAAACATATATATTTATTAAATAGGCGAGCAACAAATGAATAGGCCAGAATCAATAGCAAAGAATGGAAATATATTTTCGCCACTTTGGCACTCAAAAGAGAAGACTTAATATTAATAACATTTGCTAGGCTTAACTCAAACAAAAATTGAATTTTCCGACATTAGCCTCTATTATTCTCAGCAGGCGATATATTTATATGATATTACCGGACTACATACACTAAAGACTTTAAAAATATTTCCTCCTTGCTAAATGGTTATAGTTCTCTCGCTCAATTAAGAACTGACACGAATTGTGTTTCGTTCCAGGTAATGAGGAATAAATTTGCCCGTTGCTCTTTTGAAATGGTGGTAGGTGGTGATGATGTTGATCTGTTGGAAGAATTCAGCCGACGATCGTCTCTTGTCAGGGCTTGGTATAAATCCTTGCTCCATCGCGCTCTCTATCATTTATTTAATTTATTAAATCATTATTTTAATTTTCAAGTTCTTAACTTTTAATTTTGTTTAAAAATAACTAGATAATTATTTGTAATTATTTAAAATTTTAAAAAGTTCAATAGAATAAATATCCCATTTTTTCGGATACCCATAGAATATTTAAAGATTTTTTTATTAAAATTTATATTTATTTTTATTTTGATCTTCTTCCCTGACACACCAGTAAAAAAAAACCATTGTAAAATTCTAATAAAAATTGGCTTTATGTTTCAGACATTGGAACCATCATGCACGTGTCAGAATTAAGTCCACTTCGAGGAAGTGTTTCTTGGACAGGAAAACCAGTCAGTTATTACCTTCACACCATTGATCGGACTAAGGTATTTTATTTTATCCTCTGTCGAGGCTGTCAAGTTCTTGGATGCTATACGTTTGGTTTTACAATTTTACCAACTAATAAAAAATGAAAGGAGGCAGGCAGGTAGTATTCCATCAGTTGTATATACGATGCGCCATGTTTGAGTTATAAAATTGTTTTTTGACATTTGTAATTCAAACTTGACTCACCGTACATATATATATATATATAGAAGAGATTGCATTGCTTTGTATTTTATACACCCCCCGTCCTGTGGCCGAGGCGGCTAAAGTTGTTGGCAAATGTCAATAATGATAGTCTGGAGGACACGTGTCGCGGGTTCGGACCCCAACCAGTCCGATGAATTTATATAAATCATTTGAATACCAAATGGTATAAATAAATATGCCTGGACCCCCTAAAATATCGTTTCTAAATAATTGTGTATCATTTAAAAGTCTATATGGCCTAAGATGTCGAAAAGACAAAAAAAAAACAAGCAAATTTATTTAAATAATTTATAAATAATACACATCAACTGACAACTTCACAATATGATTCAATGCTTTGCATTTGAATTGTCTTTTGAGTTCATACTTGGACTGATCATGGCCTTATCTAATTAAAGCCGAAAATGTTTCCTAAATAGAGTTTCATTTCATGGAGACTAATTACTTGGCTGCCTGCTCCTTTCATCTATAATATGTTTGTAAACATCGAATTATTGAAGGGGAGAGGGGCGGGGTAAGGGATTAAAAAAGACAATGGAAAAATTAATTTTAGATCAAAGTGTTACTAATAACTATTTTATAAATTTATTTTAACTCAGCGTTTTGGGTAAGATTAAAATAATTTCATTTCCGAATCAAACTTTTTTATCATCAATTCATTAATTTTTGTTTAATTATAGAATTATCATAATACTTTGAATTTTTTTTTTTAATAATTATATACTTAAACTATATTTTTTTATGAAAAGGATAATAAAATAATGATATTTCTATGAAAAGATAAAAGGTTTATTTATTATTTAATTCGTTTTCAAATAGCTTGTTTGTAAAAAAAAACAATGCTGTGATATCATCATATATACTTTGATATTAAAATAACAAGTGAAAAGGGTAATTAATTTTCATTCAGTACCAAAATATTGAATAAATTGTTGTATACATTTTTCTTAATTTTTTTTTTATCTCTTGAAATTAATATTATTTTGGAAAGGAAAAAAAAAAAAGGGAAAGTTACCGATTACGTTTTTATTTTAATTTAATAAAATTTTTTTCCAGTTGGAACGTTATTTTCAACGTTTAAAGAACCCGAAAAAAGGATCGGAAGAAGAAATGTCACAGACTACTACAATTCGTTCCTCTCGAGATCGGGCCCGTCGAGATCTCAGTAAACAACTCGCCATTGATTCTAGTTCAAACAGTTCTCCGGATTCGGATGAAACATATAGTACGTCAACAACATCGTCAAGATGTGTAACAGGGCCAACGACAAGACGTGCATGGAGTGATTGGGTTGGAAATGCTACAGCTAATGGAACCAATACAAAATCATTTTCAGAAAGTGAGAGCCAACTCATTATTAATGGAACAACTGCTAGAGGACGAGCTCTTTCAACACGACAACAACGTCAAACAAAGAAAATCAGGCGTAAAACTTCAGTATCAAATGAAGACATTACTGAAACAAAACCACCACCTCCTAGGAGAAGAGCTACTACAACTACTCGAGGGCGTGTGAAGAAACAGAAACCTAAGAAAACGATTAAAATCAATGGACTTGATCTGTTACATAGTCAGACATTACTTAGCACCTCCCCACAAGGTATACTATTTTACTTGTATTTCTAATATTTGCATACAATAGAATTATATATATAATATCATGTGTTGGTACATGTATTGAATAAACTGTAGTTCCGAGTTGACCGAGCTGTAGCTTGACCTTTTTTGTTTTTTAATTGGAAAAAAACTAAAAAAGTAGTACATCTGTAATATACAGGTACTCGAAGTTTCCAAAAACCGAGATCAAACCTGATTTGTTTTGAATATCGTAAATAATATATATTAAAAATTTGAAAAAAATAGTAATGATGATACTTCTTCAATGGATTACTCTCCCAAGGAGGCCTATATTAAATTTTTTATGAATTTGCGCCAGGTCTCACCTTTGTGAAAATTCGAGTACTTTACTGATGTACTTTATTAGGAAGGAATTGAGCTAGGAGGTTGAAATTTTATATTTAAGTTAAGCACCCCCTCAGGCGTGGAAATAAGCTTTTGATCTAAAAGTACTAGTACTTTACTGATGTATTAATAGTTTTACAGTTTTTTTTTTTTGATTTTCTTAAAATTTGCTTCAACATTTTTCATTAAAATTCAAAAATCAATTATTTTTTAGAGAAGTCGTGCCGTTTAAAACATATATTCTTATTTTGCCCTCAAAATTGTTTGATGTTTGACACTTTACTCTTTGTATTTCATAGTAAGATGGGAGAAATGGTTGCCACGTTAACAAAATATTTTTCTATGTTTATATAAATTTTATATCTTGAATTCTAATATATCGGCGGAAATTAAATATATATGTCGACACAAAAAATCTGGTGGGACAAGCACAGAACACAACTTTCATAAGAGAAAGTTGAGTGCTGTGCGACCAGTCGCACCAAATTTTATAGAATAGAACGTGCCTGTTAAATTTACTTTGGAACAAGTCACTTAGGCGGTACCTCAGCCCTAGGGAATTTTAAATGAATAAGTTTTAATTGATAGATTTAATAAAATGTTTATTTTTTGCTTTTAGCAATTGGAAAGAAACTTCCTCCAGCCCCTGGCTGCGTCGATCAACAATTGACTTCTCTAACTCAGCCTGGTGCCACCGTCCACTCTGAGCTTGATATCCCACCAGCGCCAGCTGACACCCCATATGCTCTACAATTATTACTTGATCTTTACCGAGAGCAATTCTTGCGAATGGTTGAAACGATGAAAACACCTTCATATAAGGATCAAGTTCAAAAGAGCATACAACAAGAAAAGGTATCATTTCTCCTTCAATTTAAGAAAATAAGTAATTTTCTTAAATTTTAATAATAAAGGCGAATTAGGCGCGCCTAAGAACAAAATACAAATTTAATCTATAAAAAAAGGTCTTTTAACTTACTTTTTAGAGTTTATTTTCTTAATTCATTGAATTTATCAGCTAAATAAACAGTAATTGTGTTATTTTGGTTGCGATTACTAGAATATTAAATAAAATAGAGTAGAAATCTTAATGTTTATTTATTTACACTCAAGAATATTGTAGCCCACTTTAGTTAGTAAAAAAACAAAGAATTTAAAAAAAAGTATGCAAAAATTGCACGAAAACCAATCTGAAATAAATTAATATCAGCTAATTTTAATGTTAGTCTTTTAAAAGTTCCTTTCCTCTACTTGTTGAACATTTTTTTTATCTAAAACAGAACAGACCATCATTAACCGAAAGTCGCGAGCCGCCTCCGGATCCCTGAATGCTGGAATTGTATTATAATTATGAAAAAAGACCTTTTAAAGAATATTCAATAGGGAAGCGATTTAGGATTATTATCAAGAAGTTAGCTTCAATACAGTTAATGACATATGAATAAACAAAAAAATTTTCTATATAATTTATTTAATATTCTAGTAAACACAACTAAAATAGCTCAAATGCTGTTTATTTAGCTGATAAATACAATGGATCAAGAAAAAAACTCGGAAAAAGTAATTTAAAATACCTTTTTTAAAAGTTAAATTAATTTTTATATTTCTTTAAAATGTTCGTTATTTTTAGAGATATTTGGTCCAAATTGGCTTCCCTGGCTCTTTTTTAGGTAAAGAGAAAGATAAAAGGAAGGAATCCGGAAGTCATTTAACATAGAAAACAAGACACTAACATATTCTTTATATTAGCCTCGAATTATTTGAGTCATTTATCAATTGAACAGATTTAATTGATTTTAATAACAAGTTATATTAAATAGTGTTTTTTTTTTTTAGGAACGTAATCAACGACTCATGTCTCGAGCTGCACAGCTTGAAAAGCAAATTAAGTTGCTGATAGCTGATAGTGTGAAGCTTCTCAAAATGAGGATGAGTGAGCTTGGTATCAATGCTATTACGACCAGTGATCTTCTAGTGAAAGCAAAGGAGATAGTACTCAGACATAAGGAGCTACAGAATAAAGCTGCAAAACTACAAGCTCAGGTATTGCTATCTTGTCTATTATATTTTAATACTTTCTACATTGACAAAAAAAAAAAAACTATTTTTAATCCCTTTTGCCATGGTTTGTCTTTTTGGATAAAATTGCATTTTTTTTAACAGCTTCTGATGAAAGTTCCTTCAATTTTTTTTTATTAAACACTTTAATTTATAATAATTTGTTTTATCTTTCCACCTGTCTGTCTCATCACAATTGTAATAAAAATTGACCCATTTACAGATGTACTTTTTTCTCTTAAACGCATTTATACATTCGCTATTGTGCCTCTCCTCACCATACGTGGACGCGAATGGCCGATTATATAGTAGCGCCTCGCCATGCCATTTGGGAGAGAGTGACATTGGCTTAGTTCGCTGTAACGCTCCTCTCCATTGATTCTCCCCAAAAGGCCCCACAAGTGACCAGTGAACCGATCATTCGCCTCACCATTCCGGCCAATATATAAATGCGTTATCTACAGGGCCGCAGACAGTCTTGAAGGGCCCCTGGGCTACTTAATACATAATAATATATCCCCCCCCCCCCCCCTAAAGGTTTTTTTAAAAATGTAAAAAGCTATTGTAGCCTTAATGCCATCAATTTTTTACTAACAATTGTAAGTTTTTGACACAATTTTTTAAAAAGATATTTTCTACATAGCTCTTAATATTTATTTAAATAAAAAAGTTTTTCAAAAATTTTTTAAAATTCTCTAACTCGAGGGCGTCCGGCGCATGCGTAGTGAGGAAGATCACATGCGCAGTAAAGAAAAGCAATATGCTTTTCATTATTAGGAGAATTTTTAATTAAAGACCACATTTTTGTATTAAATATTTATTAAAAATATATAAATACTGTACATTTAATACTAATAAATACTGTATTTTTAATAAATATTTAATACAAAAATGTGGTCTAAAATTAAAAATTCTCCTAATAATAATATTTCAAACCACAAAAGCTTTAATAAATATGCTTTTCCTTAAGGCTCATGCGCCGAACACCCTTGGGCGTCCCGGACCTCCTCAGGAAAAAAATTCAAGAAAATGATATTTTTAATTGAAATTTTAACCATGAAAATTATTATATATATATGATTTTGAAGGTTTACTTTTGATAAAATTGTTCTGTTATTCGGAACACTAAATAAATATTAACATTTATTATATACACTTTGGCAGTTTCCGTCATTAAATGAAAATTATTTTTTATTAGGATTTTAAGGCCCTTCGGAGAGTCGGGCTCTGGGGATATAGCCCCCTGCCCCCTGTTTGCGGCCCTGGTTATTTAACCATTATCTTAAGCAAAAAATATTCATATAAAAATTTTTTATCATTTGAACAATTGTTTAAAAAAACTCGAGAGACTTGAGATTATTTTTAATAGTACTATTTAATACCACGAGCAGTGTAGCCCTTGAGTCACCCATGTTTAACCTGCGAGCCGCATACGGCTTATTTGTTCCACCCCTGCTTTTTTTTTATTTTTAGGAAAAAAAACACTTTTTTCTCACTCATATTCACACAGTTTTTTAAGCCATTTGGTATCCAAATGGCTTAAATAAAATCATCGGACTGCCTGGGGCCCGAACCCGCGGCCCTCGGTATCAGGGGCGCCGAAACGAATTTGAATCAGGGGGGGGGGTCAAAAAATTTTTTTTAGAAAAATAAAATAATTTAATATGATCAAATAGTATAAAACAAAAACAAATCTACCATAAAGCTTTTAAAATTTTAAATAAAATCACAATTTTAATAAAATTAAAATTTTAAAAAATTTGCTAGTGATTTTATCAAAGATTTTTTTAGGTTATATTTATACTATTTGAAGGAAATAAATATTTTTAATTTTCTATTAATTTCTTACTCTTTTAATTTTTTTTAATTTAAAAGGTTTTCAAAAGTAAAAATGTATCATTTTTAAAAATAAATGAAATAAAAGAAGACATATTGCCCCCCTCTGCCCCCTCCTATGGGATGCCAGGGGGGGGCAATGTACCCCCCCCCCCCCCCCCCCCCCCAGTTCCGGCGCCTTTGCTCGGTATAGAAGGTTAGCACGCTAACCAGCAAGCCGGAGGGCACCCCTGCTTTAGATGGTGATATTTCTAAAAATAATCACGAGTTTCTTTATTCATTGAAATCATATTGTTTTAAATATATTTTTATATATTTATATATATATCAAAAAATGAATATTTTTTAATTTAATTTTAATAAAATGACTAACTTTTTTTTAATTTATTTTTATGCTCTTTGCGGCTGCAGAGATCATTTAGAGTTTACACGTTTCATAATATTATACTGTATATTTATATATTTGTTGTTGTAAATATTCACATATGGCTTCCGGCGGGCGTTCAACGCCTCTGGGCCAGCTATCCGAAGTTCATCACTGCTTGGACAACAATCTTGGTGGATGGTCCTCTTCTCTCCGGCTAGGCCGTCTAGCATTATCTAGGCTCATAAATAAATTTAAATAAATAAATATCACTATAATTATAATTTATATATATATATATATAAGAATTTTAAATATAATTAAACTAATTCTCAAGGAATAACTTAAATTTTTTAATCCTTGCGAACAAATTTTAAATCAAATGTGATATTGATTTATTTAAATTATATTTTGCTCTCTTAAAGGAGCAATGATGCCTCTTTGAATTGTTAATGAAATTTATACTTAGCAAAGAAAGGCTTTTTTTTTTCTAATTAGAGTTTTTTTGATTTTGACTTAGTTTTTTTTATCCTTAGGTAAGCTCATTGGAACAAGATCACGCCAGATTGATTTCACAACGGCAACAAGAAGTTGTTGAAAAATATCGAAAATCTGGTATTTTGCCAGTGCATATCGATCCTCAAGCCCTCACCCAGGAATATATTCTTAAAGAGATCAGTGCAACATTGTCTCATAGAAAGAAACTACACTCCAAGGTTTGTATTTATTATTATCACTGTTTATTATTTAAATATTTTTCAATTGTACTTCCATGGAAGAAAATTATTTTAATTTTAAGAGGATCAAACATGAATTTTTTTTTCAACTTCTAAGAAAAATACCCCTCTCAGGCCAGCTAGCGTGCTGGCCTTCTATACCAAGTTCGGATCCCAGGCAGTCCGATTATTTTATTTAAGCCATGTGTATACCAAATGGCTTAAATAAAAATGCCTGGACCCCCAATTGATATATTAAACATACTGAGTATCGTTAAAAGTCTTAAATGGCCTCAGTTACCGAAAAGACTGTGTGTATATGCAGTGGCGTCATTTGGAGGGGGGGCAGGGGGGCAAATGCCCCCCCCCTCCCCCAAGGGCTCTGATTTTTATAAAATTTTATATTATTTTAAATAAAATACTCCAAAATACATCTACGAGTATACAAACTGTACAAAATTAAACAATTAATTAATTAAATATGTTTTGGCCAAATTTGAGTACCCATTTGTAAGTAAATTTTAAGAAAAAAAAAGTCCCCCCCCCCCCCCTCCCCCAAAGAAAAAGTTGAAATGACGCCACTGTGTATATGTGTGTGTGGGAAAAAAGTGTGAGTGTTTAAAAAAAAAAAAAGAAAAATACCAAACAAACAACAAAACTTTTTTTTCCAATCACTCTCACTCACACTCACAGTCTTCTCGGCAACTGGGGCCATATAAGACTTTTTACGATACTTGTATTTATTAATATATATATTTGGGGCCCAGGCATATTTATTTAAGCCATTTGGTGTCCAAATGGCTTAAACAACATTATTGGACTGCCTGGGATCCGAACCAGAGACCCTTGCTATAGACGGCCAGCACGCTACCAACTACACCACGGCCCGAGGGCAACAATAAAACTTACAGAGTGCGGTGAGGTTAATAAATATTTTGTCATATTTAATCCATTCATTTTTTTTTACAGGTGTCAAGGCTAGAATCTGAACTCACAGCGCTTGAGAAAGAGGATCGTAAACCTAAGTCTCTGGTTTTAAATGGTTATGCACCTGCAACAGCAGCGGTTTCTTCTGCTTCTTTGTCTCGGCCTCCATCTTCTGGGCATCATAAATCAAGTCGAAAGTCTCGAGATACCCGAAGTCGATCTCAAGATTGGCCAGAAGTACCTGATATTGGAAAAATTGAAGAAAACAATCCTGAATTACTTGCTCAGAAAATTCTGGAAACCGGCCGACAAATTGAAGCTGGAAAATTGGCACCACCTCCAATTCTCACACCTTCACCAATGGCCCCACTCCCTCGCGTCAATGGTCATCATCCAGAGGCTCTACCACCTGGCTATCCAAATGCGAATCGCCAAGCCCATTATTCAATTAAACCGCCACCTCCTTCACCAAAATCACAACCCCCTCGAGTAGCCAACTTTGAAGATCGCCTTAAAAGCATAATTACTTCGGTATTAAATGAAGACCAAGCAAATCGGCAACCGCCTCCGGCTATGCGACAACCACACGTGCCAACACCACCTCCTCCACTGCCCCCTCGATCTGTGATGGTTAACCAAACTCAAGCCAACCTTCCTCTTCCTACAATTAAATCAGTCACCTCTTTAGCTCAACCCGATTACACACAAGTATCTCCAGCCAAATTAGCGCTGCGAAGACATCTAAGTCAAGAGAAACTCGCAGCTGCATCGGCTCAACATCTCCAACATCTTGCTTCGAATGAAAAAGGTTATGTTGCAACTAGAAGTATTGGTGATTTGGTTTCTGGTGAAATTGAACGAACTCTTGAAATATCTAATCAATCAATAATTAACGCGGCTGTAGATATGAGTTCAATTTTACGTTCATCTCCATTGACTCGAAACACAGTGTATTCACCTATATCACGACCATCTAGTGCAGAAGGACCTCCAGCCAATCCACCTACGCCAACACCAGTTTTAGAAGGACTTGGATATCCAGCAGGTGGTTTGGCAACCCTAGCTCATGTGGCATATGCTCAAGCACCTAGAGCAACAGTGTTGCTTCCGCCTCATCATTCGACATCTTCATCAACTACGATCACGACGGTCGCCACAACGTCATCGAATTCCTCATGTTGTTATGCCCCTGTTCAATTACCCAGAGCAGATATCAAACCTTATCACGAGTCTTTCTTTGCCGATACACCAGTAGAAGGTTTGGCTGCTAGGGTTGTTCATCAGGAGCAACCTGCAATTCCACCTGTGATCAAAGAAGAAGCAGATACTTCACCTCATCAAGTTGAAGTCAAAACAGAACTACCTGAAGAGTCAGCACGAGTGGTACAATTGAAGAGGGCATCTCCTGTTATCCATGGGCCACTAAGACCTCAGAAAAAACCATGTTTAGAACCTTCTCTGCAGGATCCTTTTGGCTCAGTTGAACAAGCACTACGCGAAGAAGGTATGTTCAATGCATGAATTTATTAGAAACATAAAGAATATAGAAATCGTCTTTTTCTTGTTTATCATTCCCATCGTGGTTGTTTATATTATTTATTTCCTTGAACTAGTTTTTAATTTGGTGGCTGGACGTTTCATATTTAGCATGAATAATAAATATTCACTCGAGTAGATTTCCAAGCATGTTTTTTTTTTTATTCGAGAACTTCATATCAACAATCATTTTTTTTCTTAACACTGCCTATTTGCTTTTTTTTGTTTTCATTCATAAATTTCGATATTTTAATAAATCATTTCGTTCCTAATTTCTGTCCATTTTTTTATGATAAAAAAATATAACTTTAAATATAAAAAAAATGCTACTTTTTCCTCCTAATTAGTAATCTTTTATTTTAGAAAAGCAATCTAATTAGAAAAATAAATTTTTCAATACTCACTTTCCTTTAGTAGAATTATTATTTAGAAATATATTATTAGATTTATTTTAATTTTAAAAAGAGAAAATCTTTACTGACAATTTGTTATATTAATTGACCCTGGTAGCATTAAACCAAACTTACATTTTGTAATTTTTAGAATATCACCAAATAAATTCTCATTATAAGGCATTTAAAAGGATTACAAATCCAATAAACGTTATGTAAAATAATTTGAAGAAGGTATATAGCTGAATGTTGATATTCAAATAGATAGAAAGAATGAACAAAGCAGCTAGTTTATATTTCAATTTATTATCAAACCAGGGCCGACGTTTCTGTTGCATATGGGACCATTTTCAGGGCCAGACTAATGTCTGAAAATATATATATATATATATATATCCTCATCATAGTTATATTGGGCATACACAATTGTAAGTGGCTGAATCATGTTCATGCCCAAAAATTTTAATTTTTTTTTAATACCATGGACAGAGAGTGAGGGAATGACTGAATACACTCTGTCCATGGCCACCTTAAATTGTGTATGCCTAATATAACTTGGCGAGGATATATATTTTCAGACATTAACCTGGCCCTGAAGATGGTCCCATAATGCGACCGAAACGTCGGCCATGGTTTGATAATAAATTGAAATATAAACTAGCTGCTTTGCTCATTCTTTCTAACTATAAAAATATGCAAAATAATGTTTTATACAATTATTATAATTATTTTAGAAAAATTTGAAAACAAATCGGGATTGAAATTATTATTTTATTTTAGAAATATTCAACTTAAAGATCAGAATTTTTAATCATAATTACCATCAAATCAATGTCGAGATAATAGCTGTACTTAATGCGTTTAAGATGCGAAGCTGACCTAGTCGCCAATTGGAGTTTTTTCTAAACCTAAAGAGATGCTTTTTTTATCCATATTATTTTTAAATGAAAATTTTATAAATACCAAATCATTAAAATTATCAAATTGGCAAATCATTTAATTTCTTTTATATACATTGTAGTTGTGATTAAATTTAGACTTTTTAAATTAATACTTTGGTAACAACCTAAAACCATATACGAAATTTGTAAGTTACTTGCTTGAAGAGGTGAAATAGAAATAAATTTTGTTTGTAAATGGCCGTGAGGAAAAATAATTTTATTTTAAGGACTGTCGACCAAAAATAAATAATTTTGAGTATTATCCGTTTATTTGTAGATATTTCGAGATGGAATCATCATCAGTTTTGTAAATCGTCAATTTCTCCCATCCATTATGACAAAGTAGATGAGCATTTCATGTACTGAGGATGATTCCATCTCACTGGGATTGAAAAATCTACAAATAAACGGATAATAGTCAAAATTATTTATTTTAGGACTACAGTCCTTAGAATAAAAAAGAAATTTTGTTTTCTTTACACCTTCCATCTTGTCACCAAGTAAATTTCGTACTAATTTTCAAATTAATTGTAAAAATCCTAACAATTTCTATACCATAGTTTAATTTAAAAAAAAACCTAATATCAAAATTATGTTTGAAAAATTATCATTTTGTTTTTACCCCTTTTGAAACGTCTTGTCCTCCTTTTTTCTTAATTTCTCTATCTTCTATTTTTTATTTATTTATTTTTTTTATTTTATATTAAAAATTTCTTATTATTATTAAAAAAAAAAAAAATTTCAAATTGATAATAATAGATTTTTTTTTGTATTTTCGCAGTCGATTTTTGATTGCATTAATATCTTCTCTGATTGGTTGGCATGGACTCTCTCGATGCACACACAGCTTAATCCCCCTCTGTTTGCATCCATAGGCATCCGGTGTCGCTCACTACTTAGCTTGCCTAGTCACTCGTAGCCTCGTTGCGTAGCTTTGCTCGCTTGTATTCACACACTACACCTCTTCCAAGGCGTCCAGGTAAGAGGAGTTCTTGAGGAACGCTCCAATGCTCGCAAGCCCTCACATCACCCCCTAAACTCATCTCACATCTTTTTTTTTTATTCTCTCTATCTAATTTAATAAGACTGGCGTACATTTGAGACAATACCGTTTTAAGAATGAGAGTTATTAGAATGAATGAAACTCTAATAACCAACACTAAACACTCTTTTGACTGTTTTGTCTTTAGTGTGTGTTTGACAATTCTTGGCTACCACGAGGCAGAAAAATATTTTTGAAGAATATAACCAGCTATATCTTATTTGCCTCTAAATCATGTCCACTAAACGGCTTACTGATTTGAAAATCAAATAACTCGAAAACACACAGATAACAGAAGTTGCTAATTTTGCCACTGAAAACTTCACAATATTGAGACTATAAAGAATGCTCTGAAGCCAGGGCGATCACTCTTCGGATAGTTGAAACATGAAAGAAGGTTAGCAGGAACTGGATCAAGTCATCAGCATGGAAAAATGATCTATATAAGGTCTCCTTAAAGTGCTTCCATAGAAGTCCATGATCTTCCCTCGAGGATCGGCGTAGAGCTGCAAATTAGAATATATAAAATTTAGAAGATTCTGGGACTGAGGTTTTTCTTAATTAAAAACTCGAAGAGCCGCAGTGGCACCGTCTCTACTACTCGGTAGGTGTTAATGAAATAAAATTTTTTACAATTTTTTTTCAATTTTTTATTAAAAGTTGAGGCTGACTATTTTGCAAAGTACAATTTCGATATACAATCATCGTCAGAGCCTATAAAAACTTTGCAAAACAGTCAGCCTTAACTTTTAATAAAAAATTGAAAAAAAATTGTAAAAAATTTTATTTCAATAACACCTACCGACCATCAGTAGAGACGGGCCACTGCGGCTCTTCGAGTTTTTAATTATTAGAATATATGTCTATATGATGCAAAAATTATTTTTTTAATCAATTTGAGTTCAAAAAAAATAATTTAGGAGTGTTGAGTTGTAGGAGAGCCGCAATATGAACTACTAATATGAATACTTGAGCGCCACCTGTTGTAATTAATTTCTAAACTTCTCCATGTAGATTATTTCATTTTTTAAAATATAAATATATCCTTCTCAATAAAAATATATTTTGTTTCATCCTCTCAATCTTGGTTTTCGAGCTATTTAATTTTAAAATCACAATTCTTTTGTGGATGTATATGAATATACTATTGTTGTTTTGAATAATAATCTTAAATGATGATTGAAAAAGCTTAGTGTAGATAGTTAGAACGATAAATGATAACGCTGGAGGTATTTTTAGGCCAAATTTGTTGCACTATATAGTCGACTTTTCGGGAGACTAAACGCCTCCCTTCATCAGGACTAATGTGGTTATTAATAAATTAACCCCCACTGGTTTCGTCATTCGAGAGTAAAAATGATAGTCCAAATTGGTCAGCAGGTTGGTAGAAAGGCATTTATTTCCAAAGCGAGTTCTCAATAATAATGGAAATAAATACCTTTCTACCAACCAGTAGACTAAATTTACACTCTCATTTTCATTCTCGTATAACGAAACCAGTGGTTATTAATAACAACATTAGTCCTGATGAAGGTAGGCGTTTAGTCTTCCGAAATGTTGACTATATAGTGGAATAAATTTGGCTTGAAAATACTCAAGCGTTATCATTTATCGTTCAATAATAATCTTAAATATTGCGTCCAAGTTCTTGTTCTGCTTGGCGATACATATATTAATTTATTCAAATCAATAATAGCCTTACACTGAGGATAAACTACGAACAATAGCTGGTTTTATTCTCCAAAAAATTCTCAAAAAAAAAAAAATATTGAGCCTGATTAAAAGGAAGATATTTCTTTCAATTAGCTCTTCATTTACAAGTAGATTACAAGGACTGGCCAGATTTAGAATTCCCGACGAATCACTGATAAAAATGCCATAATTTGGTTATGGATTTTGACTTTTTTGGATTTACTGATCTTTTTTTAATTATTTTAAATAAGAAACGTTTGGTTTTATTTAGTTTATTTCTTGATCATGGTATCTCTCCAACTATTAGATCTATAATTAGAGTTTTTTTAATTTCTAATAAAGCAATATTTATAAATTCTTTTATTTTTTTTTTAAAGAGAGAAAATTCGGGCCTCATCGCATCGCATTGCGAAAATCGGCATCCCCTTTTTATAGCTATCGCATATTAATATTACGACGGATGTCAACATACTAATGTGCGAGAGCCCATATGAAAGTAAAATTTATTTATGCGAGTTTTCTAAGTGCGATGTGATGAATCCCGATTCTTCTTATAATTAATTTTTAACTAAAATAGATAAATATAACCAAGTATGCACAATTTAATTTTTTATATAAAGCTGTATTATTTATTTATTTTTTAGATATTTTGCCGATTTAAACATCCACCACCAAACTTTACTCTCAAGATGTCCTTTTAAAAAGATTTTGGATTATTTTGGAAAATTCTTATATGAAATTATTTATTGCCAAGAATTGAGATATTCCTTAACAGAATGTCTTCGTTATAATTTCCCCTCTCTTTGAATGCCCCTTTTGCATGTTTTGGTGTTGGTATCAGAAGTATATCATTTTATTTCTCAATACTTACTGTTTGTCATTGATTATTGTCCAGATCCAGCTGACACCGAGGACGAGGTGATAAAAGGAAGCGCCGAGAAATGGCAAGACAAAATCTCGAGTGGTTTTGACCGGCTCATGTCCTTTGCGTCAACGGAATTAGATAAACGGCGGCGCAGTACTGAGGGTGATTCGGCCGCCAGCTGCAACACGTCGCCCGACAGCGGTATCGGCCATGGTGATCCTCCACCACCGCCACCTTCATTGCTGCCTCCAACTGGACGAAAAAGGACGGCGTCAACTTCGAGTGCACCAGCTACAAATTCCAGCGATGATCCTGAATCAGAACCTACATTATTATCAAATAAAATGCCTCGGTTACTAAAATCATCTCCTCCGCCTCCAGAGGGTCCGCCTCGAACGCCTTCACCGAGTAGTTCAGCTGACGAACAAACTCCATCTATTGAACCCATGACAACAAACACAAGTACTGCGAGTGTCCCTCTTAAATACCAACGTCCAGAACATCATCACCACAATCATCATAATCACCGAGATCACGGCCACGCTGATTCCAAGCAGAATCACTTCAAAAAGAAGTTTGTGCGTGAATCCTGGTCACATTGGGGACACCATCAACAAAAGGGCAAATTCAGACCCAAAGGAAAGGATTGGGACTGGAACGGCTCTAAGCCTGATTTCTCGGTTCCTCCACCTAACATGGTTGACACCTCGCATCCTCCTCCGTTCCATCCACATCATCCACATCGCTACCGACATCGCTGGGATCGATATAATCAGCCAAGCAAGTCGAACAGCTAACCAAAGTTTCGCTACCCCAACAATCCCCGTGCATATTTGTATATAGACTAAAAGCACATTTGTATAATACAACTCAAATGAACAAATTACTGCCATTCGAATATAAATCGTCAGGCTTATGTTGTTATTTTTATTTTAATTATTTTTTTTGTTACGCGGTCCTATATAATGGGATTGTAGATGAATTTTTTCATGTTATTATAGATATTTGATCACGCGTTGGACATGTTTTATAAATGTTGTACCAGGCCATTAAAAAAAAAGTAAAAATGAAAAAGAACAAAAAAAAAAAACGCTGGTTTTTTGCTGCTCTCCGCGCCAACAAAGTACCTCGTATCTCATGTGATATTTGCAAAGATTCTTTTTTTTTTCTAAATTAAATTATTAGAAATAAATAAAATAAATATATAGGAAATAAAAATAATGAAAACAATCAATAGCTAATTTTTTATTAAATGGCGGAATTGACGTGCCTGTGATTTTATTACAAAAACAAAAACAAAAAAAAAAAAATGTTTATAACTCAAACTCAAAAAAATCGAATGCAGTGATTTCTTTTTAAATAGAAAACATTAAAAATAAAAACAAAAAAAAATTAAAAAAATTAAAAAAAATAAATAAAAAATGTACACATACACATACACATACACACACTGCCATTTTATGTGAATGCCCGGGCACTGCCAAATTCCTCAGAATTCCTCTTGTGTTCATTGCTAAGGTCTTTTTGATAATTTATATATTAAATAGAAATATATTTATTTCCAAATTTTTTTTTTTTTTAATATATTTTAGAATTATACAAAAATTGATTTTTAAACTTTTACTTTCTCTAATATACATTTTTAATTTAATTTAGAAACGGGAGAGTTTCAGTTTAAGAGCACAAAGGGTTGCTTTTGGCTTTTTTCGCATTAAATTAATATTTATCGCATGAATTTTAAAAGAATTTTATAAAAAAAAAAAAGACATTCGTTTTTTCATGTCTGGTCTTGTGTTCGAGTAAGTGTTGTTACAGGATAAGACAAAACATCATCGTCAGAATGTCTCTTCCAGTGTGCGCGCAATACTTTCTCGCACAAGAGCATACAAGAAAAAACGACTTGCCTCTGAAAAAATATCTGAGTTCGACCTCAAACGCATCTAACATAAACTAACCATACGTCTGTTCTGACTGAGTCTTCAGAACTGCCACTTTTTTTTATTTTACTCTTTACAAAAACAAATTTCTTAGACAGAGAAATACTTATAAAAAAATATTTTACCAGGGTGTAGAACATCAAAATATTTCTCTTATGCTTTATTACATACACTTATCAGACGTTTCGGCCGATATTCCGGCCTTCATCAGGACATGTTTGCCAAGAGCCCCACTAAACTCGAGGCAAACATAGCACATGTCCTAATGAATTGATAAAATATTATAAAATTATCTTATGACAATATAAGCAAAATTGTGGTAGATTCAATCGTAGGATTATTACGACAAATTCACAGATATTCAGGCCATGTGCAATGTTTGCCAAGAGCCTCTCTAAGCTCGAGGCAAACATAACACAATTCCCGATGAAGGCCGGAATATCGGCCGTATCGTCTGATAAGTGTATGAAATAAAGCCGAAGAGAAATATATTTTTGTCTTATTTGCTTTCGGCTGCCTTGATCACCTCACTACTTATATAAACAAATATTTTTCCAATAAACCCCAAATGCCCGTTTGCACCAACACATCTTAGATCTTAAGCTCGTCATACATCTTACAATTGAATTTGAAACAGGATCTTAAGATTCTCTATTTGTTCCATAAATAATAACAATAAGATATATTTATTTCAAAAAAATATATATTCTATATATAAATAGTTGATTAAGTAAAATACCTTTACTTGGTTTTTGGAAGGCTCAAAGCGCGCTTAAGATCTAAGATGTTTTGGTGCAAATGGTCATAAATGACCTCAGCAGCCGAAAAGGAAAATTAAAAAAATTTCATATTTTGTTTCAAAGGGTCGTCCACATATTACCCAACGCATTAGGGGGAGGGGAGAGGTCTGGCACAAACGTTACTAAATGTGACATGACAATTCAGTTTTTTTTTTTTTTTTTTTTTTTATTTAAGGTCTTTTTCGGCATCGAAGGCCATTTAGACCCCATCCCTATTTATTTCAAATGATTTGTACTCAAACCAAATGAAATAAATTTCTCTCGCTTGGGACGGGAAGCGAACCCGGGACCCCGGTGCGAGAAGCCAATGTCTTCTCACTGAGCCACGGCTCCCGGGCAACAATTCAAAGTTGAATTTATAACATTTTTTGAGTTTGAAAAGATGGGGGGGGGGGGGGAGTAGTTCTATGTTGTGACGTAATATTTGAAAGGGGGTTTGTTTGTATGTGACTAACTGCGACAGGGGGGAAGGGGGACTAGAATATCGTCAAAAAAGGCGTTACGTATATGTGGACGACTCCCAATTATCTTTCCTATTTTTTTCTCTTTTTAGAATAATATTCCGTTTTCGATCCCAATATTCATGGGCACCTTATTCTAACATAATAAAGAAGATAATTTCCCTGCGTTTTAGTGAGAAATCCCTTCGCTTTATTGAATAATGTTCAAAAAATATGAAGTTTGTACTACTACTTCAATCATATTTCACTTTATTACTTTATATAAAATAGTCTTAAAATTCATGAAGTTAATATTAATAATTTAATGCCTAAAAAATATCATTTGGCTCCCCTCAAAATTTTCGGCCAAAATCTTCAATATTGTAACCCCTCTCTTTTCTCTTTCTCTCACCACCCCCCCCCCTATCTTTCTCTCTCTATCTCTGCTGAATTTGTTTGAATACGAAGGGACTGTGAAAAAATTGCATTTGATGGTCGGGATTTCAAAATAAAAAAAAAAAAATTGAAATCCGCATAAAATTCTTCATGGCTTTTTTTATTTATATTTATAAATATAAATTTTATATTTGTTATCATTCTTTTAAACCTCAAATCTTATATATATATATGCTATATTATTATATATTTGTTCTTTCTTATCTTTTTTAACAAAATGAAATTTTTTATCTGTAATTTTTTTTGACTTAGTTTATAAGTCGAAAAATCTCAAATTATTTTATTATTTAAAAAAAAAATTTGTATATATTTATTGCATTATATATTTATATATATATGTAAGTAATATATATATATATATATATATGACATATGAATATATTTGTGTATATTTTAAAAATCCGAAGAATTTTATGCCTTTTTAACTTTAATAGTGAATGCAACGTAATCAAGTACAAATATAAATAAATATTTGACCTTGGTACTTAGTCAGAAAAAAAATTTGTACTATGCATGTTTTGTAGGTTTTGTTTTGTGGATATAATTAGCTAATAATTATTATTGTATTCTTGTGTAAAGTGTAATTATAAATTATGTAAATTAAGACCTTTTTAATCAAAAAAAAAAAAAGATTTATATTTTTTTTATTTTGTTAATAACCTCTATTGTCTTTTTTCCAGAACTAAAAACCTAATTTTTTTTTTTAATTTTGTCTTTTTATATAATTTAATTCTGTTATTATCATATTTTTGTAAAAGTGAATATCCACACTTTTGGAAAATATCTTGTTTCCCTCATCCCCCCCCCCCCTTCATTTTTTTTTTAATTATTCCAAAATTATTTATTATTATTTAGATATTTTTAAATTTTCCGAATTATAGCATTTTATTTTATTATAGAACTTAATTTTCTAAAATTTCTGCTTCGAATTCTAGAGGATGGTTTCGGAAGGGGGTATTCACTTAGTTTTTTTTTTCATTTCTTTCTTTTTTTAAATTATTATTAAAGTATTTCAAATACTTATCTTTAAAAGAGTATTTAATTTTTCCTATTTCTCTCCCCTTTTTTAACAAATTGTTTTTTATTTTGATAGTTAAGAAAAGCAGATGTCCTAATCCTTGTTATTTTATATAGGCTACGCCTAAAAGTTTTTTATTATTAGTAAAGTAAGTGTGGAAGCGAGGCAACCAAGGAAGAAAATTCTCTGTATGCTTTACCAATCAGCTGAAGATATTTCGGTCCATTTATTACCATGACTCCTGGTGTATATTTTTTGCTTAGAGTTAATTATGTCATGGACCCCACGCCACTGGACCAGAAAGTGATTTATGGATTCGAAAATTAGGTAAGAAAAATTTCAACAATAGAATAAACGTAATTTAAACATTTTTTTTAAAGTCATTTCGGCTGCTGAAGCCATATTTTTAATAAATGCATACATATATCGATGGATTCAGGTGGTCGTTCAAGGATTTGTTTGTCGAGGAGCCTTTGAAATGCTTTATTTTATTATATACTCGGTAAATAAATGTGGGATTGTACAATTTTTATAATCAATTTGTTGAAAGTAGGATGATTTATTTGTATGTAGGCCCTAGACAGAGGGAGGGGGCAGGCTATATCTATTATGTTTTATAGGAGTTTCTTGGGGGGGGGGGGGGGTCTGATGGGACTGATCGCACAGCACACAATTTCTACTTTCTCTTATTTTTCTTACATTTAAAGGGGCATTCTGTACTTGTTTACCAAAATATAAACACAAATCAAATTTTTAAGTATTAATTTTAAAAATTTTATATTTAAAATAAAATTTAATTCCCAAAAAAAAAAATATTTTCAATCTCGGGAGGGGGGATAATTATCCCCTTTCTCCTCTCTTGAATCCCTTGTCAGATTATGACGTCAAATGCAAGTGGAATGTGTATTTGATAAGCTATTTGTGATTGGCCGATAGTGAAACCGATCACCAATCAGAGAGCTTCTTTAAGACGGATGTTGGCTTCAAGTTTCTATCTCTGCTTGCCGTCCTCTCATCAGTCGCCATAATGAGGGCAAGTGATTATGATCTAATCTGTGCTTGTTTGATCCAATAAAAGAAGCTACATTTGATTGTGTTAGTTGAACCCACACTTTCCTTATGTTTTAACATTTACCTGAGCACTCTTCACACCTTAACAATCTGAGTGATGACTACCAATCATCTCAACTGTCCTTAATTAACTCTATCCATGGATTCCTTCAAAAGGCTTGCTTGCATCCAAATCCAGGTAACCTACACCATCTTGCTTTCCTAATTATTTTTTTTCTATTTACATATTAAAACAAAAAACTAATTTACCTAACCTTTATTTATTACAAAATTATATTGATATATAATTTTTTTAAATATTAATTGAAATTTCCAACCCATCCCACTACCTTTTTTTATATTCTTTTCTGGTCTTTATTACAATTTGGCTGCTATAAATCTAAACCAATCACAAGAGATGTAAATGCTTTTACTTTCTCTTACCATATATATGAAATATATAGAGAGAAAGTATTCGATTCATGTTAAAAATTCGATGTCGATGAGATTTTGATGGATCTTCACGTTTTATTTCAAAAATACTTCCATTTGTGGTGTTGATCTCTTTGACTCTATTAAATATTCAAAGAGTATTATTTTATTGCTTATGAATACTAGTATCCAAATAGAAGTTTTTTTTTTTTTTTTAATATTGTAATCATTTATTAATCGTTTCCGTTGATTAAAAAAAAGGGAGGTAAATTTTTCCCCTCCATTCATTGACCTTTCTCTTTATTATCTCTTCTCTTTATCTCTATTGTCTCAACACATTTGATTGATCTTCCATTCCTCCCAAAAGTCATAATTTTTTTCCAAAACCTTAATTATTTTTTTTTACAATCATCAAACTTCTTTTCTGATAATTATTCCAATTTGACTGCCATAAATCTAATAATAGCAAAAAGCAATAAAAGATACAACTCCTTTTTCAATAACATTTCCTATTGTAAATTTATTCTCTCTATTAAATTTTCTAAGAATATTTTTTAACATATTTTTTTTTACTTTCTCTTACCCCTATATATGTTAATATATATAGAGAAAGTATTGGATTCATGTAAAAAATTCGATGTCGAGATTTTGATGGATATACACGTTTTGAGGTCCCGTGAATCAATAAAGTGGTTTTCGCGACATGGTCTCTCTGTGTGTGTTTAATTTAAAGAATAAAGGAATTGAGATAGGTGGTTGAAATTTTATATTCAAGTTAGACACCCACCTAGGGCGTGAAAATAATCTTTTGATCAAAATCGCCCAAAAAGTACTATTACTTTACTGATGTAGTTTTTCAGTTTGTTTTTTTTGTTTTTTGATTTTCTCAAAATTCGCTCTTGATTAAAATTCAAAAATAAATTATTTTTTAGATCCTCTTTAAAATGTATTATATATTCTCATTTTGCCATTGAAATCTTATGAAGATCACTTTACTCTTGTACTTATTAGGAAAAATAGGAGAAATTGTTGTCATAGTAACAAAGTATAAATATTTTTGTTTATAAATTTTACATGTTGAATTCAAATGTACTGTACTGTCGGAATTTAAATATTTCTCGACACAAAAAATCTGGTGTGACAAGCACAGAACACAACTTTCGATTACCGAAGAAAGTCGTGTGCTGTGCGACCAGTCACACCAGATTTTTTTTATTTAAATAAACAAATTTATTATTTCAAAAATTGTTTCAAAAAACTGTGTAAAAAAACTGGTGTGGCTGGTCGCACAGCACTTGACTTTCTCTTACCCTTCGGCAAGAGAAAGTTGTGTACTCCTTATCACACAATTTTTTGTGTTGAGATATATTTAGTTTCCGTCAGTACGGTACATTTGAATTCAAGATGTAAAATTTATAAACAGAAAAATATTTATATTTGGTTACCATGGGAACCATTTCTCCTATCTTCCCTATGAAATAAAAGAGTAAAGGGCACCAAAAAAATAATCGATTTTTGAATTTTAATCAAAATCTTTGGGAGCAAATTTCGAGAAAATCGAAAAAAGTGAAAAAGTACATCAGTAAAGTACTAGTACTTTTTGGCCAATTTTGTTTAAAAGCTTTTTTTCACGCTCCAGGGAGGTGCCTAACTTAATTATAAAATTTCATCCTCGTAGCTCAATTCCTTCATGCTTAACTCGCACAGACAGACCATGTCGCGAAAACCACTTTTTTGGATCCAGGGGACCACAAAACGTATGTATCCATCAAAATCTCGACATCGAATTTTTGACATGAATCCAATACTTTCTCTCTATATATACAAATATATATTATATATGTATAGGTAAGAGAAAGTAAAAATTGTTGGCATTAAGGTCACAATAGCCTTTTACAAACTAAAAAAAAAAACTTTAAGTGTGAGGGTGAGGGGGCCCGTAATATTAAGTAGCCCCGGGACCCGCCAAGTATGTCTGCGGCCCTGAGGCCTAGGTAGTGGTGGCGTATAAAAACAATATTTATTATATTATTGTTTATTTATAGTCTAGTAACCCCATCACCTCTCTCCTCCCCTCTACATTACACACAAATGCTTATAAATATAAAAATATGGCGTGACTGGGCCATAGCAACCATTTGGAGAAAGTAAAAATTGGCTATTTGTTTCAAATGTATTTTTATTAAAGAGATATGATTTTTACTTTCTCCTTAAATGATTTTTTTAATTCCCCATTTAAAATTATTTTCTGATAATTTATATTCTTTCTAATTTAAATCATTTGGATCTTTGCCAATTATCTATTGGTATAGGATTCCGTCCCCCACCCCACCTCTCTCCCCACTCTCGGAGGCTCTAGCCGAAGGTGGCACTCTATTGGCTGTCTGTCCTCATAGGGCAGCTTGAATTCGAGTCTACATGCTAAGTCAATGAGAATTCTATCCTTTATATTTAATAGGAAATTCAAAGAGCTTCAGTCGAGTGGGGGCAGTGATAGGTGAAGCACCTTCTGTGTTAATCGTGTTAAGCCTCATTTGGAACATGGCGACGCGTGGGGAAGACGTGCCTCAGTAGGGCTCCTGCAAAAAATTCGCGTTTCTTCTAAACTTCAACGACTTTTGAGGTAGATTTCATTTCTATTTGTTCATTAATACTTGGTTTATTATTTTAAATATGAGAATTATCAATGGCTCCACAAAAATTATTATTTATATATAAACGTAGTTGTGATTTTATAAAAATCTATTCATAGGAGCCAGTGTGGGATAACAAAATATTTTTTTATATGGAGGCGGTCCGAATTTTGTTTCTAGGCGATAAGTGCATTTATTTTTTTACTTTAATAAAATAAATAAAATATTTAAATACAAATAATAAAGTAGACTTATTGATTTGGCTCTCTCTGCTTGACTCTCTTGCAAGGGTCAGTATGCAAGTCAGGACAAGTTTGTTAGGCCTAACTAATACAATAGGAACGTAGCATAGATCAGCATATGGGATTCAAACCTGAGTATAGGCTAATCCACCAAAGCATAGGCATATTCTTGCAGTTTATATCTAAATCTTTTTTCATTCAATTGAATGACTTGTTTCTCGTATTTTTTCATTTAAACTTAACTAGCTGCGCCGCCAGTCTTCGGTGGGCATTACAACTCAACTATAGATTTAATTATTTTTATAAGATATAAATAAAATTCAAAATATACAAAATTATACTATACTAGCTGCGTTGCTCGCTTTCGGTGGGATTCTCCCACTGATATTTATTCTAGTATTTTCAAATAGGAACCTCATATCCCAACAACAACAAAAAAAACCAACTAAAAACAAACCCCCCCCTACCCATATGATTAAAACAACAAAAAAAAAAAAAAACAAACTAAACCAACCCACCCCCCCCAAACCTTACCCTTTTTTTCCCCACCCCCGAACCCCCCCACCCCCACCCAACAGACCGAACCAAAAATAACAAATATACATCTGATAAATAATAATTGATAATTTCCAACAATTAACAACAAACTGATTGTATTTTTGTTTAACTAAATTTACTCAAATTAAAGAGCAACTAGATTTTAGTGTTTTTATAAATTTTTACAACATGGGGACCCTCATATACAATACCTAACAAAGGCCCGCATGTGGCGGCCTTTTTCTCTTAGATTAAATTATTTTTTATATGATCTAAATAAAAATAAAAATATACCAAATTAGTGAAAACCGACTAACTGCGTTGCCCGCTTTCGTGGACTTCTCTCATTGATATTTAGTTTTTTCACATACAATACCTTACAAGGGCCCGCGTGTGGCTCTTTCTTAGTGACTCAATATTCACTTCACTTTTTACTTTCTCGTATCAATATACTAGGGTACAACATTTAATGCCAAAATGATTTAGAAAAATTTAATTGCTCAGGACATGTAGCGGCCCTCTGATCCATAGTACAAGAGGCGAGGCCTCTATTACTGTATAACGCCCTCCCAAATTTTTTTTTGTGTATTTTTTTTTTTAAACATTCACATTTTTTTTCTCATTCACACTCACATTCACACAGTCTTTTCGGCAACTTTGGCCATCTAAGACTTTGACGATAACCGTTATTTATGAATTTATCTATATTAGGGTCCAGGCAGTGGCGTAGCGAGGGGGGAGCAAGGGGGGCATCATGCCCCGGGCGCTACTCACAAAGGGGCGCCAAATGGTCAGCAAAACAAAATATTGCTGGATAATTTTTATTTTTATTATAATTGATTTCTGAAAAATATATTTTAAATTTAGTGCGAGTGTAATATAATAATTTTGTATATTTAATATATAATATTATATGGTTTTCGAATGGGGGGGGGGGCGCTAAAAAGATATTGTGCCCCGGACGCGAGTTAGGCTCACTACGCCACAGAGTCCAGGCATTCTTATTTAAGCCATTTGGTATCCAATTGGCTTAAATAAAATCATCGGACTGCCTGGGGTCCGAACCCGCGACGTTTGGTATACGAGGTTAGCACGCTAACCTCTACGCCAAGCCCGGAGGGCTTTTTTTTGCGTATTTAACACTATCGAATTAAATATTTTAATATCCCCTTGATTTAATATTAAATAGAGAGCGGATTTTTAGCCCCTTAAATATAAAACAAATCTTCCTAGTTATAACTAATCGCTTGTTTTATATTTATAAGCCCAAACGATTAAGTCCTCGAGTGGATAAATCCGTATCGAACTTGATCATACTATTTAACTTAGAAGTGAGGTTGTAGCTCAGAGATTGTTGCCCTCCGTTTCAGTAAGGCCAAGCCTCCCTCTCTAACTTAAAGTATTAAATTTCCCTCTCTAACTTCACTTCCTTTTATTCTGGCCAATCAGCGCCCTGACAGGTACATACACACTATACACAGGAAGTCAGTGACTAGCGCCTTATACATGGGGTACCCAGCGAGGGGCAGGGGGCAGCTGCCCCCCCCTAGAAGCAACAAAAAAAATTAAATGTTTATAAAGTGATGAAACGAAACAAAATTGGTGGATGGGACGGGAAATGATTCTTTTTGTTAGGACTCGAGGGTTTTTAGGCCTTTAATTCGAATACTTTACCTCTCTATATAAAAAATAGCTGTCACAATCTGGACGACCATGATCTGCCCCCCCTGGACGACCATGATCTGACCATGCCCCCCCCCTAGAATTGATCCTGGGTACGCCCATGGCCTTATATATAGTAATAATGACAATGATTTTTTACATTTTAATTTCATTTAGGCCCTTGAAATATAAACCTAAATATTTTTTTCATTCAGCCAAAATAGAAATTTTCTTTCCAAATTCTTTTGATATTGTTTGATAAGAGAGAGATTCTAAAAGATACTCTTTTTTTCAGATTCGTGTTTCTCTGGTGCATTTGGAATTTTTTAACTGAATTCAAGGACTGCAAGGAGCTTCAAATGACCTTCACTGCCCCGAAGAGTAAGTACAATATTTCATAGTCTAGTAATACATACACCCCCTTCCACCCCTTCACACTTACACAAATGCATCTAAATATCTAAATATTATAAAAATATGGGGTGATGGATGGTAGCACAACACACAACTTTCTCTTACCTTCAGTAATTGATATTTTGTTCTATGTTTGTACACCAGATTTTTTTGTGTTTACATATATTTAAATTCCGGCAGTAGGCCTGAATTAGAATTTAAAAATGTAAAATTTATATATATCTTTAAACATACGCATATTAAGATTTTTTTGAAACATAAACAAATAATATTTTTTAATTTCATATATAAATTACTTTAAATGAAAATTTCCAAATTTCTCTTGATATCTTTTGATAAGAGAGCAAGGTCGGATCCAGAGGTGTTTCTCGGGGAGGGGGGGTAATCTGGTGTGACTGATCGCACAGCACATAATTTTTTCTTGTTTCGGTAATTTAAAGGCGCATTCTGTACTTGTTTGTCAGAGTTAAATACAAATCAAATTTTTAAGTATTAATTTTTAAAATCTTACATTAAAAATAAATTTTTAAAAAAAGTAATTTTTTCAAATCTGGGGGGGGGGGGTAATTACCCCTTTACCTCCCCCGCCCTTGTAAGAGAGTGAGATTCTAAAAGATGTTCTCTTTTGCAGATTTCTGTGTTTGTGTGTTTGTGTGTGCCAGTGCAAGTGGACTTTGAAGCTGAGAAGCTGAGCGCAACGACTGCAGGAGCTTCGAGTGATCTTCAATGCCCCGAGAGGTAAATATTTCATACTCTGTTGGTAACATGCACTCTCCCACCCAACAAGGGCGGATCCAGAGGTGTTTCTCGGGAGCTCACAGCACACTATTTTTTCTTAATTTCGGTAATTTAAAGGCGCATTCTGTACTTGTTTTCCAGAATATAAATACAAATCAAATTTTTTTAAGTATTAATTTTTAAAATTTTACATTAGAAATAAATTTTTTTTTTTCGAAAAAAAAGGTATTTTTTTCAAATCTCGGGAGGGGGGGGGGTAATTACCCCCTTTACCCCTTACCCCCTGTATCCGCCCTTGCCACCCAACCACAAAAACACACACACATACATACATAAATATAAATTCCTAAATCCATTAATATAACATAAATTAAATATGTGTTTCTAATGTTTTTTTTTTCTTTTTTTTACAGAACTCCGAGACGGTATCAAAGGTATTAATTGCATGGTGCAAGAATTTTGTAGGGAGTAGATTAGATTAGCTTTTTTAGGATGTCGTTTTTTTTCAGCTGACCCCAAATAGAATTAGCTCGTTTTAAAATCAATTAATAATAAATTTTTTTAAATAGATAATTTTCAAAAATAATCATTTTAATGAATAAATTATAAATAAAATAATTTTCACTTTTAATTAATTTGCATTTCAAAATTTTCATTTCTAATTTCTTAATTAAAATTTAGTTTTCATTAAATAAGTTTTCAAAAATTTGATATAAATTTTTATAAAAATTTACTATAGACTAGATTCTTATACTAAGAAAACAACGACTTTTCCATTTTTCATTTTCTTACTTTTATTTTTTACTAAAAATTTAACTTAATTTTTTTTTTTAATTTATTAAAAATTAGATTAGACTTCCTCCCCACCTGCATCGGGAGAGAGGATGGCCTCTCTCTCCTGCAACGAGGGACATCATCAACTTGGTACCTAGAACTTAAGGTGTGATTTATATACGAATACAAATGTATTTACTTTTCGATCTATAATTTGAAAATTCATCTTCACACCTTAAATTGTAGTTTAATAGTTTAAATATAGAGGGGGGAGGGATGCACCATGCCAACGAGAGGGATTTTATTATTATATATGAACCTGCAGTTTCTCCGCATGAAGCTAATAGTGGATAAATCAACGAGAATATTCTTCAATTTAGGCTTTTGTTGTAAACTCGTCGTTGTTATTAGCTTCAGGTGCCTTCTCTAATCTTTAGTTAGTTCGTTTTGTTAAGGTCCCTTGGTTGTATTTGTATTTAGGATTCAAAAGAGAGGTAAATGAATTATTGTAAATTTTCGTTGATTTGTTCCATTAACGATTCAAAAGGAGAAGCGGTCAGATCTGAATGAAAGATTGAGGCCCAGGTTCTCAAGTGTTCTTGTGCTTGCGAAAAGACGTCTATGACGCAAAGGGAGTCTGATATGTTTTACCTTTGAGGTTGGGTTTGAGGTGGCTCTATGGGTAAACGAGAGTCAGGGAGGGATGTCGTTTTTCCAGGGATAGCCTGGATGTAAATAACGCATACCCTTAAGGCCAGGGACAGGCCCGAGGGCCCCGCCGATCTGATGGTGGGGACCGGGTATATACAATTACAATTCGTTCGTATTTTTAATTAGGCTAGGTAGGATCTCTTTAAAAAGCCCCCTGGTCTCTCGTTTACTCGTAATCCAAAAAATCACGTTCATTCTCACTGATATAATTTCTTCAGACACCCGACTTACGGTTTTTCGTTAATCACAATTCTTTTTTGAATTTTTGCATAATAAAAGGAATTGTCCGCGAAGTACATTATTTTGGCTTGAATTATTACCAAATTTTGTTTTTGTTTTATTTTAAAGAAAAAGAGGTCTTCAAGATTAAGTTAATAAGTAAGTAAATTTCATAAACAATAGTTATTAAAATAAAATGAGCAAAACTAATTCAAATTTTATATTTTTCAGATGACTTGTATTTCCTTGACGTTCTTCTTTGGTTAAATGAAAACAAACTTATTTAACAATACAAATAAAGGCTTAAGAGTGTATCATTATCATCTATTGGTATAAACTCATCGAATTTTTGTTGTTTTGGATCTTTTAATATACACAGTAAGTAAATACAAATTAAAGACACTCCTTCTGGAATTTGCCCCTTAAGGATTAGGTACACCACTGTTTGTTTGAACTTGTGATGAGTGATCAAATTTGACAATTTTTGCTGCATTTTTTTTATTAAATTTCTTACAAACCTGAAGTCTTCAAGATTCATTTTTAATGCCTAAGTAAGTAAATTTTCATTAAGTGATATAATCAAAATATGGAAACTAATTTTTTTTTTTTTTAGGTAAATTAATTTTGGTGAGGATTGGTGGGCTATGAGGGGAGGAGGAGGCCCAAAAAAAAAACAATCTTACGGTTTTCGGATTATAAGTAAATTTCATATACAATAGTTATTAAAATAAAATGAGCAAAACTAATTCAAATTTTATATTTTTCAGATGACTTGTATTTCCTTGACATTCTTGTTTTCATTTTGGTTAAATGAAAATATAAACTTTTTTAATAATACAAATGAAGGAAACATTTTGGCTCAAGAGAGTATCGTTATCATCTCTTGGTATCAACTCGTCGAATTTTGTTGTTTTGGATCTCTAAATATACACAGTAAGTAAATACAAATTAAAAGCACCTTCTAGAAATTTGCCTTTTTAGAGTTAGCTACTTTTATTTGAACTTGTGGTGGGTGATCAAAATTGACAATTTTTTCTGCTTTTTTATTATTGTATATTAAATTTCTTACAACCGCGAACTAAGTTTTTAAAATGAATTTTTCTATTTTATAATAAATTTTATAAAGTGAAGTGAAATGCAAATAAAAAAAAAGAAGTCTTAAGAAGATTAATTTTGAAAGCAACAAAATTTCAAGTGTGTGATTGTGAATGGGAAAAAAGTGTGAGTGTTAAAAAAAAAATTTCATTAAGTGATAAAATCAAAATATGGAAACTAATATTTTTTTTTTTTTTTTTTTTAGGTAAAGGTGAGGATAGGTGGGCTATGAGGGGAGGAGGAGGCCCAAAAGAAGAAAAAAAAAGCAATATTTCATAACAAATTTTTTGAGGAGGGAGGAACTATAGTATATCGTTTGAAATTTATTTTATTATTAAATTAATTTATAAATTTAAACAAGTATCCGTTTTACTGTATAATATAAAAGTCTTGGATTTGTAAATTTTAAAAGGAATGCTCTCCATCAAGAAATGGCTCCTGCTTAAAAACCAAATGTGAATAGGCATCATCGGGATGATATGAGAGATCCCGTAACACGACTTGCGAATGTCCTGTCTGAAATGACATAGTATCGGTTGGAATGGGTGGTGTAGTGCTGCTCACTATGGAGTCGGCGTAGCTGTTCGCTCCTGTTTCTGTTCCTGCTAAAACGTTGTTGATGTTGTTTGCCCCGTTTCCGTTATTAGGCTCTTGTAGCGATGGGTTATTCGTCAAAGTATCTATAATCACGCCTGAGAGTGAACAATTGTTTTTCTTTATTACTGTATTACTCTTATTATAAAATAATGTCTAATTTCAATTTGGTCAGTATTGAGTTTACTTATGATTAAAATATACAAATAAGAACCCCTGGCAAATAACCGAGTGTTTTTATTTGTATATTTTGATTTTGAAAATGTTTAAACGAGGACAAACGGTTGAAACTTTAAATACTCAATATGACCAATGGAGAATTAAAATATTGACAATGGCTTGGCCCTGAGGGTGGTCCTATATGCGACCGAAACGTCGGTTCTGGCACATTAAGTAATAATAAAAATTGAAAAAACTACTAGCTTCTTCGCTCATTGGAGAAATCCAGAAACCTTTAATCTACATAATATCAGCTATACACCTCCGCCAAATACTAAATACTTGTTTTTTTATAAACTATTATTTGTTTATGATGTATGATGTTTATTTGTATATGATGAAAGCTGTCCAAATGGACATTAGTCTAACATGTAAAGACCATTCAGAATGAAAATGAATGAATGAATATTTGTATATGATACAAAGTTTCGGCCACGGCCACTCATATACAGTGAGGGACAATATTAAGTCCCACCCATGCGTTTTCTACTTATGATTATTTCATTGTTTAAAAAGAAAAAATATATATTTAATAATGGAAACTTTCATGGTTCAAAGCTAGAAAATTTCCAATAAAAATTTTCATTTTCTTTTATAAAAACAATGAAATAATCACAAGTAGAAAATGCATGGGTAGGACTTAACTTTGGCTCTCATTGTACAAAACACTAAAAGTGGAAGAGAGTTATAAAGTTATTGTTATTAAATAAAAATATTTGTTTTCTTATAAACTATGGTTTATTTGTAAATGATACAACGTGTGGCCACTCATACTGTGGCCTTCTTCATGTACTAATAAATACAATCACAAAGCGTCTGAATTTAAATCTGAAAAAAACCACCGTATGAGTGGGACAAACGTTAATCAAATATAAATAAACCTGAAAACAGTTTTTATTTAAAAACACCAAAGATATTCAAAAAATATCGAATTTTACTCTAGACAATTGGACCCAAATTCAGTTGAGTGATTGAAAAAAATTGTTTGTTATATACGCATACGACTATAAATATTAACAATTTTTGGCATGTTAAATAGTTGTTATCTGTAATATTTTGACGCTTTTATTTTCCTCTGGATGAACGCTCAAAACTTCGGGTACAAAATATAAAAAGTTTATTTTTTTGATTCTGACTGCTCAATTCCAAGAACAGTCTTTTGCCCATTTGCTAATTTAGTATCTATAGCCAATTAACATTCAAATTTTATAATATTAATATATACTAACCACTCAGGAGCATTTCTTGTAAAAGACTATCTATATATGTAGCTCCACACAATTTTTCAACTTCCAAACGCTCAATCATAAGTCGAGAGATGCTCAGAAGATTAGGCATCAGGCAAAGGATTTGACTGATTCTTCCACGGTTATCATATTGACGATCGCTTACATAATCCTCTAAATTTATTTGAATCTGCTTTCTTAGACTTCTAATTCGAGATATATCATTTAAGCCTTTTGCATCTACAAAAACAATAAACATAAATTGGATGGATGGATCTTTATTCTAAAATGATAGTCAAGCTGGTTAAATTTTCAAATATTCTACTGACAGTCGAAATACTGTCGAAATCCGTATCAAGAATTAATTTTATAATTAATAAAATCTTTGAAACAAATAACCTAGTGTTTAATTTATATACAAAAAAATTGTACTATGTCTCGTCTTTAGGAAAATTCCAATACTAATGCTTTAGTCATGTATTTTTCTAAGTCTAATAAATCTAAATTTCTCTTTGTAATGTGATGGGAGTACATTATGTTGATTGATAAATAAGATCTTAGGTCGTGAGGAAGAAGGCAACTTTTATCCGACATGTCGATAATTAAATAAAAATCAAATAAAAATAAATTTTTCATTTGATTTTAACCCTGAATTTGTTATATTATATTTTGAAAAAAAAAAAAAAAAAAACAGCATTATATCCAATATGCAAATGTAGTTGAATTGAATGTATAATATGGCCGGAAAGAAGATTAATTTTTATAAGATCTATCGGCCTTGAATAAATAATTTATGTAAATATATCGATCCCAGTTTAATGGAAAGTGTATGGATCAAAATATTTACAAAATCAACGGATATTTTGAACCAAGGCCGTAGCTAGGGGGGGGGGGGGATCAAGGGGGATTGATCCCCCCCCCCCCCGAAATAAAAAAACGATATTTATTTTAGTGCGCCCGTCTTACTTTATTGTTATACACAACATAATAGTTAATCAATCAATACAAACAAAATTCTGGTAATGGTTTTCTAATAAATATATATGATAAGTAACACCATTTTATTTATTTTATTAAAACGATTTTATATTTTTCTACTGTTCCACCAAATCAAACCCCCCCCCCCCGAAATTATTTTCTGGCTATGGCCCTGTTTTGAACCATCACACTTTCCATCATACTGTGATTGAAATATTTACCAAATAAAAGGATAATAATAAGCAAATTGTTTGCTCCAATTTTCAATTTTTCTTCTACAACCTTTTTCTTAATTTCTCTGATGTCTACACAATAATTTTAAAAAGAACCTAAATAATTATTTTCATTATTTATTATTATTATTTTTTTTTTTTATAATTGATAATCACTTACGTGGAGCGAAAAACACGATGCCCTTTAAACAAGCGAATTCGGAATCATCAATTTGTACATCAACCATTTCTTCAACGACCTGATCCATTACCTTAATTCCTAATCGCGTAATGGCCAAATCTAGAGAGTTGTCTCTTGTGAGGATACAATTATTCCCAAGTAATAATACATTCTTTAAATGCATAGAACGTCTAGCCACTCCTAGCAACAGGTGTTGACCTGCATGCTCGCGAAGCAAAGCTATCTGGAAACAAACAAAACAATATGTGATTGTATTAACAATATGCGAAAACTAGCTTTGTTACTCAGGGTCAGCCATTCCGAGTTCACCCTTTTTATCTCTCGAACAGGGCCGCTAGTTCCCCTTCAAAAAAGCAAGTTTACCTTATCTTCAATATTTAATTCTGTGAAGGCTTGTATCTGTTTAGCCCATTCAACAAGAATAAGTAGCTGCTGCTTCATGGAGTCGCAGATATCATTGATTGTTGCTATCTTCTTGTTGCTCAAATTATATTCGAGATCATCACCGCCAATTCCAGATCCCGGAGCTAAATTTTGCTGCGCAAACAAAAACACTTAAACTTCTCTATTTGTTGTTTTATGTTGCAGTAAGGAATAAAGAAAAGAGGAATTGTAGCTAGATTTATTTCGTTTATAAAGCACTTCAAGCCGACGTTTCAGTCAGATATACGACCGTCTTCAGCGCTGAAGTGTGCCAAAACTCTGTTGTTTCTTTATGTCTAAAGGACTATTTATTATTATAAAATATTGTAGGCTTATATTTATCAATATAACTGAATTAAAAATCGTTCTACACTTATAAATAACAAAATAAGGGATTTTTGGTGTATGCAAGGGAGAGGGGCATTTATTATTTTTTTTTAAATTTATTAGGATCTTTTTGGCATCTCAGGGCATTTAGACACCATGTGAGACCTAGGTCGGATCATGGACCCTAGCACAATGGTAAAACACTCGTCTCTTGTGCTTGGGGTCAAGGAATCACTTCCCGTTTTAAACAACGAAAATTTTTCTAAATTACTTTGGATACCAATTTAGATGGCCTCAGATACCAAAAATATCCTAAATAAATTAAAAAAAAAAAAAAATAACTGCCTCTCCCTCTGACATACACCAAAGATTTACGGTCCCCACCTTTTGGGACCACGAAGAAATATAATTATTTTTATTTACTAACAAGATAAACTTCAGCATTTACGTGTAAAAATTTGTTCAGAGCGTCACCAAAGTAACTAGATTAGAGTATTCTTACTTCTAAAGTTGCCCCTACTTGTCTCGAAAGCATCTCTGCGTGGAGCAAAGATGACACGGACAATCCGTTGCTCGATGTTGGCTCCTCATAGCTGGGTCTTCGACACCTAATCCGATCCCTCTCGTTTTGGACAGCTGAAAATGTAGACAGAGGAGAAGGGACTTGAAACTTGATACTGGAATTTGAATTTATTATTATTTTGGAATAATCGAATCAGTGACAGTATAAAGAACTCTTTTGATAGCTACCTTCTCTTTTCATCCCCGCTCTGTAGCATTTTCGAAGCCGACAATAGCGACATTGGTTTCTTTTGTCTTTATCCACAACACAGCTTCGATTGAATCTTCAAAAAAAAAAAACAACTTTTTAAAATTTTAGAACAAATGAAAAAGAAATACAAAATGTCTTTCAAACAAAATTTGTTCATAAATAAAAAATTGTATATCTTGATCGATAAAGATAATAGACTTTTTTTTTAATTTTTCATATTTTACTTCAAATTTACCCCTGTTGGGTGATCACGAGAAACCAACATGTTGAACGGCCCCTAATAGGCATCGGTAATGGATAATATAAAAATATGGGTTTAAAGAAATGAAATCCTAAAAGCCCTCTGCAACCGAAAAAGGAAAAAACTTCCAATTATTTCGATTTGGTTTTTGTTTCCAAATTATAGGAAACTTATCTTATGTCAGTGTTGACATTCAAGTTTTTGTTTCTTTAATCATTTCTAATTAAAATAATTCCGAAATGTATCCTTACATTGATATTTTTTTTGGTTTTGGACCATATAAATTCGAAACATTTTTATCCAACCATATTTATTTATTCCAATTAATATTTTTTAACGATATAGTTCAAAATCTGAACCCAAATTCATTGGCTTCAAATTAATCAAACAGCACTTGCACTTGTTACACCAAACTCTAAAACAACGTGAAATACTCACTGACAAGAATATGGCCGATTTTTTCGGACACTCCTCCTGAAAAATCCTTTACATCCATCACAACTTGCAGCACCGTAATGTTTCCCTGTTGCTCTGTCTCCACAAATCGCACAATGTTGGCTGACTGGTACTTGCATACTGCCAGCCGTACCACCGCTACCAAGGACCATGACACTACCTCCCGATGACATTGGGTTCACTATTTGCATCTCAGAATCTGTAAAATAAGTTAGATTATTTAATCAGTAAAAAATGTTAACATAGCCTACATTAATTAGTGAATTCAGTAAAATATAACGACATTTATTTTACACATATTAATAAAATAAAAAAATTACCACCTAAGTATTTCTTTAAAGGTTATATAAATTGACACACACTACATTATTTAGACAGTCTGTGTACTCTCTAAATGTATTTTTATCTGATAACATTGATCGAGATATGATTTTTCAATGTTTTTATAAAAATGGCTTAATTATAATTCTAACAAAAAATTCGGACAAAGATTTTACTAATACAATTCACAAATGCACCTTTTTTTTTATAAAAAAAACACACTTTTTTCTCATTCACATTCACATTCACACAAATATACATACAGTCTTTTCGGCACTTTAGGCCATTTAAGACTTTTACGATATCCGTTATAGAGATTAATATACATATTAGAGGGCCAGGCATTCTTATTTAAGCCATTTGGTATCCAAATGGCATAAATAAAATCATCGGACTGCCTGGGGTCCGAACCCGCGACTTTTGGTATACGAGGTTAGCACGCTAACCTCTACACCAAACCCCGAGGGCACAAATGCACATATTTTACCAAAAACAATTTACACTTCGAGTTGCGGTACCGGATATTTTGGAAGACTAAAATTTTTTTTTTTAATATTTTTTTTTTTAAGGAAAATTAAAAAAATATTATAATCATTGAATATTTAACTTACCCATTATAATATACAAAAGACACTAAATCCTCTTAAGCAAATATTTTAATTTTTAAATCAGTTCCTAATATGACGTTTTCAGATGTAGTACACCCTGTAGTGTAGTGGAACCCTAGATTATTAACCCAAAATAGTTTTGAAAAAAAAGTTATCTTTTTATTCAATGTTTATTTAAACAGAGTGGAGGACATTTTCAAGTAGATAAAAGGCATTTATTTCTATCGACAAAAATAAATAAATAATTATTCAAAGGAGGAGTATCCACAAAATGTTTTCGTCATATTTTTCTGCTAATGTAAATTTAGATAAGTCCAAAGTTCAAAAATATTTATTTCTATGGAATAAGTAAATGATCATAACGTTAATGATTGATTGTCAGCATCAATTCTCTAAGAGAGCAAACAAAGTTCGGGATAAAACAATAATTTAAGGAAGAAAAATGAAAAATAAATATTTACCTGATGACTCTTTTACAATACACCCAATATATACAGTAGGTCTATTTAATTTATGAAAAATTCTGAGTAAATAAAACAGTGGCGTAGTGAGCCTAACTCGCGCCCGGGGCACAATATCTTTTTAGCGCCCCCCCCCCCCATTCGAAAACCATATAATATTATATATTAAATATACAAAATTATTATATTACACTCGCACTAAATTTAAAACATATTTTCCAGAAATCAATTATAATAAAAATAAAAATTATCCAGCAATATTTTGTTTTGCTGACCATTTGGCGTCCCTTTGGGAGTAGCGCCCGGGGCATGATGACCCCCCCTTGCTCCCCCCTCGCTACTCCACTGAAATAAAAATACATCATTTAATATTTTAGTGTATTCTATGCAGTGCTTCTCATTATGTAGGTCTATAGCGATTGCCCCTCTCTCCGTGTATATCGAGATTTTGATGAATATACACGTTTTGAGGTCCCCTGAGTTCATAAAAGTGGTTATTGCAACATGGTTTGTGTGTGTGTGTGTGTGTGTGTTATGTCTGTCTGTGAACAAAATATCTCAATAACGAAAAGAGCTAGGAGGTTGAAACTTTATAGTTAAGTTGGGTATCCTCTGGGAAGTGACACGAAGCTTTGGAACAAAATCGGCCAAAAAGTACTCGTACTTATTCACTTTTTTCCGATTTTTTCAAAATTCGCTCAACGATTTTGATTAAAATTCAAAAATCAATTATTTTTTAGATGCTCTTTAAAATATATATTCTCATTTTGCCATTGAAATCTTCTGAAGACTTTACTCCTGTGCTCCATAGAAAAGATAGGAGAAATGGTTGCCATGATAACAAAATATAAATATTTTCCCATACTTATAAATTTTACCTCTTGAATTTTATCTAATATATCGGTGAAAAACTAAATATATGTCGACACAAAAAATCTGAGGTGACAAGCACAGAACACATCTTTCAATTATCGAAGGTAAGAGAAAGTTGTGTGCTGTGCGCCAATCACAGAAGATTTTTTAAAAATAATTTTACCTTTTTGACCATGAAATAATTTATAATCTTGAAAAGATAATTTTTAAAAATTTTTCCAGGAGATTAAAATAAGAAAAATAAATACGTAATATCAATACTTATTCTTGTTTATTCACTTATGATAATTTTTTTTTTTTTTTTGATAAACTATGTTAACAATTTCATCATCAATATCCTAAAACAAAAACGAATTTATATTAATATTAAACACTAAAAAGAGGATATCTATTTAATAATAAGAATGAAAAATTAAAATTATAAATATAGTTATAGAAATACAAAAAAAGATTATCCTAAATAAGGGAGGTTTTCCTTAATTTAATTTTTTTTTAAGATTGATTTTTTTTTTACAAAATTCTTTCAATAGCGGGTCTTTTGATTGCCACCTAGCTGAATATTTTGCTCGTTTAATAAAGTCTTCCAATCATCTCCTTGAAATCGTCACTCCTCGTAGGGGTCAAATTATTAAAAAAATCTGGTGTGACTGGTTATTTGGTATCCAAGTGGCTTAAATACGGTAAAATCATCGGACTGCTTGGGATCCTTCATGACATTTGTTAATATTGTGTTTGAAAAATTTCATAATATTTAATTAAAATTTTTAAGGACAAATAAAATACTAATTCTTGGGCAACATCAAATTTATTAGCAGATAATTATTTCTAAGTTTATTTAATTAAAATTATAGAATTGAAATAAAAAAAAAAAAAAAAATTATTACTACAGTATTTAAAATTGTAAAAGTCCTGTGTTAGGTTAACACTAATAATCGAAATTTGGTAGTAGGCCTAAGTGTTATGATATAAATTAAGTTGGTTGCTATTATGTGAGATTGGAGTGGGGAGGAATAAAACCAGTGAGTAGTCGAACAGCTTTACACTTTATTCAGGACAAACGTTTCAGCAACCATAACAGCTGCCATCTTCAGTGCTAATGAAAGTTTTTTAAGGTGTCCCTGTCATATATAATAATAGAGTAGTTTTGCATAGGAAGCATCAGCCTGAAGTGCTCGGCAAGTACTACGGCATTACTTGCCGAGCGCTCCAGGCTAATGCTTTCTATGCAAAACTACTCTATTATTAGATATGACAGGGACACCTTAAAAACTTTCATTGGCACTGAAGATGACAGCTGTTATGGTTGCCGAAACGTTTGTCCTGAATAAAGTGTAAAGCTGTTCGACTACTCGCTGGTATTATGATATTTTATAATGGATATGGTAATATTTTTTTTATAGGTAAAAATTTTTGCATTATACTCTCTTTAATTTAATTTTTTTAAAACTTTTTTATATTAAGACACCTGCATTATTGTGATCATATTCCTTTGTCTATATTCAAAATCTCTTTCTTCTTTTGACTTTTCCCATTAAACACTATTAAGATAGAATTTAAATTTGTAATGAAAGTTAGTTTTATTTTGTAGGGCCAATGAAAAACAATCATAAGAGGGGAAGCACTAATGGTGGGGAGAATGTTAATATATAGGGGGGGGGGGCATCATAACGTCACCTACCTGAACTTTCGCTGCCGACGCAATGGGTTCCGCCGTTTTGCACTATAACCGGCAGGTGTAGGACCATCTGAGAACGTTGATCCTGCTCCATAAACATGTTATGATTCTCCCTAGACATTTAAGGAGCAGGAGTTGAAATATACCGACGATGCTCTTGCTCTCCGCCTAGAGGAGCCTATCCTCCCTCATTTGTTGTCATTGTATAAATCTTGACCACGACGAGATCCCATGACTAACACGAGTGCCGCCGCTGCTACTGCTGCTCTCTTGCGTTGCTGATAACCAAAATCATCAGCACCTTCAATCGAAAGAAAAATAAATGCTGTGTAATAGTGTCAATATTTTCATAGGCCAAAGGTCACTTAAGGGGGTTTGCTAGCCTTTCTTTATCTTGCTTATTCTCTTTAACTGTCACCATGAATTTAAATAAAAACAAAACTCAATTATACAACATCAATTAACGATCACCTTGCATTTTTAACAAAGAATATTAGAATTCAAGATATAAAATTTGGACGGTGTTATGCATAAAGGAACCAAGCGCCATTATGATCGAAATTGAGTTAAGACCGCCATCTTGTAAGGAAAAAGAAGATCTACCTCTTTATTTAAATCACATTATTACTCTGTGCACTTTTTTTTTTGTATAAAACAAGAAAAAAAGCCATTGAGTTTGTTTACAAGTGTGCAAATGAAATGCCCTTTTTCTCAGATTTAGGTTAATATCACTTCGTTCTTTTGTGCATAACATCATCCATTTATAAATTTGGGGAAAATATTTATATTTTGTTACCATGGCAACCATTTCTCCTTTCTTTCCTATGAAGTACAAGAGTATAAAGTGTTATTCAAAAGATTTCAATGGGAAAATGAGAATATACATTTTAAAGAGTATCTAAAAAATAGTTGATTTATGAATTAAAAAAAAATTCCTTGGAGCGAATTTTGAGAAAATCGGAAAAACTGAAAAGGTACATTAGTAAAGTACTAGTACTCTTTGGCCAGATTTTGTTCAAAAGTTTCGTGTCACGTCCCAGGGGGGTGCCTAACTGAAATATAAAATTTCAACCCCCTAGCTTTTTTCTTTCTTGAGATATTTTGTTCACAGACAGACAGACAGACCATGTTGCGTCCTAGGAGGATAATTAATTGATTTTTTGTCTATTGAATTTCTATCAGATTTTTCTTTATTTGATTGTCGACGTTTCGGACGCCAGTCGCTCCCTTCCTCAGGACCTATGATCAATACATAAATAATTATAATAGGATTATAGCAAAGACATTTCTTCTTTTCATTTCCCCTCTATACTTACATCGTCATTTCATCATCTTTATAAATTAGCACTGTTTTTTCATTTTTTTATTTATTTATTAATAGAAGCTACCCTACTGGCTAACTTCCTTTCATAACATTGATCTCTGGACAGTCAGCTATCTCTTCGTCATCAAATTATATTTGAGAAAGGGTTTATTTAGGTTATAAAAATTTGTTACTAATTAATTAAATAAAAAAAAAAAAAAAAAACAATTTATAAAAACAATGTTTAATGAATTTTCAAATAAATATAGCAAAAACAATATTATCAATAGTTCGCATAATTATCGCATTTATTAACATTTGGAATTTATTTCAATTTAAATAATTTCATTATCTATTAATTATCATAACATAAATCTCTATTCCCTGGGTTCAGGGGCGGCTGGGCTTAACGCGGCTGATACACTGGAACTGTACGATGAAGTTGGCGAAATTCTATCTCCTTCGAGATCATATCCTGGAATTGGTAGAACATCAAGTACTGGTAGAGGTTCTGGTATTGGTAGAGCTTGTGGTAGAGCTCCTGCGACATCCTCTTGAGCAGGGACTACTGGGGGTTCTCTGTTAAGCTCTTCATGCAACCGGCTATTCTGAGGATTCGGAACATCTTCTAAAATCAAATTTTAATATGATATTAATAAATTTATAAAGTTGTCTTCTTTATCAATCTTAAAAAATAGATATTTATTCTTTGTCTTAATATACAGTATTAATAAATAAATGCAGTATTAATTTTTAATAAAAATACAAAACAGAACTGTTATATTTATTAGCAGTTGATTTTCCGGAATTTTTTTGACTCATATACCGAAAAAGACTTAAGATAAATTAAAAAAAAAAAAAAAAAAATAGTATCAAAAATCTGGTTTGACTGGTCTCAGAGCTCACAACTTTGGCTTTCTCTTACCTTCGGTAATCGAAAGTTGTGTACTGTGCTTGTCACACCAGATTTTTTTTATTTCATTATCCGATTTTAAAGAAATTCAAAATCAAAATTTCGACATGGGCTTTGTCGCATAAGATGGGATGCAAATCCCTGGTCTCAATCACATGAGATAGTCGATAATCTCTATATCAGCGGTTCCCAACCTTTTGAAGTCCACGGCACCCTAAAGGTGCGTTGGGAATAATATCACACACTAGCGGCACCCTTCCTTTTTTTCCCCTATCAAATCGAAATTTTTTCCACCCTGGGGCAAATTTTTTTTCCGTGCGTGAAAATCATTTGACCTTTTTATTGGCAAAGCTTAATTTTTTCCGATCTACGGAAAATTTTGCCGCTTCCATTTTAATCATTTAACCTTTTTTTTAGCAAAACTTTATTTTTTCGCCTCTTTATTTTATTTTTTTATCTAAATATCTCGCGGCACCCGTTAGGCATTCTCGCGGCACCCTTGGGTGCTGGGACACACCGGTTGGGAACCACTGCTCTATATATTAATATATAAAGAGACTTTTTTTTTTTTTAAACATTCACACTTTTTTCTCATTCACACTCACACTCTCACACACATTCACACAGTCTTTTCGGCAACTTAGGCCATTTAAGACTTTGACGATAACCGTTATGAATATATAATATATTATTAGGGGTCCAGGCATTCTTATTTAAGCCATTTGGTATCCAAATGGCTTAAATAAAATAATCGGACTGCCTGGGGTCCGAACCCGCGACTTTTGGTATACGAGGTTAGCACGCTAACCTCTACGCCAAACCCCGAGGGCATAAAGAGACTTGTTTTTAAATAAAATTTAAAAACAGCGCATGCTTGAATCTCTCAAGAATTTGAAATTATTGCAAGTTTAGTAAGATTTTATTGTATTATGTGACAGAAAAATCCAACAATCAAAAACCAAAATTTCAAACGATGGTCTGTGTGCCTGCATTTACAAATACCAAAATAAAAAAAAGTCCAAGTGTTGTTCAAGTAGTTCAAAAATTACAACTAATAAATTTAGTATTATATATAAATTAAATATAAAATATTACTGAGCTAGATACTCACCGCGTAAGAATACTTCTCTGACGAGAAGATCCAAAGTTTCCCCTGCTGCTATATAGTTTTCTAATTGTTTTTGAAATCGTTCAGAGATCTTATATATTGAACTCACTAACCAGATAATTGAGCCCATTCGTCCATAGGAATGATTTAAACGTTTTGATATTGTACGCTCTAAAAGATAGAGGAGCTGTCTGTGTACTGCATCTATTCGAGCTCTATCAGTTAAGCCCATGCAATCTGGAAAAATTATAATATCGTATAAATACTTGTTGAATTAAGGACTAGGCAAAAAAAGGGGTTTCGGAAGCGTAAAATTTCATTTACGAGTGTTTTATAATATAAGTGAAAAAATTAGAGGATTAGAAAAATCGAAAAATAAGGGACACTCTAATATCCATATTTTGAGGGAAAAATGTTTTTTTTTTTTTTTTAATGACATCCGGGGGTCGTTCAACACCCTGTTTTTCTGGGACACTCATTGAGCGTTGCTTTCTTGGTGGCTGTTCTATTTTCTTGCTGGCATAATTTCAAAATATAATTGATAATTGTTAGGAAATTGTTCAATTTTTGCAATATCTCATTATTTGAAAGTAATTATTTTGAAATTTTATTGTATTATTAATAATAATTTAAAGAAATTTTGTAAATAATTGTCTGAAAAATAGAATTTTTCGTAGAAAAATTTCATGGCAGCATTATTTTGAGTATGCAATATACCTTAAAAACAACTCCAATTGACCTTAGAATATTAAATAATTACCAATATCTATCGATTATACTTAAATCGAATTTACTATTATTATATATATCAACTGAAATAGAATCAAATTCTCCATAACTTATATCAATTCAAGACATTTCGGCGTAAAGTTGATTGTAAAAAAGTTATTGAGGTAACAAAAGAAAAAAAATGTTTGTTAGAAAATAGATAACCCAGGGGAACAAATAAGACCTTTTTTTATTCCTGGTTATTTGGATAGCGCTGATACCAAAAATGCCATCACTTTTGCCCCATCACGTCTAGTTTTAGAGCTATAGAGAAAATTAAATTTTAATAAAAAATATACTCGCTGCTATTATTTTGAATTACCTGGATTTTTTAAGGCGCCATCCTTTGAAAATGTGTAGACAGATGAATTACATAGAAATATAAAGTTTCATTTCAATTGGAGGTGATTTAGTGGTGCAAAACACGGCTGAAAGTTAAGGAAAATTGAATTTTTTAAACTTTGGACACGCCTAATACAATTTTTTCCATTCCTGAATGCAAAAAACATATTTTTAAGATATTATATATTTCTTTAGCTTCCCAAAAATAATTCATTTGTGAAAATATATTAAGTATTTACGAAATTATGAACAAAATATTTAAATATATCTAAATAGTTAAAAATTTATTCCTATGATCTCTACTGTCGAAGAAAGAGCAAAGCGCCTAAAAGATAGGCAGCCAAAGTTTCACCAGACTGATGACTATTTTGTTTTGTTTATAATTTCTCTAATGCTTAATAGATTTTCACAAATGAATGATTTTTGGAAAGCTAAAGAACTATAGAATATTGTAGAAATATGTTTTTTGCATTCAGGGATGGAAAAAATTGTATTAGGGGTGTCCAAAGTTTAAAAAATTCAATTTTTCTTAACTTTCAGTCGTGTTTTGCACCACTAAATCACCTCCAATTAGACTGAAACTTTTTATTTCTATGTAATTTATCTATCTGCAAATTTTTAAGGGATAATGCCCTAAAAAATCCAGGTAATTCAAAATAAGAGCCGCTTTAGAGCACATTTTCTATAAAAATTTAATTTTCTTTAAAACTCTAAAACTCTAAAACTAGACGTGATGAGTGGCATTTTTGGAATCAGCGTTACCCAAATACCCCCAAGAATAGCTTCAAATATCCCAGCATCAAAATAACTATACCCCTGTGTACTTTTTGTCATTTGATGTCAATATTATCACTCAATGAATAGTAAGAATTCACTTTCCCATTTTGTTTTTAAATAAAAAAAAATTATTAATTATTTTTTGAAATACATTCTTAATCACCTGAATCCATTAGTACGCAGGCTAGTAAAATAGCAAATTCATTTTCATCAATATACATCTTGTTCATTTGGAAGACAATCTCATTCAGAATACTATTTCCAATTTCAAAAATACTGCCATCTGTAGAAATTGCATCATCACGATTATCTCTTCGCATTATTAAGCCGTTTCCTAGACTTAAGGTCTCACGACGACCTTGTGAGATTCTAGCCAATCTCAAAAACATAATTTCTCTCACATGACCGCGGATCGACGCGATCTGAAACAACAAAATCATTTAAATAATTTAAAATATATTAATTAATTTCATTTGTGGTCTTTTTCGGCATCTAAGGCCATTTAGACCCCGGCAGCCAATCCAATTGAAATAAATTTTTTGTCGTATGAGACGGGAATTCTTGACTTTTGGTATCAGAAGTCATTGCTCTACCTCTAGGATTTAAAATATTTTAATTTCAACAATTCTTATTATTCTTATTATTATAAAAAAAAAAGATAAATATTTTACCTGATCACTCCGAGACAATTCCATGAAGAATGGGATACTCCTGGCCCAGCGAATAATAAGTATAAGTTGGTCCCTGATGTATGTACATATTTCTTTTATGTTACTCACGTGCCGTTCACCTTCGCCTTCTACCTGTACCAACAAACAAAAGCAATTCATTGGCTGATTAGAGTGCAATTAGTCTTCAAATATTTATAAAATTTATTTTCCCCCTTAAACGATAAAATATTATTTTGTACCGAATCTCTATGTACAAGATAAAAAAATACCCGACTATATTTTTCTCATTTAAATGTAAATTTTTACCATGGAAATTTTAATTGAATAATAAATCTCAAAAACTATTTACTGTGTTTCTTTTATTGCTAGGCTCAAGAGATTGATGTTTCGGTCTTGGTTAAGACCATCTTCAGTGTTTATGGACTGTTGGTATAAATATATATAGTAAAAATTAAAAATTTAAATAATATCGACACGAACGTACAGCTATTTTCAAAATACGCATAAAAATATACATATTGATAATACATCCAAACACTTTCTTCGATTAATCGTCTCTGAGCTCCTCTTAAATTTCGCTAGTAATTAATAACTGAATATGCGTGAACTGTTATGATGGTCATAACCTAAATGTCATTAATCATTTAGTCATTTTGGTTGCCTATCTTCCAGCAATCATCAATTCATCTTATATCTTTTTTCTTTATTATATTATCTTTGTAAAATTTAATTAAAATTATAATAGCTAATATATAATGCTATAACCTACAATGAGAAAATATTTTTGTTCTTGAAATTTATTTAAATAATTTGAATAACAAATGGTATCGTATTTACTTTAATATATGTATATCGTATTTACTGTAAATAACGAGTTGGCGTAAAATGCCGAAAAGACTTAGAAGAATAAGAGATTAAGCTAATGTATTTTATCTCATCCATGTAATAGTCGCTAATTTCATCAATTTATTTTTTTAATTTGAAAAATATTTTATAACATTTTTTTTTATCTAAAATAAATTACAGTATTAGCAAACGGGAGAAAGAGAAATTTTTATTCAAAATAATCCTTTCTTGAAATTGATTAATTTTTTTTTCCCGAATTTTCAATTATTTTTACTTATATTATTAAAAAAAAAAAAAATTATAAGAATTTCTTAAAATAAAATTTCTAATCTTAAAAAAATCCAAATTTTTAGAAAAATACATTTTTATAAGATTATCATATTGAAAAGAGAAAGAAAAAAAAAAAGCTTTCAGAAATGTTATCATTAATAAATAATTTATTTTTTCAGTATAACTGTGATTTATTTGACTTTGATTACACTCGAGTTGATTACAACATTTGGAAGAAAAACCCAGCCTTTATTTTTAAAATTTGTGGCTGTGTATCTTTATTAAAGGAAGTGTGGAAGCAGAGGCAGCCAAGAAAGAAAATTCTCTGAATGCTTTACCAATCAGCTGGAGACCCAAACAGCATTCTCTCTTGGTTACCTCTGCTTCCATACTTCCTTTATTTTTAAAATATTTTGATTGAGGTTTTTAATCTGACTTTGTTCTTTTTCTCGGACGCTCCTCAGTCAGGATGGTAGGTGAGTGGATTTTCAATAAATTATATCAAAATTTATTATCAGAGGTTTTTATTTTTAGGTTTACGATGTTGGGTCAGATTTGACATCGTTTCGGCTTGTTTAAGCCTTCTTCAGAACCTTAAAACATAATATTTATAGAGATGTATTACATTTCATAAATAAAATAATATTACAATATTCTTATTTTTAATATGTTTTAAGGTTCTGAAGAAGGCTTAAACGAGCCGAAACGATGTCAAATCTCGGCCAACATCGTAAACCTAAAAATAAAAACCTCTGATAATAAATTTTGATATAATTTATTGAAAATCCACTCACCTACCATCCTGAATGAGGAACGTCTGAGAAAGAGAGCAACGTCAGATTGAAAACCTGAAAACGCACCGGACCGGCATCTCAAAATCAAATTAAAGACCGAGCATTTCATTTTTCAAATTCTCTAATTTATTTGTAAAAAATACCAAAACGTTTCGTTACATTCTTTAGATTCGATTCAGTTACCTTTTTCTTACCCCTTCAGGATAACATATGAGTAGGCCTACAAAAATATCATACTATAAGATAAAGCGCTAGCCACTGACTTCATGTCCATGTGTGCTTTCGCTGATTAGCCAGAGTTACAGGAAGTGAGGGAAATTTAAAACTTTAAAATTTTGCAATTGCTCACCGAAAGCGAGCAAGGTAGTCCAGGGGGCGCATACTCCTGGCAAGTGGTATAATAAAAGAATTTGATTTTCTGATTAACTGTGGTTTATTTGTAAACGTTACAACGTTTCGGCCAGTCATTCGGTGTGTGGCCTTCTTCAGGTACAATTCAGCTTTGATTACAAAAGTTGTTAAATCCGTTTCTTTCGTATTACACACAGATGTAACAAGCTTTGTAATCTTAGCTGAATTGTACCTGAAGAAGACCACTGAATGAGTGCCCGAAACGTTGTAACTTTTAAAAATAAACCATAGCTAAACCGAAAATCAAATTCTTTTATTAATCCACTTTTTTCCCATTCACACTCACATTCATACACACATACACATAGTCTTTTCGGCAACTTAGGCCATATAATAATATAAGACTATACGATAACCGTTATTATGAATATGAATAAAGTATCCAAATGGCTTAAATAAAATCATCGGACTGCCTGGGAACCGAACCCTCGACCCTAGGTATACAAGGCAGGCGCGCTACCAACTACTACGCCAAGCCCGAGGGCCATTCATTAATTAAAATAGTAAAGTTTCTAAACAGGTTGATAATTTTGGTTTCCGTTCGTTTTTCCAAATTATCTAATAAAAGGTGGATTTTGTTTTTATAAAAAAATCTGTTTTGCTTTCAATGAGAATGCTATATAAATAAGAAAGTAAAAATTGGACATTCGATTGTTACTCACTCGCATCCTCGAGTTCAACTCTGCGTTGAGTAGCATTTCCAGATTGGGTGCAGTTGGTCGAGCTGCTCCTCTTGGCGGAGCTACTACTCTTGGCGGAGCATTAGATGGCCCTGCCTCTTCATCATCCCTTTGTTGATTTCCAGGGGGCCCTGAAAAATCAGAAAATTATTAGAAAACATCAATCTTTTTGATTTAAAATGTTAAAATTAAGAAGAATAAAAGAAAACATCTCCTCGTCTATTTAATTAAATATAAACATAATCGAATTTTTTGATAATAATAAGTGTGCTTACCTCCTCTTGGAAGATTGCGGCGAGACATGATTAAAAATGATAAGCTGGAGGTGCCGAGGTTTATAGTCTGATGATGTAATCACAAGTGATCAAATGCTACGGTCATGGGTTTAGAGGTTGACTAAGGTGAACTCCCAAATTGACCTACGTCATACCTCGTATATTCCCCCTCCCCCAACCTATATTAAAATATTCTATAACAAAAGAATTTTTTTTTAAGATTTAAACTTTCGACCGTTGGTTCTCGTTGAAACATTTTGTAAATTAAAATTAAATATACAAATTAAACACTCGGTTATTTGTTTCAAAGGTTTTATTAATTAAAAAATTAACACTTGATACGTATTTCGACAATTCCTTGTCATCATCAGAATGTGATTACATTCTAATCACTGACAAGGAATTGTCGAAATACGTATCACTAGGTTATTTGTTTAATTAATAAAACCTTTGAAACAAATAACCTAGTGTTTAATTTGTATATTTAATTTTAATTTTTTTTTTATTAATATGATTATCAAAAATTTTTTTTTTTTTTTGTATTCTCATACAGTCCCCGAGGTTTTAACAGTGAAAGCAGTGGCGTAACTAATAATAATAATAAACACGAATTCTTTCTTTTATAATTTCATTAATCTGAAAATATTAACAAGCCTCCTTTGGAGAATGATTTTATAGAAATAAAAAAACCCTGTATTAATTTTTCTCTGACTGTTTGAATCCTAACTCACACCTTTTTAAGGTTGTCACTATTGACATTTTTACTTTATATATTTTTTCAATTAGAGCCTATATTGTTTTCTTGAGGTATTGTTATCTTATATTCTTTTATTCCGTAAAGTCATTGAACCCCAAAAAAAAAATGCCTTTTTTCGCATCTGAAGCCATTTAGGCACCATTTTTATTTATTTCAATTGAATCGTTACCAATTCAATTGAAATAAATTTTTGTTTCTTGGGGCGGAAAGCTAATTCCTGATCAAGAGGCGAGACTTCTTTTTATCTATGCGCTATGACCCAAGGACTCTATTATTAATTAACAAAATGTATGTTTTATAAAACAGTAACGTTTCTGCATAAATAAAAGGAGACTTCTTTTTTTTTATTTCCAAAAATTTTTCATTTTAGATAAAAATTTATTTTTATTTAAAATGATATTTAATTTTTTTTTTAAAAGGAAATTTATTTATAAGAAGATTAATAAAATATGGGGAATGACTTCCCCGAGACTTTCTCGTATATTCTTTTGGAATTACATCTGGGTGTGTGTGTAAACACGATTGCTTAAAAACCAAAGCAGCTAGATCGATGAAATTTGGTATATGCTCCTTTGATTTTTTTATCAAAATTAACGAAAATTTTCTATTTCTTCTGTGATTATTTCAAAAACTATTCAGTTTTCGAAAAAATGTCAAAGAATAAAAACCTTTTAAAATAGAGTATTTTATCATAATATAACAAAAAAAATTGAAAATTTCAAAATTTTGGAAAAAACTTTTTAAGTAAAGTACTACTTCCAAGTGACGTATTTACTCCAAAAGTTGATAGAAATCTACAATTTTAGTGTAAGGAGCATATACCAAATTTCATCGATCTAGCTGCTTTGGTTTTTAAGCAATCGTGTTTACACACACACACACACACACACACACACGACATAATGCCAAAAATGGTTTTTTTGGACTCAGGGAGGTCTAAAACGTGGAGAAACATCAAAATCTCGAAGTCGAATTTTTTTACGATTACATAACTTTCTCTATACGAGAAAGTAAAAATAAATTATATAATATCTCGTATGGGTCAGTGAAGAAAATTCATATAAATCTTAAAATTGTTACAAGATGTGAATTTTATAGCTGAATCGTAGTTAGCGTATAAAGAAAAGAATAGCAGCTATGAGTATTTCGTTTATTAAGACCTCTATGCTGACGTGCGTTTCGGTCTTGGTCAAGACCATCTTCAGAGCATGCAGGCTGTCAATATAGGCATTCAATCAAATATTGAATCATATACGTTGTGAACATAAAAACTTTTTCAAGTTATATATAATTAATAATATTAATATTTTGAAGGATTGAATAATAATCAAGAAAATACAATAATATAAACAAGCCAATTAGTTGTTTATATTATTACTAGACGCAAAGCCCCGCCTTCGGCGGGGCTTTCCCGTCTAGCCAGGGGGCTGCGCCCCTGGACCCCCTTGCTCGCCTACTTATATACATACCGGTACATACATTTTCCTTTTTCATTTTTATATATAGAAACTATTTTAACGGTTAATTATTCATGAACTTAAGATTTTTTTGTGAATCATATCCTTTCCGGGACTCTCCCGGTACACAGACAAAAAATTTACGCCGATATTTTAGAATTTTTTTTTTTTTTTTTTTTTATAAAAACATTCACACTTTTTTCTCATTCACACTCACATTCACACACACATTCATGCAGTCTTTTCGGCAACTTAGGCCATTTAAGACTTTGACGATAACCGTTGTGATTGATATATAAATTGTGGGGTCAGGCATTTCTATTTAAGCCATCTGGTATCCAAATGGCTTAAATAAAATCATCGGACTGCCTGGGTCCGAACCCGCGACGTTTGGTATAGGAGGGAGGCGCGCTACCTACTACGCCAAACCCGGGTCATATTTTAGAATTCAAAATGTAAATAAAAAATCGTAAACATGGGTAAATATTTATATTTTGTTATCATGGCAACCATTTCTCCTAATTTTTATTTTTACTTTCTCTTACCTATGTATATATGTAATATATATATAGAGAGAAAGTATTGGTTTCATGTCAAAAATTCGATGTCGAGATTTTGATGGATCTTCACGTTTTGAGGTCCCCTGAATCCAAAAAAGTGGTTTTCGCGACATGGTCTGTCTGTGGGTGGGTGGGTGGGTGGGTGTGTGGGTGGGTGTGTCTGTGTTCACTTTTAAGCATGAAGGAATTGAGCTATGAGGCTGAAATTTTATATATAAGTTAAACACCCCCCCGGGACCGGAAAAATAAGCTTTTAATCAAAATCGGCCAAAGAGTACTAGTACTTTACTGATGTACTTTTTCAGTTTTTTTCGATTTTCTCAAAATTCGCTCTAACGATTTTGATTAAAATTCAAAAATCAATTATTTTTTAGATGCTCTTTCAAATGTATATTCTCGTTTTGCCCTCAAAATTGTTTGAAGACCACTTTACTCTTGCACTCCATAGAAAAGATAGGAGAAATGGTTGCCATGGTAACAAAATATAAATATTTTCCCATACTTATAAATTTTACATCTGAATTCAAATATTCCCTACTGCCGGGAACTAAATACATGTCGACACAAAAAATCTGGTGTGACAAGCACAGTACACAACTTTCGATTACCGAAGGTAAGAGAAAGTTGTGTGCTGTGCGACAGTCACACCAGATTTTTCTTATTTTAACGGTTAATTACTCATTAACTTATTGTTATTTGTGAATTAAAACCTGTCCGGGATTCTCACAAACATACACAAAAAATTTCATCAAAATCGGTTCAGTTGTTTAGGAGGAGTTCAGTCACATACACACGTACAGAAGAATTATATATATAAAGATATTTTCTTGATTATTATTCAATCCTTCAACATATTAATATTATTAATTATATATAACTTGAAAAAGTTTTTATGTTCACAACGTATATGATTCAATATTTGATTGTATGCCTATATTGACAGCCTGCATGCTCTGAAGATGGTCTTGACCAAGACCGAAACGTCAGCATAGAGGCCTTAATAAACGAAATACTCATAGCTTATATATATATATATATTTTTTTTTTTCTTTATACGATAAATCTTAAAAAGATAAACTTCCCAATTCTCTTTAGTTTGTCAAGATGAGTGCAAAGAAAAAGTACGTCTTCTTTACTGTTTCAAAAAAAAAAAAAAAAAATATCGAGGCTATGGAAAGTGGTTGAAAAAAAAAAATATCGTCAAAACTTTCAATATTCCTCTATAAACACTATCTACAATTCTGAAGAATAAAAAAAAAAATTATTATTATCATTACTGTATTTTACTTTTTTGTTTGAGGCTATATAGGTATACAATTTATGTAAGCTCATACGTAATTTTCAAAAATATAATAAAAACTCTCAATAATTAGAATTTTTCTGCCCTCGGGCTTGGTATAGTTGGTAGTGTGCCTACCTTCTATACCGGCTGGTTCGGACCCCAGGCCCTCCGATGATTTTATTTAAGCCATTTGGATACCAAATGGATTTTGAGTATTTTACACAGAAGGGAATGCTTCTTTGATTAAATAAAATGGAAGTCGTTTTTATTACATTTTATTTATATATATAACTTATAAAAAATCATTTACATTAAAAAGGAAAATATCTTTATAGTTACCCCAAATTCATAAACATTCAAAAAAAAGTAGATCAGTATAGTAAAATACTTTATAAATGTTGATGAATTTGAAAGTTAATAAATAAATAAATAAAATATCTTTGTTGAATAAGATTTGATTATTATCACTTTTGTTTATTATAAGCTTTTCTATAAAATTGATAAAAGAGAAATAAAAGCAATGCGACATCTGTGAATACGAACATTGCAAAGTATTCAATTGCCTGGTCAATATTTTCACAAATTGGTGTAAAAATATGCGATAAAAATATTAAAATTATTATGAATTGTATCTAAAAAAAAAAAATATATATATATATATATAATTATAATTATATGACTACAATTAAAATTTTACGTTTTTAATCATGGCAGATTTTGTATGTTATATCAAAGACCCTTATTAAGAAGCTAAAACACGACAACGACTCCTGATAATCCGCAAACATATTGACAGATCTTAGTTGTGGTTGCCTAACATACAGGCGGAATTGTTTTTCATAAGTTTCAAATCACTTTCCACACGATTCTTTTTTTTTTTCTCTCATTTTATTACCTGCCTTTTGGCGTTAGATATCCAGCCCTCTCTGCCTTGTATACCTTATAATATACATGCACATATAAAGTTTCTTAGGGAAATATAAAAATATAAAACTATATCTCTCGATCCATTCTTGTGTGTGGTCTACGTTCTTCTGAAGAACTGTAATCTTATTATTTGTCATAGCCGTATCCAAGATTTTTTTCGTGGTGGGAGGGGTTCGAGGGGGGCGTCTTCAGCTGTTTTAAACAAAATTTTGTTTTGTTTTATTATTCATCCCCCTCTACCTATCTCCTTGCCATCTTGAAATTAGAAAGATAAACTACCCATAAATGCAAACATACAGTACTAAGCTATATTATTTCACAACTTTCATATTAGTATTTTTTTAAATTTGTCATTCACTTCGAAAGTTATTTATTAACTTTTAATTATTTTATTTTATCTTGATTTAAAATTAAAATTAGTCGTCTATGTTTTATTGTTTTACTTCTTAAGGCGGGGACTTAGAAGAATCAGTGAGATTTTTCCACTATTTTAGAAAATTAATTATATAATTTTTCATTTAAAAAAGGTTCAAGCCCATGGTCTAGTAATTAGATCTGTTGACGTTATCAATATCTTGACTATTAGTTCACAGGGACGAGAATTTTAATTTAAAACATTTTAATTAGTATTTCTCACTTTCATACTCATATTAATTAAATAAGTTATACAATAGATCACTCCTGACGCTCTATAAACCCAATTTTTTTTTTTCCTGAAATTTCGTCTGTTTATTTTGAATAAAATAAATCTGCCAAATTTTTAAATTTTATTATTTTCTTACCATTTGAATTACCGTTAAGGTTTGTTTATATTTGATTATGTGCTTTTCTAAGTTTTTCGATAATGATAGCGTATAATATGAATACATTAAAACGTGCACTCCGTTATTAAGCATTATAGGAAATGATGCAAACACACCTATAACAAGAATAATTTGATTTATTAGCATGTTTAAATAAAAAAAATACAATTGGGTCTATGATACTCGGGCAAATGTGCATTTCACTCTTCTGAAGAGAAATGCGCATATAAAATTTAAGCCTAATTCATTCATGATAATATATTATTCTATAGAATATATTTACCTGCAATATATTTATTCACATACCAAACTATAAATAACGTTGATATGTGATGGTACACGTGCAGGAATGAAGCTTGTTTGTCTTTTTTACGAAGTATAAACATCATCTAGAGTAAGGTGAACTAATTAAAATAAATATTAAAAAAAAGAGTAAAAAATAAATAAATACAGTTTCAAGGAAATCAAGAACTTTGATCATCATTGTCCACCAGAGTAAATTGGCCATCTAGAAAATAAAATAAAATTAAAATTTGTAAATTTCAAACTCGTAAATCACATCTTACCCTCATTGGTCCCGGGTTTCTTGAATAATCGGTATTTTGACATCTAAACGATACAAATTTTTCAGAACTCCATCCTTCTTCATACATCTAAAAATAATTAATTAAAAAAAAAATTAATTTCTCCTCAAGGAAAAAAAAGAAAAAAACATGCACACTCATATAGATAGATATAACATGACTTATCAAACAACAATTTTTGAAAACAAACATTCTCCACACAAAATTTACATAAACGATTGTTTTTAAAAACAAGCTTATTGTAGAGAGACTTTAGTTCAACTGATGTTTTCATCAAAATGTGAAACTTAAAAATCCTTCAGTGGTTCGAATATTTATTTAAAAAACAGGAAGAACATATTTTCCCCCCGGGAGAGAGTGCAGTGGCAATCCTTTTTTAAATATAGCGGCTAAATTCAATCACTGAACGATGAGATGGGACTGTAAAATTTAAAATGGATAGGCCTACAGGAGAACTAGCAGTCACTTGATTAAAAAAAAACTTTTATTTAATAATTAATTGCCGACGTTTCGGTCGCTAATGACGACATTTATCAGGACAATTAATCGTTACAAGATATTCAGTATTATTTTTAATTAACATTGCAAATTATAAAATTATTTTACAAATCGTCTGTTACCTACCTGTTCGCTATTATACATAAACGATTTGTTCTATAAATTATATAATTTGCAATGTTAATTAAAATTAATACTAAATATCTTGTATTGTAACAATTAATTGTCCTGAGGAAGGTCGTCATTCGCGACCCAAACATCGGCAATAAATTATTAAATAAAGTTTTTTATTTGATCTCCTGGCTGCTACGTCTCTTGTATCCATTTCAATCACTGAACTATTTTTCAAATTATTAATTTTTTTTTTAATAAGAAAAACACGTCTCCTTAATGAGCTGATTTTTCTATTCGACATCGATTAATTCATGTTGTGTCTAAATGAATAACGATCATTTTCAACAACGAATATTTATAAAGAATTATATATATCATGTGTTGGCCCATGAAGTAATTATGAAAAACATATAACCAAGTATTTATTAATTTAAATAAGCGAAAAATGTAGGTACCACCGGGAGTCGCACCACGGATCTGTCGATTTACGCTCAACATGCCCTGCTACTGGACACAGTACCGCACTCGCTTATTTAAATTTGATAGATCGCTAACCGACAGATCCGTGGTGCGACTTTCAGCGGTACCTAAATGTTTCGCTTATTTAAATTAATAAATACTTGGTTATATGTTTTTAACGAATATTTGTTTCTTGTATTGTATTGTCTTCTTAAGTGTTGTCAGGCTAGAAACTTTTATGAATAATCTAATACTTTGGATGTTCTTTTCATTTATTCATCCTTATTTCTGAATAACAAATTAAATAACGAAAGGTTTAAAAAAATATTACTTACCCCCTTACATAATATTAAGCAGCTTACGATTTGAAATAAATTGTATAAAATAATAAAAGGTTTGAGCTGATAGGCGGGACGATTCTTCATGAAAGCGGGCAGCCATTTTTTTATTAACATCAGATATAAAATCACAATTGCGATAAGTACGGAAGGGGATCCAACCATGAACCAATCATTAGTCCTCGGGTCTGCAAATTATCTCTCTTTCACTTAAAAATCAACAAAACAAAAAACACACAAACACTCGAATACCTGCGAGATCATAATTTATAAAATGATAGTAATCTATTAGTTTTTTAATAATACTCATTTCTCTCTTTCTCACTCTCACTCTTACAATCAATGTCCTAAAACAGGAAATAATTCTTAATTGAGATTGACTTTTATACATTAATGTCATGAATTATTTATTTATTATTTAATTACTTATTATTCTCAATTATCTTTATTAATAATTGAGAATGTAGGTATAAACTACTATTTAAGAAAATAAAATAGAATCCGGAATAGAAAAAAATTTTTAAATCATTTCTATAAAATTATCTACGTATTTATTGAATAGACTATTATAAAAATATATAATCCCGTCACTCAGGGGCTCACAACTTGTGAATACGACCCAAGAGTTAGTCGAGCTAAGATTGGCATTTTTTCTGTAGCCTACAGTCGACGCGATAAGTGCCTGATGTGCTCGAGAGTGGGCCCTTGAGCTTAGTCAACCAAATCAATAAATAAATCATCTTTTTTAAAGCAAATAAAGGGAAAAAGCTACTTTTAAAACAATATTTCCGACGGCTAAGCATTTTGGATTTTTAAGCTCAAGGCTCCACTCACAGGCATTTGTGGCACTCCATCAGGTCTAGCGACTGGCCGGCTTGCTTCTTTTAGCATTCGCATTACTTTTATTAATATCTGGCCACAATATACGGATTAAAAAAATATATAGGCTATGTATTTATGAATATTTAAAAAATTAATCTCTTATTTAAAAACTAAGATTTTTAACACTTTGATCAATCTTTGATTAAATTTTCGTATAAACATAATGTTTCAACTGGATGTTAATTTAAAACTTTATAAGTTACATAAGTTGTAAAATTTATTTTATAAAATATGAATATTAATTAAAATTAAATTTGTTATGTTTATCATACCTTCCTCTTTACTTAATAGAAAAAAGTGTAAATTACTTATACTTCTGTTTAATTGTTCATAATGGGAGAGAAAAGTGAAAAGACAAAGACTGATGAAAAAGAGAAAGAGAAAGAAATAGAAACTTTCTCTCTTAGAGCCAAAGGTCAAATTGACCTGATCCTGTGATTCCTTAGAGATGTGCATCCCATACCATACCACTGCTTGTTTACATATTATTTGTATATTCGATTATATATTCATATGAGAAAGAGGAAGAAAAAAAAAAGAAAAAGTATAGCCTAGGCTATTTTTAATAAAATATATCATCACATTCAAATGATTTATAGGAAATATAGAAATCAAGATTTCTACAAATTTGCACACACCTACACATTGCCAAAAATTTTCTGCATTTGAAATATATCTGGAAAGTATAATATTTTAGATGCCTACTAATTTTTACCTAGTTTGTTTTGTTAGAATTCGTTTTGTTTTAATTTTGTATCTTTATTCCATGAACGATAAGAAGGAGATGTCAGATTTGATTGAAAGATTGAGGACCAGGTTGTGTTTGTTTTTGCAAAAAGATATCTTTTGTTGACACAATCGGAAGCCTGATATGTTTTTGTATTCTTGAGGGTCGGTTTGGGGTGGCTCTATGATTAAACGAGTCAGGAATGGGATTTTGTTTTTCTGGATGAATAGATGATTAACGGCATTCCCTTAAGGCTGGGGTAAAAAAAAAAACAGATCAGATGGTTAGGACGGAGTAAGAAAAGATCAGTAAAAGGCAGTATCTCTTTAGGGTAGACCTGTTATATTTTTGTATTCAAATTTATGTGAATTTTTTTCCATTAAACTTATTTGTTTTTTGTTTTTTTTTCTAAAAATTTAACATAATACTTGGAAATGAGTTTGCTCAGGGGCCCACGTCTTGTGGGTACGTGGATGGCGACCACGAGCTACCCGAGCTGGGACTGACAGTCCTTCTGTTCTTTACATGTCTGTCCCTTCCTTCTATATTTTCAACAGGCGTCAGACCGTGCGAAGGGCCGGCCTGTTCTATTTCTTCCGGTCGTAAATAACCCATTCCGCAGACCCCTTTCCCGCCGACCCCGCACCGTGGGATTAAGGAATAAGAAGAAGACTTGGAAATGAGTTAACTTCATCTCATAAATCTGATGTCATCAGTTCACAATCAGCTTATTCTAGTTAAACAATAAAAATAGGAAAAAGCTACAAAATTTCTCTATGATTCCGGAACTGTAGATGTATATTTTAAATTATGTTTTTTGTCTGCACTTGTCTTGAAATTTTAAATGCTGTAAATTGTCTCTACGAGTATCATTTGTAAGGGAGGAGGAGAAGACAATCGCTAGGATCCTTTCCAAACCCAACTCCTCTACTTCCTCCTCTCGTCCCCCAAAAAGATTTTTTGAAAACGGACCTCCTAATAGCCTATTATTATTATTATAACAAATTTCAAAAAATATATATTTCTGAGGATCACTTTGTTTGTCAAAATATATGTAATTAAAATATTGTGAGAACATCTCTAAATCATCTGGATTTTATTTATTCTCTTGAAATTGTCTCTACGAGTTACCCAGCTATTAAATATTCAATGGTTATTTTGTTTCAATGACACCTGGACTAAATCCTGAAATTGCTTTTGAAAAAAAAAAGAAATTTGAGCCACTGCTTTTGCTTTTAATAGTATCAAATAATAATGTGTGTGAAAATTAATTAAATTTAAATGTGTGTATGAGAAATGTGATTTAGAAAAAAAAATAACACACTGACAAAGATCCAGGTATCGTGGGAGAAAATAAACGAAATCAAAATTAACAAATACTCTCCCTCCTTTCTTTAAGTTTACTTTCTTAGTGGTGTTAATGTAAGAATTCGTGGGAAGCAATTCTTCAAAATGTTACCCAAATTATTTTCTCATAACTTTATTTGATTTTCTTACAAATTTTACATGCTTTAAATACGCAAATTACCAATATCTTCAAAGGTGAACCTATCAATTGTAGAGGGTTTCAGACCCTGGCCCCTAGAACAATAGGAAAAAACTCTACCACGTCTGTAACTGGTCTTTGATTTTGGTTGGAAAAAAACAATAATATACCAGGTATAATATAATTTTTCCAAACTAATCTTTTAAAAAATTTTTATACCTTGTTTGAGTTGTCTAATCAGGTTTTATGGAGATGGTCTAATATATTTATTACTCGATATTTATTGAATGAATCAGAATCTAATTAGGATTGTTAATTATTTATTTACAAATTCTTAGTTTCTAATTAAAACTTTTGAATATTCATTATACATATATTTTACAAATTGAACCGGAAGTAATAATTATCAGGAAATAATTAATGTGATCTTGATGTAGCTTAGGAAGAGTTTCAAATAAATAAAATTTTTTTTCAGGAATACTCACTCAAATGATTTCAATTTTTTTTATTAAAGAATAAATTAAATAGTCTCAGTATCTTTTTCATAGATAATTTTTATTGTCATCTCTTGGAACACAGGTCAACGTTTCAAAATTCAGTGAATCGCATCCCGCCTTGAGCGATTAACCTGAACTCCTTTAATTCCAATCTATTATAATAATAAAATTCATGTTTAAAAGTATAAAATTTTCTTCTTTTTCATTTTGAACCTTAAAAATATATTTTTCAACAAAGTTTAGATGTGAGTATGCCAATTGTTTTGACATGCAACCTGAATATATAAAATTTTAGTATACTTTCAGTGGAGGCGGATATTGTCACTCTCGATGTCCTCTCTCTTCTCTGTTTGGAATATATAATTATATTCTTAATCCTTTTGGTATTTATCGATGACCAACTTTCAAATAATCGGAAGTTTTTTTTTTTTATATCAGACAAAGAGAAATTTCGCAGATTGTGAATCATATGGTTGCTGATTTATATAATATCGTTTGTTGTGTCGTAGTCGTGTGTTCATCTCTTAGAGAGGAAAAAAGTCAAAGCCCAATGTTCCCAATATCAGTTGACCACTTTCCAATATCCTTGGGTGCCAGTGAAAGGTCTTCTTCATCCTTTTGAAATTTTATAATAAATATAAGACTCATACATTGCTTATGTTTTAATGGATAAGATCAATGTATAGGTAGATTAATTGACTCCTGTCAAAGAGGCAAATTAATAATAACGCCAGCGACAGTGTAATTATTTACAACAAAGCTCTTTACACTTCTACTAAATCTCTCGTAATTGTAATTTGATAAAATAATTTTTTCATAACATTGTTGAATATTTTAGACCCAAAAATTAATTTTCTCTTTTTGATTATTTATTTATTTTTTTATCCTCAGAGCTTTCCGCACTGATTTGGAACTTATTTTCGTTGAGACTTCATTTTCTTAAATAATCATTAACTTATCAAGGCAGCCAAGAAATTAAATAAAAAACTTTTATTTAATTATTAACCGTCGACGTTTCACAAATCACGACTTTCCTCAGGACGATTAATTGTTAGAATGCAAGGTTAACAGTATTATATTCAATCCTAAGCGAGCTAGTCACTCACTCTTAATATATATAGCCCAATTAAATATTGTTACTTTCTCTTACCTATGTATATATGTAATATATATATAGAGAGAAAGTATTGGATTCATGTCAAAAATTCGATGTCGAGATTTTGATGGATCTTCACGTTTTGAGGTCCCCTGAATCCAAAAAAGTGGTTTTCGCGACATGGTCTGTCTGTGTGTGTGTGTGTGTGTGTGTGTGTGTCCGTGAACAAAATATCTCAAGAACGAAAAGAGCTAGGAGGTTGAAATTTTATATTTAAGTTAGGCACCCCCATGGGACGTGACACGAAGCTTTTAATCAAAATCGACCAAAGAGTACTAGTACTTTACTGATGCACTTTTTCAGTTTTTTTCGATTTTCTCAAAATTTGCTCCAACGATTTTTTTTTAAATTCAAAAATCAATTATTTTTTAGATTCTCAATAAAATGTATATTCTCATTTTGTGATTGAAATCTTCTGAAGACCACTTTACTCTTGTACTCCATAGACAAGATAGGAGAAATGGTTGCCATGGTAACAAAATATAAATATTTTGTTATACTTATAAATTTTACACCTTGCAAATCGAATGTGCCGTACTGTTGGAAACTAAACACATGTCGACACAAAAAATCTGGTGTGACAAGCACAGTACACAACTTTCGATTACCGAAGGTAAGAGAAAGTTGTGTGCTGTGCGCCAGTCACACCAGATTTTGTATATTACAATGATAACCTTGTATTCTAACAATTAATCGTCCTGAGGAAGGTCGTGATTTGCGACCGAAACGTAGACGGTTAATAATTAAATAAAAGTTTTTTATTTAATTCCTTGGCTGCAAAGCCCTCTATAACAAACTTTTTTTAATTATTGAATACTAAGATGTATGTAGTTGAAACTAGAAGAATATGTAGGGCTAATTTATTTAAAATCTATCTATTGCAATAGTATTGAGACTAAATCCCGGTAGTTAGGCAGCCCAAATGGTACACGCATACTATAGTTTTCTTGTCTGTGTGAGAAATACCTTTTCAAAGCAGACAATAGGTCGAACGACTCTTTTTAACCTTTTTTGTTAAAATCTATCGTTCGAGCTATTGAAAAAGATATTTCTCACGCAGACAAGAAAGCTTTAGTGCACGTGTGCTTTTTGGGCTGCCTAACTACCCGGCTTTAGTTTCAATATTATTGCAATATATAGTATGTTAGGTTGGTTTCTATCTTCCAATTATACAAAATTTAAGATCTATGTTTTATAATAGACTGCTAGATGTTGTCCAGTCAAAAAGACAAAACATTTGTGCCCATTTTGAGAATCAAAATGTCCAATCGGGGAAATTTCGATGAGTGGACAAAATTCATTAAGTGATGGTCATACGGAATTATGAAGGTCACAAAGATGGAAAACCACAAAAAAGACTTTCCATCTTGATGGATATGGAAGAAAATGCGCTAAAATAGAGGAAAAAATTAATTCCCACACTTCTCTCTCTTCTTTAAAATTATTAACATATTTGTTTCTTGGTCGAAAACGAAGTCAAGGACGTTGATGGAAAAGTGAAATGAAGAATTATTATTTGAGAATGACGCCTATTTTAAAAGAGTTTGAAATAAAAAAAGCAAATGCCCTAATTTTTCTAACCGAAATAAAAAATGACCTTCGATAGCAAAAAGATTATCTATACAACGTGTAACGACTCTAATTGTGTAGAGGATGAATGGTAAAGGAGATTAAAAGAAACCGGACCCCATCGACAGACCGAGAGATCCTTTTGAAAGTATACCCGGTAGGAAGTTAATATATTAATAAATTACGATTTCCTGACTGGGGATTAATGTCAAACGGCGATGATTTCTAATGTTTTTGTTTTATCTAAAATTCCAACATGATTCCTCTTAATCATGTCTCATTTCCTTCTCCGCTTATCAAACGAAAATCTTTTAACTAATAAAAATCTTTTCTTAAATAGAAATGGGGATAAAATTATAAGATGATCCTAAAATTTGAATATTTATAAAACACTTATCGGGAGCAGGAAAATTTTATTCCAAAAATGTGTCTAAAAAAAAAAATAGTCTATCACAAATCTATTATTATTATTAGAACTATATTTTAAACCGTTGTCTCTCGTTGAAGCATCTATATATAATTCACTATCCTCTTCTTCTTCTTCCTCTTCTTCTTCACCTCTATTTAGGCAACTTCCCGTTGGAATTTTGAAATGAAATTTTTTATACATAAAGAGGATCTTCTTGGGATTACAGGAAAATTATTTTCATCCCGAAATTCCCATAACTTTTTGAGTTATTAATTTTTAAAGTTACGATTTCTCCCATAGGAAATGTATAGAGAAATATTTAGTTTCTTTTCATTTGTGTATTCCCTATGAATGTAAACAAATCCTCACACACTGGTTTGGAATAGGTAGTAATTCTTTTCTTTTCATTAGTAAGAAGCAAAGGCGAGGGCGCGGCGGGGCGAGCCAGCTGCGGGGGTTCAGGGGGCGAAGCCCCCTGTCTAGTGCAAAGGCGGGCGCCTCGGGTTCTCATAATTAAGAATTAAAAGGGAGGGTCGCCAGGCGGGCCCGAGCCACTGAGGGGGGTCCAGGGGCGAGCCCCCTGTATAGATCAGGCGGGCGCCTCGGGTTCTCATAATTAAGAAAGGCGAGGGCCGCCAGGCGAGCCAGCTGGAGGGGCCAGGGGACCCCCGTATAGATCAGCGAGAGGTTCTCATAATTAAAAACGAGGCCCCCACGACCCGGGGGCGGGGGGCGCCCCCCCGAGGCGGGCGACGCGGCTAGTTTTGTAAATTAAAATATACAAATTTTTTCTTAAATTATAGAAAAAAAAAAAAAAAAACTTTTCGGTATATAATAAAATTTTTTGATTATGGAAAAAGTAGTTTTTTCTTTGTTCCCTACTTGTTATACTACCCCTACTCGTTATACTGGTAATGAGTATAGTATACAAAAGTATGTAATATTTTCATTTAAAAAAACGGTTAGATACCTCTATAAAAATATTTTGAAATTATTGCGGTCATATTTCAGAAATTTAAATTTCTCTCTAATTGTAAACATTATTACTATTAGCTACTATTATGATGGCAACAAATATTAAGGTCAGGATGAGAAAGACTTTCTTGACGTGATAAAGTTTTATAATTCAGTATTCCGGTAGAAAAATTTTGAAACCTTATAAAGACAATATAATACTGATTTGTGTTTTATCTTATTTGGAATTTTCCAGTTAAGAAAATCAAGAGTCAAGATAAAAAAAAAACAGTTTTTTTAATAAAAAACAAAGGAAGATGATAAATTTGTTAGTCATTTGGATTTGGAAAAAGTAAAAAAATTTCCTTTCGCCGAGTGAAAGGGATTTTAATAAGTCATTAGCGTGTTAAAAGAGGAGAAACAGCCAAGAAGAAACGATGATGAGATTTCTTAATAAAGAAAGAAAATGTTATAATATTAATAATAATAACATCAACATAAGATTATTTATTACTTATATTTAAACAAGAGAATGTCTCTAGTGATAATAAAAAAATATGGTGGGACTGGTCACACAGCACACAACTTTCACTTACCTTTGGTAATTGAAAGTTGTGTTCTGTGTTTGTCACAGCAATTTATATTTTTAGTTTTCGCTGAGACGTATATTAAAATTCAAAACAATTATTTTTTTAGAGAAAAAAAAATTTTCATTTATCAATGACTATATTTACCTGTTTCGGCTCATTTTCTTGACTTCTCCTGGACAATACATTAGGGTACTTTCCCTCTTTCACCAGATGCACCTGTTTTTCCGTATTTAGCTTCTTCAAGAATTAATTAATTAATGAATTAGAATGTTTAAAAAAGTTCCCCTGCAACGCTCTCTATATGCAACCCAACAAGCAGGTCTGCTTTGGTTGTTCGGTCTTTTAAGGGGGGTTTCCCGGAATTAAAAAAAAAAAATATTTTTCGTTATTCGAGACTATAAATCTCGTGCATATTTATTTATTTATTTAGGAATATGTACAAATTCTCCATATTGATCCACTTAAAATGAGAAAGAGAGAGAAATAGAAGATTTAGGCACCCTGCGCTTCTTCTTTTTAGCAATGGCCCTGACAAAAACATTTCTAATTTTTTCAAATTTATTCAAGCCAAGATAATTTAAATAAATTTTTGTCACGAAGGGAAACAAACCTTTGACCAAAAAGCGATACTTCTACCTCCTTACTGAAGCCAGCCAGGGCTTTCCGAACTTTTGATAAGAGGAAAGTGTCAATAAAAAGGGGAGCTTTGGGAAAAATTTCTTATCATTGTGCAAAGAGTATTCTTAGTTATTTTTCTTTATAACTGTTTTTTTATAATTTTATAAATACAATGAAAAAATTTAATTTAATATTATCTTGACTAAAATAATAGACCTTTTATATTGTTTTTGAATTCCAGTTTTCTGAATAAAAGATAAACTGATGGATAAAGATTCAAAACATTTGTTGATGACAATTGATCACTAGATGGTTAGCAATTTTATTGTTTGTTGATTTGGAATACAAAAATCCTACATTGATAAATTAATAGTTTACGAATTAATATTTACACTTGAGAGCTAGAGACTTAAGTATATGGTATATAGTGAAATAATTTTAAATTTGAAAAGGTAAAATAAAATCTTCTGTACCAGATTTTATACTTACCATATACTTAAGGCTCTAGCTCTCAGGTGGGGACTTAATTGTGGCGCTCACTGTACACAATCAGGGGTTTGTATCCCGTCTCATTTGACAAAAATTTCGATTAGATTGGCTACCATTCAAATTGAAATAGAGATGGGGTCTAAGTGGCCTCCGATGCCGAAAAAGATCTTAAATGAAATAAAAAAAAAAAAAAAAATTATCAATACTCTAATAATATATTCAATATTATAATAGTAGATTATTTAAACGAGGCTAACGAGGAAATAAAAATAAACTATGACACCACATCTTCAGTATAAAAATTTTCCCATAAAAGAATTTCCGTGTTTAGAAGAAAACGCATAGCTAATGAGATCAATTAAGAGTGGAAGTTTCTAATTAAAAAAGAGAACCTATTTATTTCCTAAATTAAACAATCTCAAGAGCAATAAATGATTTCCTCTTTTGAAATGAAATTTTGTTTCTTTATGGATTAAAGAGAAATGTATAATTTTCTTGCTTGTGATTTCGAAATTTTAACAAACTTAAGTCTGTAAATTTGTATGTTTTTCTTAATCACAAACTTTGAAGCTTTACCTCTCCCCTAAGGGCGTTATTCATTGTTAAAAAAACTCACAAATTCAAACCCACTCTTAAGTGTTAGGTCAAAATTTTTAGATCAGAAAGCGATAGGAAATCAAACCTATGTTTATAATAATTATTTTCTTTTACGAAACAAAAACTTGAAATCATAAAATTGTTTTATTTTTAAATTCCCTTTCTTTTGTTTCTTCACTAATTTTTTCCTTTTGAGCTTTGATTATAAAAATTTTTAAGATAATTTGAAAGCTATTTAAGTGTTGTTGATTTTATATAACTCCATAAGGATGTCGAAAGAATCTCTTCTTTTGCAACTGTTGTTCTTGATGATCTTGTTAAATAGAAACATGTTCATCAGGTGATCTTTATAGAAATTATTACGATTCACCCGAGTTACTTAAATAAAACCTGATTATTAATTAAGCATTAAATTTCTTTTATTATAAAATTTATGATTCGGCCATTAAATATGAAGAAATTATTTGTACACCTTCTAACTATATTTAGTAATTTAACAACTTTATTATAAACTAGATGTAGTCTAAATGAGCTTTTTAAAGAGTATATACTTATATAAGTTGATTTTGGAATCATAAATCCCGTCAAAAATTTGTGAATGTTTTAACAATAAATAACGCCCCTAGAGCTTATTTTACTTTTTCTTTTAATTTATTTTAATTACAATTGAAATCAAATAAATGAAAAAAATTATATTCTTTATTTAAAGGGTTGGTTTGATTAAGAAGAGAAATATTTTTAAAAGACATTTGAGTCAAGATTGCTCTTTCTTCAGAGTCCAGGTTTACGGAAAATACAGAATTTTTCATTTTCCATCATTTTTGCAAGCAAGTAAAAGTTAATGTAAAATTTTGAAAACTTTCTTGCCGATTTTTTTTTTTAATATTTTCCTTTACTACAATATTTTTTATTTTTTGTAGTAAATGAAAATATCTTTCGTATTCTCTTACGTCCTAATTAAATTAAGGTGCGCGTCTCGAAAATCAGTTAGAAGACGATTTAGTATCGAGTTACTCTAGGCGGCAAGAGATGGCCCATAGGAATACAAGGGATTTATTCGATTTCATTTGAAAGATCTCAGCTAATTAATTAAGAGTAAAAAATTAATTATTCTTTTAACACAATGATTACTAATTTAATTATCTATAAAGATAAACATATAGAGCGATATATCCTTCATCAACATATTATCAGCCATTAAATTTTATTAAATCTGCTCTGAGGTGCCTATCTTAAATATAAAACTTCAACCTCTTAGCTCCTTCATGCTTTAAATTGAACACAGAGACAGACAATTTTGCGGTACCCACTTTTTTTGTTCTCAGGGGACCTCAATTCTTGAATATCCATCAAAATCTCGACATTGAAATTTTGTCATGAATCCAATACATATATAGATAAGAGAAAGAAATAATATAAGGAAATTATTATTATCCCAGACAAATAAATATTTTTTCTCTTCCTTAAAAAAAAAATATAAAAGAAATATTAAGATGTTAGTTAATTAATTAACATGTCAAATAAATTGGAAAAATTTTCAACTTTTATAGTTCTTTTTTTTCTAATTTTTTTTTAATTTCCGGATTTCAAACTTTCGAATTTACTAAATAAATGTACCGCTGCATACACTGAATGGTTGATTTTCTAAATAGTTTTACACAATAAAAAAAAACTTTTATTTTATATTAGAAATTACAAAACAAAGAATTATTAAATCTTCAAGCAATAGTTTTTTTTTTTTTTTTTTTTTTTTTTTAACTGACCCATTAAATGAAAAAGAGGGGCCTATTCTTTGATAATGCTGGGATGCTCAGATTTTATCTTGACTTTTGATCATATCAGATGTTTTGTTAAATGGTTTACTTACTGGCCTGAGTTAATCCATGGAAATAACTCCAATCTGTTTTTTTTCCAAAATATAATAAATTAGGGTGGCAGTTAGGGGGATTAAACCCAGTTTTTTTAAATCAACGTTTCGGCCCCGCAGTGGCCCCTTCCTCAGGAAAAATTGCAGACAGGTACGAATGACACATGTAAAAAAATTTTAATTTTTATCTGATTTCTCGCTGCTATCCTATTTTTTCCAATATTGACGTCTTTTTTTTTTGAAGCGAACTTCAGATGTGATTATCTTCCAAATGAACAGAGAATAATTTTTAAATTTATTCCTTATAAAATATCCAATTTAGGAAAATTAATAAATCGTTACTTATTTAAAAAAACCTATTTCTCTTTAACCCAATCAGTTAACTTTAGTTAAGTGTTTGTGCTTCATTTCCAGTGTGAGTGTGTCACCTACTTTGTAAAACCAAAGATAAACACAAAAGAGATGATTAATTAAATAATTCTTCTTTTAAAATAAAATACTTCTTTTCATGGTCCCCTAAAATCAATGCTTATTATAGAGTACTGAACATAGTTTAAGTATTTTTCTATTTATCTTCTCCACTGCAAGTGCAAAGACTTTCACTTGCTTGAGTTGATGCATACACTAATTCAGTGATAAAGTTTAATCTTTCTTACTTTCTTCCCTTAATCTATCGAATTCCATTGTCCAATTACACTGTGCTACAAAATGAAACTTTTTTCAGGCCCCGAGAAAATTCCTTCAGATTCTTAAGTAAAATGACCTCCTGAATCCAAAAGGTCTAGAGAAGTGAAAAGTTAAAAAACATTAACATTAGGATCCAAGGGGGGATGTGGGGGAGGATTTTGTCGCTTAAAATGCAAAACAATCATTAAAAATGATCAATTTTTTTTTGATTTTTTCACAATTTTTTCACTGATTTTCTATATATTCCAGCTGACAGACCCACCTCACCCTACCGTAAACATCCCTCAACTAAAAAAAATATATAGGACAAAGCGGGTGGGGTGTGGGCGATTCCAAAGCCCTTGCAAGAAGATGGAAGATCCACAGCTCAATTGGTCAAATTGGCAAATATGCGGCTAACTTTCATTTTTTTGGGCTGATCTTTACAAATTTAAACTTAAATATTACGGATTCTTCTATGTCCTTCAATATTTCCATATTTTATTTAAAGGGGTAGAAATTATTTCTTGTCAATAATTGAAAAAAATTCTTCTTGTAAGGGCTTCGGAATCGCTCACACCCCACCCGCTTTATCCTATATATTTTTTTTTAGTTGAGGGATATTCACGGAAGGGTGGAGGTGGGTCTGTCAGCTGGAATATGTAGAAAATCAGTGAAAAAATTGTGAAAAATTAGAAAAAATCGATCATTTTTAATGATTTTTTTGCATTTTAAGGGGCAAAATCCTCCCCCACATCCCCCCTTGGATCAAAATGTTAATGTTTTTTAACTTTTCACTTCTCTAGACCTTCTGAAGAAATGTTAAGGCTAAAATATTCCTTTTCATCCCTCCAAATTTTTTTCGTGGTCCTATAATTAACGAAAAGGGGTGGAAATAAGTAGGGGGCTCTCCCCCGAAAACGGTACGTGCTGGGGGAAAACGAAGGTCATTTGGATTCAGGAGGTCATTTTACTTAAGAATCTGAAGGAATTTTCTCGGGGCTTTTTTTCTTGTAGCACAGTGTTATTTTCTTTAGTTATGGAAATTTAAAATACTAGCCGCACACCCGCCTTCGATGCGCTATTTTAGCCAAAAGGACCTGATCCATTCATTTGAATACTGTTATATGCTTGAATATAGCAGGTAATCGAAAGTTGTGTGCTGTGCGCCAGTCACACCAGATTTTTTTTCTTGATTTAATTATTTGAAATTATATTTATAAATAAAATATATTCAACTAAAAATGAATTAGTTATGCTGATGTTTTTGTAATCCTCGAAAATATTCCTAGCATCCTAGTATATCCTATGGTAATTTAAAATAATAATCAACGCGTTAAACCGGATAATTACCGAATTTCTAAATTGACCAGATATATTAATATATAGATTAATAGTATAATTTTTTTGTGGAACCACTCAAAATTTCTCACTTGATTCGATACGAATGAAAACTTAAAGATTAATTCCATGCTTTGTTGCATATGAGATGAGAGATGATCCTTTCGCTTTGACTGGACGTCCAGGATGGACCAGGAAGGATTTTTTTTTGATTATATAATCGAATCCGACGAGGTCACTTTCCCTCTCGTCTCTCTCTTTCTCTTGGCCATTTAGCTTGCGGTTATCAAATGATTGCACAGACAGCCTCCTCCTCTCTTGATCTGCAACTGACTGCACCTAAGTCTTTTATTGCATTTCTTGAGCTCTATACGTACATTCTTGTACAAGAATATGTATAGACTTTCTATTTTTAAATTGATTTTGATCAAATCTTGTCTATAATTAAAGAAAGCTTAATGATTAATTATGAATAATTCATCATCATAAAAAAATAAATATAATATATTTATATACTGGGGTGGGCTGGGAAGGAAGGGTTCCAGGCAATATTAAGCTCCCCTGAAAAAAAAAAAAAAAATGAATTAGGCTATACTTTAAATTGATTAGGTAATTACTGTATCTGAATGGAGGCATCAGGTTATAATTGACCCATTTAAAATTTGACCTTGATCTGTCTGTTTTTGAAATTTTTTTTTCGTGATTTAATCGCTTAATGAAAACTCTTCATTTTTTTTCTCAACCCTCAACGTTTAATCTTTGAATAATAATGAAAGAAATATTTATTTCATATTTTATTAATAGGAATATTTTCACTCACTAGATCCCCACTTGTAGGTACTTAGTGCGACCTCAAGTTACCCGAACTGAGACTGATTATTACTAGGTGCTCGAAACATCGGCAGAAAAATTTTTTTTTCCTTGGCTGACTCAACCCCAATATTTATTTTTAAATAAAAATTTTTTTGCAAATTTTATAGGCTTTTTTATTTAATTCAACTCTATTGGATCACCCTAAAATTTTTACATTATTTTCTTAACGGACCGTTAAGTAGAAAATTGTTGACCTCTTTTTATAAGATATATTTGTTGTGTTAATATGTATTTTTTTCTTTTATTTAAGGTCTTTTTCGGCATCGGTGGCCATGTAGAATCCGACCCTATTTATTTCCACTTCAAAGGAAATAAATTTTTGTCGCATGAGATGCGAACCCCAAACCCCTAACATCTTGTGTGGTTGTCTACCGTCTTGTCCACTGTGAATTCTCTTGTTTCCCAATAAAAAAAATAAAAATAGTAAAAATAAAAAGAGAAATTTAAATATAATTTATTTCCTTCTTAAATCTTCTGAAATATTGTTATATAAATTTATATTTTTTTGGTCATCGGTAGTTTTTGAAATTTCCCATTCCAAGTCCATCTTCAATCATTCTTATTAGATGTTGAAATATTTTTCTCTCACCTAACTTTCTTCTTTAGAATAAAATATATCTATCATTTTCCTATTATTATTATAATGAAATAATTATGCATCTTTTAAATTAATAATTGGACCCTTGCAAATCCATAATAAAAGTAACTCGATACGATTGCATTTAATTATTCGCCTTTCATTTAATTAAAGTAAAAGTTAAAAAAAAGACAAATCGCCGGAGCAGAAAAGAAAATTTATTATTATTTTAATACTAATAACAATCGAGAGATGTAAAAAGTGTCATCTTTTCTTTTTGTTTCTCTCTCTCTCTCTGTTTTGATGATGTCATTTTTTTTGGATAATTTTTTTTTGTTAGCCTACCTTTAAATGAAACATTTCCTTATTTTATGCCTTGAAGGAATTTTTGACGAAAAGTCAATTTCCTTTTTTTTTTTTTAATGCACTCGAATTCTTTCTTACATCATCAACGAGTTTATTTTTATTTTTTGATAAGGTGAAGGTCGAGTCTATTTATTTACTATTAGTATTTTTTTTTACATTTATTAATTATAAAATATACCTGTACTGATAAATAACGTTCCATTATTTTTTTTTTTTGTTTAATGACAATTTATAATCTCTTTTTTCTACAAAAATTTCTACGGAATTGAGATAAGACCGCCATCTTATAGGGCCATCTTATACCTCTTTATTTAAATCACAACATTATTACTCTGTGCACTTATTTTTTGTATAAAACAAGAAAAAAAAGTCATTGCCAATGGTTTTGTTTACAATTGTGCAAATGAAATGCCCCTATCTCAGATTTAGGTTAATGGCGCTTGGTTCCTTCTTGCATAACATAGTACATATAGCCTACATTAAGGTTCCTTTTGATTATACCTATACAATTTTTTTTTTTACAAATTCTTTTTCGACCTAAGTTGCCGAAAAGACTGTGTGTATATGTGTGTGAGTGTGAGTGTGAATGGGGGAAAAAAAGTAATTGATCCATCCATAAATTAAAATAGAAACTCGCGATCTCCAAATTTAAACTCAATGAGTCACTTAATTATTTGACCCACTAATTATTAGGTTTTCATATTTTACTCATTGTCAGTTGTAAGTGTATAGCGACCACGACATACCCGTGCTAAGACTGTCTTCATTATATTGTCAACTATTTCTCCTCACATCCTTTTTCATATATCAATTATGTTTTATTATATAATTTCAAGAGATTATGCTGATTATTTATTTTTAAGTATTTATAAAAAAAGATTTTCGTGATAGACACTCTTATACCACCTCATTAGGATGTTTCGAATTTAATTGGTCTTTTTTTATGGACCAGCAATTGACATTTGGTTTAGAAAAAAGAGGTGAGAGTGTAAGGTGAAGGGAAGATGGATTTTATGTCGTAACATAGGAGCAAAAGAGGCAAATAGAATGATGATGACCAAATGCGTCGTCAGGTGAAGTAATATCAACTTCGGCTATTCCATTTATTAATAGATCAGAAAGGCCAACACACACACATACACACCTACTTATAATAAATAAATAAATAAATAAAAGAGTGAGTATAACGGTTAATTGAAAGGAGTGTGTTTGTGTGTGCATCTGATTGGTTTGACAACTTTCTTTAGATAAACACAGACAAGACAGCCAAGCATGCTCAACCTAAAAAAAGTCAATCAGTTACTTTTTAAATTAATGATAAATTCTTGTTTTTTTTTCACAGAAAGTCGAGGGAAAGGCAAAAACAAAGATAAAATAACTCTTGAGTTATCTGAGCTTGCTTTTTTGTCACTTATATGCCAATTCCTCCTCTCATAAAATATAGTCACAGTTGTATGATTTGCTATAACACACAGATTTTTCGTGTGGACATATTTTGTTTTCGATAACATCGAATTTGATAGTACATCAGAATCCAAGTAGTAAAATTTATAATTAAAATATATTTATTATTTATTATTTGTAAAGAGCAAAAAATTAGATAAAATTAAACTTAATCAAAACACTAGATGAGATGTTTTCAAATCAATTTTGAAAAAATCGTAAAAAACCAATAAAGTACTAGTACTCTTTAGTCGATTTCATTCAAAATCATCGAGACGACTACGAAATGGTTATTTAGCTTAAGTATAAAATTTCAATACCGGGTATTTTTTCGTTTTTGAGTTATTTTGTTAACTCTCATTTCTTGATATTTCACTTGAAATTTATTAAATTTATTGTGAAAAAGACTAGAATTCAAGCTAAAAGGAAATCCTGTCTTTTAATGGCAATTTTAAGAAAAGCAATAAAACAGGCATTTAAAAGCAATAAAATCTCTTTCGGAGAAATTTAGGTAAATGTTTTGATATTTTAACTGGAATAGATCTTCTTAGAATTTAGAATTTTTTCACAATAAATTTGATAAATTTCAAGTGAAATATCAAAAAAATAAAAATGTGGGTTAATGAAATTACTCAAAAACAAAACAAAACGTATTTTTCCTGAGCATACCTTTACTAACTCTATATACACTTGTATTTGTCTAGTTGTGATTTATTTATCAAATATGGGCATGGACCATCTTCAGAGCTAAAAATGGAGGCCTATATATATTTCATATAAACATGTATTTTTTAAAATAATAATACTAAATTAATAAACCTATCATATTTAAAATATTTCACAAACCAGCTATAAAATATTAAGATTTTTCTTATGATAATTTTTTTATTATTCGAGTCAACGAAAGTGAAATAAATACTCTGGATGCTTCTTGTTTTATTACACAATAATACTAAATTAATAATAATAATTCTCGCTTACAATTAATAATAATAATAATTTTCAATTTTAATTAATTCAATCATTTAATTTATTTAAAAAAAAATTCCATTCTTTTTCAAACTCGTTTCTTTAAAAAGATGTTAATCACTAAAACTTGTTGAAGATGAAAGTGGCAAACGAATTGGGAACAAATCCTCATCATTGGCAAACCAAAGCAACCAAATCCTAGATGGCTATAATTATTTCGCAAAAAGGATTCAATTACGATTTTTCTAATATCATTAAATCTTTTGTTCTTTTTCAACCTTTAATTGTTTTTACAAAGTGAAAACCATGTTCTTTATTTTATTTTTTATAAACAAATAATTAGTGATGAAATCATGTTGATGTTGATGATGATGGTATTATTTTGAAATCAATCTAGAGTTGAATAGTCTTAAGAGTGAATGGAACAAGAGAGAGGAATGCACTCATGATGCATATAATAAATTTATAAAAAAATTTCTATATTTTTATTTATAATTTAAAATAATTCACTTTTAATTCCGGTTAAAGAAAAAAATTAATTTAAAACAATAAAAAGGAAGTGCGAAAAAATCTTGTATGATTTTTTTATAATTTGATTAAACTTAGCTGATATGTGTGAAAAATTCTTATATCCGGATTGAAAGAGGGTGAAGTTATTTGTGAAAACTCGATAATAAAATTGTAATTTTTTAAATAATGTTGGAATGTTTATAGAGGTATAGAGGGGCCTCCCGAATAAACATACTGTATATATTAATAATAAAAAAAAAAAAAAAACTGAAATGTAAAAATATTGGAACTTCCATTTAGCCGTCTTGTATTATTATTTGACATTTTTTGTAAATATTTTCAGTCGGTGTCAAATATTCAGAGAAGTGGTTATTAGTACGTGATCTGGGAATCAACCATTCCTATTGATAGGGGACGTATTATACCCAAAGTCTAGGAGGGGTAAATTTCAATAAAGGCGCATATTTTTTTTTTAACACTCACACTTTTTCTCATTCACACTCACACACACACATTCACACAGTCTTTTCGGCAACTTAGGCCTTATAAGACTTTTACGATAACCGTTATTATGAATATGAATATATATATATATTGGGGTCCAGGCATTCTTATTTAAGCCATTTGGTATCCAAATGGCTTAAAAAAAAATAATCGGACTGTCTGGGATCCGAACCCTCGACCTTGGTATACAAGGCAGGCGCGCTACCAACTACACCAAGCCCGAGGGCAATTTATTATTTAATCTAAGTAATTTTAATTTTAATTATTGTTATTTACCCTTGATTCATATCATATTGGTCAAGTATATTTCATTTCCTAAGTTATACTGGATTATTTTTTTACTCTTGGTCTTTTATCGTACTTCATTTTTCTTCTTCTGTCTTCGCCTTGGAGTTTATCTTCTTTATTAAGTGTATCAATCAACGATTGATCCTTTTAATTTCCTTCTCTACTGGTCCATTTCTCTTCCAAATTTTTTCCAACATTTTCTAGTGTGGATTAAAGTCACTCTAATTTTTTAAAGCAACATATATTTCCAAATCTTGAACTCTTCCACAACTTTTTTCTTTTCCTCTTTGTCCACTTCTAAAATCGTGTCTGTTTTTATTTCTTTGTAATATTCTTTTTGAGTAAGCCTACTTAGTTTGAGAAACACTTCTAAGATTTTATCTTTTGATATGAAATATCTATAAAATTCTGTTTCTCTTATCATATATCAAGTCTTTGGTTTCTTTATAAAGAAAAACCTTCAAAAATCGAAAATGCACTTCGTTGCAACCCAATTATCAAATTTCTAAACCAAAAAGTGACTAGTAGTTTTCTTTTGTTACTTCGTTCTTATTCTAGATTCAATTTATTTCTTTTTATGAATAGCTTAATTGTTTCAAATTTATTTATTAGAGGCTATAATAAAATACCAATTTTCTATTTACATATAACATACAAAAGGATTTTTTTTTCAAATTAGCATAAGCAATAAATGTATTGAGATCTAAGCATTAAAATCTCCAAGCCATATTAAGTAACTTAACCTCTTTATTGCTAAAACACTTCTAACTTAACAGACAAGAATTATTATTAAAAATTCCATATCCTTTTTAAGAAGAGAGACTTCCGGGCTTAGATGTCAGATGAGGCTTTTTCTTCATTTGCTTCTTGTTCTCTCACTCTCTCCTGGCCTCGTTTTGCGGATGCATCTCAAGCTCTTCTTCACCTTTGACGGTACAGTTCAGTACTGATGATGACGCATTCTCGGCACTTCTTCTGCCCACTTGTATCTTCACCACTTTCTCCCAATCTCTCTCTCTCTCTCTCTCTCTCTCCTCTCTCTCTCTCTATCTCCCCTCTGACTCGTATTAACAGAAAGCTAAGCAAGCGATTAGCGTTCATGCCCCGGGAAAGCACACGTTTATTATTCTAATCAACCTATCACATTACTCTAAATTAAAATGAATTTGAAAACTCATTATCAAGGATGGTCATCTTAACGAGAAAGAAAAATATAAAATTTTAACTTTAAAAACAATCTTTTGAAATGCAGTCATCCAATTATTAACTCTCTCCCAGGTAGAAATTCAACCTTAAAACTAGCCAATATTAAGCTAATTTTCTAAGTTTAAGCTTAAAATTAGCTAACTAAATTAGCTTAGTTTAAGCTTATTTTGTAACGCTTTGCATAGCTAGCAGCAAGCTTACCGAATTAGCTTAAAATTAGCTAACAAAACTAGCTAAAAATAAGGTTGTTTTGTTAACTTAAAATAAGCTTGAAATTAGCTTAAAATAAGCTTAAAATTAGCTAACAAAACTAGCTAAGGGCAAGGTTGTTTTGTTAGCTTAAAATAAGCTTGAAATTAGCTTAAAATAAGCTTAAAATTAGCTAACAAAACTAGCTAAGGGCAAGGTTGTTTTGTTAGCTTAAAATAAGCTTGGAATTAGCTAACAAAACTAGCTAAGGGCAAGGTTGTTTTGTTAGCTTAAAATAAGCTTGGAATTAGCTAACAAAAACTAGCTAAGGGCAAGGTATGGTATTTTGAGTTAAAAAAAAAAGTATTTGCAAAAAATAAAATTTTTATTTAAAATATTTTTTCCAACACAAACAAAAGATATAAAATACATATATATGGACCATTTATTTTGAAAGTGGTGTAAGTCCACTTTTTACAAAAAATGAGAAATCACATAATTTATCAATATATTAATATATTTATTTTTAAAACATGCAGTTAATAAATCACCATGTTATATTCTTTATGAAACCAAGCACTTAGCACTGGACCTAAAAATCTAAAAAAATATTTAATCATTTAAGCTTATTTCTTATTTATTTTATATGTAATAAATATACTTACATAAATGATGAATAGCGTCTTTCAGGGGGGGGGGGGCAAAAGAGATATTTAAAAAATTAGTTTGCACCCCTCGAATTTTTAAAACACAAATTTAAATTCTAAAAAAAAATTCACGATCCTATCAGGCCTAAAGTTTAGAGTAGACTAACCTGACCAAAGCTGCCTGTGTCCACTCTAACTGTAAATTCTTTTGTTTACAAATGCTTCCTTTTTGGGTTTTTCCAGGTAGGCAGGGGGTCTTTTTTTAAAATTATAAATAAAAGAGTTAAAATTCAAGAATAATATTAGATTACTATTTACACTCATTCTAAGTAATTAAAAAATTTATTATTTAAATTTTATTTAATATACTGATACTCTGCCAAATTTATATTTATTAAGAATAATTATTCAAAATGATTTTTCTCAAATTAAACATTTTTTATATACATTTGATAGAAGAGCAGGTGCTATGGGGGGGGGGGTTTGCCTGCGGCCCTGGTCAGTACCTTAAGATAAAAGTAATTACTTATTCGAATACAATACAACCTTATAGTATCAATGGAATGTAAGGTTGCTTTAAGCTAGATATCCAAGATAAAAACGAACCTTGAAATTAGCTTAGAAAACTAGCTAAAAACAAGCTAATAATAAGCTAAAAACAAGCTAATAATAAGCTAAAAACAAGCTAATAATAAGCTAAAACAAGCTAATAATAAGCTAAAAACAAGCTAATAATAAGCTAGAAATAAGATAGCAGCAACCTAAGGAAATTAGCTAATAATAAGCTAATAACAAGCTAATAATAAGCTAATAATAAGCTAATAACAAGCTAATAATAAGCTAATAATAAGCTAATAATAAGCTAATAATAAGCTAATAATAAGCTTAAAAAACTATCTTAGACTCTAAGCTTAAATAAAGCTAATTCTAAGCTAATAACTTGTCCGACTAAGATAAATTTCTACCTGGGCTATTGCTAAAAATATTTCAATCATTTGCATACTATTTATCTAGATTCTATGTAATCTTTTGCATCTTTTAAAAAACATTAAAATATCTCCATCATTTTTACTGCCTAAAACTAAATTTTTAATTTTTATTTTTAAAAATTGGAATTTTTAATTTTTATTTTATGGAAGAAATATATTATTCCTCCATCCTGAGCTGGTTCAAACATGGAACGGAATCGTTGTTTGAATCCATGTTTGATCCAGCTGAGGATAGTTCTAACATGGAACCGAAACGTCAACTGAGCAAATAAATTTATAAAACTGCAATTTCTTATTTGTTGCTACCCTAGTAGCTAAGATGGTTGGCCTAAATAACAAAATTATAAAACCCTGGGGGAGAAAAGATATAAACATAAAAGAATAAAATTTGACACAAGTTTCTCTCAGAACAAACAATAAACAAGACCTTCGAAATTCTGGCACGCTACTCCGTTTGTTATTATTATTTTTTTCTTTCTAATTTCGTCATCTTCATCCAGATTCCATGAGTGACTGGTCTAGAGGGGAGAGGGAAAAACCCAAGATACCATGAGAAAAAAATAAATAATAAATACATACGAGTATATTAAATTATAGAGCCATTCACTTTTTAATTTTTAAACATTTCCCACCACAAATGATATTTCAATATTATTTTATTTTTATATAAAATTTTTATTTAATTGATTAATAGAAAAAAAAAAATTTTTTTCACAATAATCTAATAAAATTTGGTAACTCTGAGAATTTCTTTAGAATAATTATTTTATTAAAGAAAAAGTAATTCTTTATAATATAATTCTTACCGGAAATGATGATACATTAAAATTTATCATTTTACAGAATGAAAATTTCTCCATCGAATAAATTAAACTTCAACTCTCAGATTCCAAACACTATCAATACCAAAGCAGCCCATCTCAAAACCTAAAATTATTATCTATTTATTTTTAACTCTTGTTCCGGATCAAAAAGAATAATTGTATTAATTTTTTAATTAGCTATTAAAAAATCCTATAAAGAAAATTTTTGTATTTCAAACCTCATCGAAAAATTTCTTAAAATGCCGTTATTTGAGATACAAATTTAGAGGCGCTCTCCTCTAGAAATACTTTGGCTAGAGTGGGTTGCCTATCTTCCAGCAAACAGAAACCCCAGGGTTACAGAGTTGATATTTTTCTTTAATTAGACTTCTGAAACAATAAAAATTGCATGCCATTGATGATAATTCATCTTTTATTAAATCAGAAAGTAAAATTACTTTGTTGATAAAATAAATGTCTTCATTCAAAAAATTTTCTTCACAATGGAACTCAAAAAAACGATAATTGATACAAGATCACACCGATCGCAATACTTAAGCCAATTAAATGAAGTTTCCAAATAAAGTTGCATTTTGCAATCTAACCAGTGGGTTTGAATAAATAAACACGTTTTAAAAAGCGAACGTCCTTAAATCAAATCAAATCACTTTTGCAATAGAAAAAAAAAGATTCCTATCTTCCAGTTCTCTCTCTAATCACTACCAAATAACGTTCTCACGTTTTTAAAATTGTGATTATAAAAATTTAGTTATATTAATGTCATCACCTTTGGTTTATAAAAAAAAAAAAATAAATAAGTGCCAAAAATGGAGACTTATAACCGGATACCGAGCAAAGCAAAGTGTTTAGCAATAATCTTTTGAAGAAAGCAGTTTTTTAAGTCTTTTCGCCATCTTAGGCAATTAAGACTTTGAACAATTTAATTAAATATTTAGAAATTATCCATGTATATTTATACTATTGGTTTAAATAAACGATGGTCGGATTACCAGATCTCTTTTAATATGACCCGCAACCCTATGCTTTGTGCAAGAATAAGCATTTTAGTCCCTTCAGAGATACTGTATATTATTTTACTTGATTTTTTTAGAAGGCATTTAATAATTCTTAGATATCTGAACTTTATCATAATTTAAAATATTCCACCTAATTTCAATAGTATTACTACTATTTCGTCATAATCTTGAAATAATTTCAAGTTTCTTCTATCTTATTATAATTAAAGAAAGTGTGTGAAAAATTTTGATTGCTCAGGGGCCCACATCTTGTGGGTACGTGGATGGCGACCACGAGCTGCCCGAGCTGGGACAGGCAGTCCTTCACTTCTTTGTATTTGTGTCTCTTTTCAACAGGCGTCAGACCGTGTGACGGGCCAGCCTGTCTTATTTCTTCCGGTCGCAAAAACGCATGATAGGGTTGGAGGGAAAAAGTGTGGCGTGCAGTTTTTAAGATCTTTCTCTAGGCAATGAAATTTTAATTTCATTAGTATAATTGGCGGATGCGAGATGTGCTTATTGGGTCGGCGCCCTAGGATAAGGGTAGTCCACCCGCTGCGAAAGCGTGGAGGTCCTGGTTCGACTCCAGGGGGTGCAATTTTATCAAATCTTAAGCACAAACATATCTCGCAAACTTGGTATCTTAAACGATATATTGACTGGCTAATGAACAGTCTATTTGAGCATTGATAGAAAAAATTCCATCCTTTTCAAACAAGGCTCTACCTAGTTAGAATTTTGGATTAGAATTTAAAATTGATCATTTGCCTTCTCTCTCTTTTTCACCTTTTAAAATAAAATGATATAAGAGTCTACCAAATTGTGTGTGAGAAAGTAAAAAGTGTGTGAACGTTGTTTTTTTTTTTATAAAAGATTCTTGAGAATTTTTACTTTTTCTACCATACAAAGAAAACAGAAAGAGAAAGAATGGAGTGGGGAGAGATTGAAAAAAAAGAAGTCGTCACTCAAAAAACTAGTTTCAACTTAAAATAAATACCTATAATTATTTTATTTTTATCATCCCAAGTTCATATCCAAAAAAAAAAATCAAAGGTTTTTTTAGAAAGTGAAAACCCTAAAGACTACTGGAAATTTTTTTGTTAAGCAACCTATTAATAATTTCGTCTATTATTATTTATGATTACAGGTGTTTAGACATCCTCATCACAAAATTAATCAAAGTCATCTTAGAATTTTATCTTATATAATTACTAGCTGCTCACTCAGTGCTCTATGGGCCGTCTTAATATTTAATTTAATTTTGTTTTCAAAAAACAAATTTACAATTTTTTTTTTTAGTAGAATTTAATGGATTTAGTTAGATATCTTGGGTCATCAAAGGGTATTTTCGCAACCTGCACGCATTTTTAGCGCGATTTATTCAATTGTTTACCCAGCACAAATAATGTTGAACACAAGGCTCTTAAGAGAAATATAAAATTAACAAAAAGAAAAGATTTTTATTTCCATCAAAATCTCGACATCGAATTGTTAAATGAACAAAAGTCGAGATCTCTACCCTTATATCAGAATGAAGCAGTGGCGGATCCAGAGGAGTTTCTCGGGTGGGGGGGGGGGTAATCTGGTGTGTCTGGTCGCACAGCACACAATTTTTTTCTTATAATCGATAATTTAAAGGTGCATTCTGTAGTTGTTTACCAGAATATAGGTATACAAATCAAAATTTTAAGTATTAGTTTTTAAAATTTTATATTAAAAATACAATTTTTTCCCAAAGAAAATATTTTTCTCAGATCTCGGAGGGAGTAATTACCCCTTTATCCCCCCCCCTGTATCCGCCCTTGCAATGAAGTAGATTGAAGATTGATTTGTATAATTAATCATCTTTAAATAATATATCTGATTTCTAGAAGTTCCAGTTTCTTTGAAATTTTATAGCTATATCTCTCTTAATTTGTTTTGATTTTTGAACTAGAGTTTATTTTTTTTATTTGGAGAGAAACAATTAATTACTAGGTAGCCTATATTGAAATAAAAAAATTTTAAGTTTATATAATTTGAAATAGAGTAGTACTGTGTTTTAAGATTCAATCAAATTTTTAACAAAAATAATTATTAAGAAAAAAATTTTTTATTTATATTCTCCTCTAACTCAATAAATTTTAATATTTTTCGATACAATCGGGAAAAACAAATGATTAGAAATTGTTGTAGGTCTTTCCGATCAACCCTCTAATTTCTGGGTTAGAGCGGACTCAAGAATTTTAAAGTGGATCTCTCTCCTCTCTATTTTCCGGATGCAAATTGATTAAAACTTTAATATTAAATATTCTAAAAAATTGTGTAAATAGAAATTTTTAAGCACTAGAGTTAGTTATATAATAATTATTATAATAATAAATTACTCAACTTTTATTTGAACAATTTTTTTCTCTTTATATTAAATATTAAATATATTCTTTGGAGAAAGTCTGGGATGAAAGCTTAAGGAAGAATCCTAATTATTAGGTCTACATTTTTTTTTGACATTTGTTAAGACCTCAATTTAGACTTGTGCATGGGATATTTTTTGAAAAAATTTACTTGTGATGAATTATTTTAAGACCCATAACAATTTCTAATCATTTGTTTTTAACGATTCTATCGAAAAATATTAAAATTTATTGAGTTTCAGGAGATAAGAACATAGCTCAGCCCCAATGATAGTTTTCTTTTTGACTTCTGAGGACATGAGGATTTTATAACGTATAATATATACCATTTATTGCAATAGTATTGAGACTAAAGCCTGGTAGTTAGGCAGCCCAAGTGGCACATGCTCACTAAACCTTTTCCTGAGATTTTTTTAATTTTTAATTCGATTGAGATTTATATTAAAAACATAAATTTTTATGGTTATTTTTTTGTTAAAAAGGGTCGTTCGGTTTATTGTCTGCTTGTAAAAGGTATTTCTTAGACGGACAAGCTGCCATTTTGGCTGCCTAACTACCGGCCTTTAGTCTCAATACTATTGCAATAAATGGTATTTTATCAATATTTTACCGATGATATTTTATTAATTAATTAATACCAATAAAATTAATATTTTATTAATATTTTACCGATGATAGTTTAAACCAGAACCTAAACTTCAACAGTAGATCGATATAAAATATAGATCTACATGTATTAATATTATTGAGAATTCATTCTTCTTTAAATTTTTTTTCTACCTTTTCAATTTTTTCTTTATTTTTATGGATGTAAGAGAAATAACAAGACGTTTGCAGCCAAATTTTCTTGTATTTCGATTATCGTCCTCACTGCTGACGTTTCCGCATGAGGTCTAGGCCATCTTCAGAGCCGGCTGTCAATAATCAAATGTGTGGATATTATAAACAACATTCAGCGTGAAGTTCTGCTCACAGCAAAATGTAAAGAAATGTTTTATAATATCCCCACATTTGATTATTGCCAACCGACTCTGAAGATGATCTAGACCTCAGACCGAAACGTCAGCCGTGAGAGCAGAGAGAAAATTTGACTGCAAACATATTGTTATTTCTCTGACTCCCTCAACATTAAGCCTAGATTCACAGTTCTTCAAAGTTTTTTTCATTTTGAATCAAAATATTTTTTTTTATACACTCACACTTTTTCCCATACACACTCACACACACACATACATACAGTCTTTTCGGCAACTCGGGCTATATAAGACTTTGTAGATGGCCGCAAGGAAAATCAATTTAATTCTAAGGACCGTCGTCCAAAAATAAATACTTTTGCGTATTATCCGATAGTTTGTAGATATCTCGATCCCAGTGATATGGAATCATCTTCAGTACAATTAACGGATGTTTTACAAATTGTTAATTTCTCCCATCCAATATGACAAAATACATTGGCTGAGCATTCCTATTAATGCAATTTTTTAATAAATAAGTCATTTTGGATGGAACAAATTAACCGTTAATTTGCAAAACATCTGTTAATTGTACTGAAGATGATTCCATATTACAGGGATTGAAATATCTACAAATAAACGGATAATACGCAAAAGTATTTATTTTTGGCCGACGGTCCTTAGAATTAAATTCATATAAGACTTTAACGAAACGATAACTCGTATTTTGTCAATATATATTTGGGGTTCAGGCATATTTATTTAACTGCCTGGGATTCGAACCGCGACCCTTGGTATTGAAGGACAATACGCTAGCAACTGCACCAAGGCCCGAGGGCGTGTCAAAATATAATTGTAGAATCATATCTGAATGCTCTTTAATTGTCTTCGATAAAATTAATGATAAATTGAGTGTATGATTTTGATTTCATTTTGATAGGCAATTATTTTAAATAACTCACCCTTAATGAATCAACAATGGTGTAAAAATCAAATTTTTTTTTTATTGACCAAAGGTTAAATAATTTAATTTTTTAAATGTTAAAGAGGAGTTGTTGAAGTAGGGGTGGTAGGTGATTCTTCCTAGTTAACTTCTCCATTTTGAACTCCAAGTCCGGGAGATAGCAGACGAGCTACGAGCAGTGGGAGAGAGAGAAAGAGAGGAAAGCAAAGGAAAGTTGATCGCTGCTGCTTTACAATTTGATTCAGACGTTGCTGGTGCGTCCGATGTACAGGGTGCGTGGTACGTGAGTGCGTTTTGCGTGGTGCGGCGTTGCGTGGCCCTCGTGTTCTCTCGTGCTTAAAAAAAAAACTGCATTTTTCTTAGCAGACGCAGACGCAAGATAAAAAGACATGCAGCTCCTCGCCAGCAGGGTTAGTCTCTTAATCGATCAATTCTTCTTTCTTCAGTCTCCTACTTTTTTCTCCTGATGACTAGAGTAGAGTAGTGGAACATCGATTTTTCCCAATGTCACGCTCAAACAGCTATCGGTTATTCTTTATAAATTTACTAGCTGCAATGTCCTGCTTTGGTCCATTTTATCATATATCTATTTAATAAATGCAAATTTGCAATTTATAAAATTTTTATTTACTTTGTAATTAATAAAATATATAGACACACAATACCATAACCAATTTTTTGTTGTTGGGATTCGTTCGTAAGTGAAATGGGAATCGCACCCAGGATCTCCGTCACATGGTATCGAATTACAGTAACAAAAATTTTATCATGTGACTTTACATTTTTCTCGTCTTTGATCAAATTAAAAAGCAATGAGAATATTTTTATTTTAATGAAAAATTGGAGTTTTAGAAATATGTTTTTTTTTTTTATAACACTCACACTTTTTTCTCATTCACACTCACATTCACACACACATACACACAGTCTTTTCGGCAACTTAGGCCATATAAGACTTTAAACGATACTCGTATGTTTAATATATCTATTAGGGTCCAGGCATTCCTATTTGGTATCCAAATGGCTTAAATAAAATCATCGGACTGCCTGGGATCCGAACCCGCGACTTTTGGTATACGAGGTTAGCACGCTAACCTCTACACCAAGCCCCAAGGGCTAGAAAGATGTTAATTTCCATTTATATTATTATTATTATTATTAATAGTGCCTATTTATTTAAAAAGAATGTTGGCATTAGGCCACCCCATTTTTGCACCTTAAAATTTATATTAAAATTAAAAAATAATTCTGGCATGGCAAATATTGAGTTAAATTTTGTTTAGTATTCATGAACAAAACTATTAACTTGTTTCGTCGGTATTTTTACTTCTCAACTTCGGAATCGGATGTATTTTTTTTTTTCCTTCAAAGGAATATATCCATTATAATACAATATATTTTTTCTCGACTTTTTCCTTCCTAATACATCTATTAGAAGTGTCGCCTGGAATTTTCATTCCTGTAGGCCAGTTCTTTTAAAAGCATATTGCCTCGTGGTTCTGAACTATTTGGGAAACATTTGCGTTGACAAGACGATCGTCCCAGTAAAATTATTTACACTGCTTGTACAATTTATCTGGACCTTTTCTTTTAACTATAATTTTTTAATAAGTTTTAATAAATAATTTTTTTTAATAGAACGATTTGAAATTAATATCCTTCTTATTACGAATTGAAATATTTTCTTTTAATAAGAGAAAAAACCCTTATCAAATTTCCGTCACATTATCGATATTAGAAGAGGTCAAAAATGTGTAGCTATTTGTCAGGTTTTGATCAATAAATTATTATTATTAGTCTATTCATTATTACTTTCTCTTACCCTATATTATGAAATATATAGAAAGAGAAAATATTGCGATCATGTCAAAAATTCTATGTCGAGTTTTTTATTTATATAAGGATTTGATTTGAAACTTTTAAATAACTTAATTCCCTTAACAGCGTTTCTTAAACTTTTTTCAATTAATAACCCTTTTTTGTCATTGAGATTTTTTCTCGGCTATAGCTAAATATAAAATAATATATATTAAAAGATTTTTCTATAAATAATTTTTCTTTGATCGAGAAGAATTAAATTCATAGGCCTATATTTGTATTGAATTTTTTTGACACCAACTTGCTTTTGTGTTTTAAAAATTTACAAAGGCATTATTAAACTATAACAATTTTTCATGCATTATTTATCATTTTTGGGCAATAGTAAATTCTCTAATTTTTACCGAAAATCGTAAATGAAAAAAAAAAAAAAACGTACTTGAGAATTAGAACTTACTTCCGATGTATTTTTAACCCCTAAATAAGTATCTCTTCCCAATAATATTGCTATTAATAAGCGATGACATTCACATTGATCGACATTGAAATTTCTATAAATCCCCCTTTCACCCTTCTCACTGGATGCTTTTCTCATTTAAATTCCTGATTTAATAAATTTCAACCTTATTTTTCGAATAAAAATTTTTAAATAAGTAAAAAAAATAATTATAGACTAGAGTCGTCATCTTCGACCTTTTTTTTATCTAAGGGTAATTATTTTAAGGGATGGTGATTCCCAGAAACTAGGTTAATAGGCTAACGGTATTGTAATAGCTCCAACCCTTTTTTGTGTCCTAAAGGGTTTCTTACATGTTTTTCCTTTTAGGATCCATTAAAAAAATTTCATTCTGTTTTAAATTAAGTTCAAATCTAAAAAATATATCTAAGGTGGATTTTTATTTATATTCTGTAAAAGATAATTTGCTCTGAAGCGCTTTCAACCCTTTCTTCCTTTCCACTTACAATGTTAGTAAGCTAGCTGCTTGTCATGTTTGCACATTCCTGAAATAGAAGTCCTATTAAAAAAACCGGTACCGGCGGGAAGATTTTGACACTCATACTTATTAAAAAAAAAATAATAATAATATAGTACAATCAATCAATGTTATTATCCTCCCCCAATAAAGAAGTAAATAAATAAAATAAGATTGTTGCAACTAGTAGACCTATTTATCTGTTCCTTTATATTGCCATTTGCTTATTTTTTCTTATATATTTATTTCGGTTCATTTTCATTAATTAGACTTTAGAAATAAGTTATAAGAAAAATTGTATCAATGACTTCAGGCGGTTCTTATATTTTAAATAAATAGAACCTCAACTGAATTCTTGAAATATCGACAACTCTGACGATGGGTTAATCAAAACCAAAAGTTCTGCATAGAGTGAGAGAATAAAAAGAATCTCCCTTGATTTTAAGTTTACACATTTAGGGGGCACGTAATCAGGAGGGCTAGAAAGTTTTTACAGGGAAAATATGAAATATTTTTTATAATTTTTTTTATTTTCATATCTCATTATTTTATTAATAAAAGAAGTCGAAATATTTTGTTTTATTTTCCTTTTGTTTTTACTTCTTTTAATAATAAAATGATGAAATATGGGATTAATATATTTTATAATAATATTTAGGACTCTTTATTACAAGATCAATCCGCTGGCGCCTTAAAGTTAGAAGCAAACGCAGCAATAAATAACATTTGCATTTTTATTCTTATAATATGTAGACCAAGTTTGACACATGAAACGCCAGGACAATAGTTTGTTTTTGAACCTCTTTAGAATTTATTTGGTGCTATTAGCTATGGTTATTAAACCAGTATAAAAAATAAATAATAAATAATTAATATAAAATTTATTTGGAAACCTGGAAAGGTGGTTTAAAAATTTTACACTCCCAAAGTTATCCCTTCTACCCTGGTATATACCGATATATGATTTTTTTATTTTTTTTTTAACACTCACACTTTTTTCCCATTCACACTCACACACAGTCTTGTCCATTTAAGACTTTAAACGATAACCGTTATTAATGAATATATCTCATTCTCCTCTATAGTTTCATTTATTTAAAAAAAAAAGGTCGATTTTCACATAGCGAATTAATCTTGTGATAGGCTTTTAGCCTGGCATTTAACATGTTTTTTTATAGAAATATACAGAAAGAGAGATCTCTAGTAGGTAGCAAAGAGAGTGAGAACTGATTAGTAATAAAGAAAAAAAATTTGATGCGCTTTTTTTTCGTGACGCGGAACTTGAAAGTGAGAGGATTAGGTCGTTACTCTCGGTCAAAGGCCAACTGATTGAACTTAAGTAGCCCTAATAAAAAAAAATATTAATAATTTTTAAATCATGATTCGATTTATGATTTAAAATATCCGTTTTCTTCTTCTAATTTTTTTCTTAAAAAAAAAAAAAAAAATGCAAACGTGATCGCTCTTAAGTCTCGAATAAATTACCCTTAATTTTTGATGTTGTTTTAAATTTGATTGAATACGCAGAGATTGGTATCAAAATTATTTATTTTTATTTATTAGGGCAATATTTCGGTCTCTTTAGAGGGTACTCTAATTTTCTAACAATAGTCAAAACCTCCGATAATGGAATCCGGGATCTTCAGCGAAACTCGGGACGTTTGACTCACCATCTCATATTTAGTTAGAAGATGAAGATTGAAAATTTTAAAATCTATTTAATTTAATAAAAAAAATAATGTGAATTTCATCTCTTTTCTCTACACATTACATTCTTCTTTGATTTGATGACTTGTAATAAATACTGAGAACAGGCAAAATGCCCATCTTGGAAAAAGAAATTCTTTTTATTATTAACGTTTGTTCTCTTTTTTTTTTTACTTTTTATTTTAAATATTAATTCCACTTTGGGCTTTCTTTTTTTCTTAAAAAAGATGAATTCTTTTGCCTCCGAAAGGCTCTCATCTACGAGATTCTGAAAAGGGAATAGATATATGCCCTCGGGCCTTGGTGTAATTGCTAGCGTGCTAGCCTTCTATACTAATGGTCGCGGGTTTGGATCCCAGGCAGCCCGAGATTTTATTTAAGCCATTTAGATACCAAATGGCTTAAATAAATATGCCTGGAGCCCCAATAGATATATTAATAAATTACGAGTATCGTGAAAAGTCCTGGCCTGAGTTAACGAAAATACTGTGTGCGTGTGTGTGTGTGGAAAAAAATTGTGAGTGTTAAAAAAAATAGATATTTTTTGTATTAAATTCCTATTAGATCATAATAATAATATTCTGTCTGTAGTAGACTTAACCAGTGGCGTCATTTCATCTTTTTCTTAAGGGGGGGGCTCCCAACCTTTTTTAAACCCCCTTAAACAATTTTTTTCTTAAAATTTACTTAAAATAGATACTAAAATCTTGCCAAAAGATATTTAATTAAATTAATTCTTTAATTTTATTAACAGTTTATATACTCGTAGATATATTTTGAAATATTTTATTTGGAATAATATAAAATTTTATAAAAATCAGAGTCCTTGGTAGGCAAATGCCCCCCCCCCCCCTCCTCCCTCCCCCGCTCATATGATGCCACTAACGGTAATACAAAATTCAGTCCAAAAGATACTTTCCTTAAAGAAAATTAACTGACGTATTTCAATTTAATTTTTTTACTATTTCATTAAAATGACGTTTAGGTCATTAGTTGAAGCCAAAGCACGAAAAGTCACTCTGACGATCTAATCAATAAAAAAAGTATTATAAAAAACTGCTTTCTTCTTACATTAAATTTTATTTTATTAATAATTAAATTTCACTCAATCATTGCATACTTAGCAGTGGAAGTGAGGCTTAGTGTCATTTTCAAGCTCAAGCTCCTGCTAAATACCTATCTTTGAATGAGTTTGCTCAATAATAGAAATATGGGGGTAACATTTTGCTTGAAAAATCTTTTAACATTCAATTAATTTGTATTCTTTAATTACTCCAATAAATTAAAGGATAAACTAAAAAATTTCACTTTAATAATTTAAAATTTCCCTGGTTAAAATGATTTGATGCTATTGTTTTTGTTGGGATTTTTGCTTTTTGTTCTGGTTCTATTTCTTCTCTGGTTCTCTTTTATTCTCTCTATTTTGATTGAATTTTTATTTTCGTTTTTATTCAAATTTGTTTTGTGTTTGATTTTTGTTTTGATCAGATTTATTTTTACTTTCTCTTACCTCTATGTAGGGTAAGAGAAAGTAAAAAAGAGGCTGGTTGGCTTCGGCTGCAGCCGGAAAAAACTAAAAAAAAAAAGCTTTTTAACTCTCAGTGCAGGCAAACCATTTGGCAACTTCAAAAATGAATTTTTAGACTAATGACTCCAGGATGCTTTAAATTGGCCCACACAGGCGCAGTTGTTAAATCTCAGTAGAAATTAATATTTGAGCTTGTTATAATCGTCTCTAGAACCAATTGAGGAATTAATCACAACTTTGACATAACGAGGGAAAAAAGGGACTCACCCCGGATGCATTGAGATGTAATTATTTCTTTAGAATAAAACTTTTTTTTTCACTTTTCTTCCAATGATAAATAATTGGTTATAAGTTCTTAGGAAAAAAAGTATTATGAAATATCTAATTTTATCTGTCTTACTTCGATTATTAATCAGGAGAAAGTCGAGCATCGAGAGCAATTGTCTTAATCAGCAAATAATTAACTATAAATACAAAAAAAAAATAAAAATAAAATTATTATGAGATAATATAACATAATTTGCTTTTACTTTTTATCATTAAAATTTGTTAATAAAATTTAAGAATATTATTTAATTAGTTTTTTTTTATTTGTTTTTAAATAGAAAATGAACGCGTTATTAACTTTACAGTTTTTTTTCATTATAGTTCTATTTCTTCATCATTATATTAACAAAATAAATAAATAAATAAATTTGTTTAATTTTATGCTTTTTGAGATGCAGGTCATGCCATTTTCCAGCCTTTTATAATAGTTATTTGATCGCAATCTTTTTTACTATGCCATTAATTCTGCGGTATTGGATAGGCACATCGAATTCTTTTTTTTTTTAGATGTTCTTTAAAATGTATATTCTCATTTTGCCCTTGAAATCTTTTGAAGCACACTTTATTTCAATATGGTATAATTTTCAAAGATCTGAGACCTCTTCCTGTTTCGGTCACTGAACAGTAAACCTTCCTCACTTTGATGAACTAACTAGGCAATCTTAATTTTTTATTTCTCCCTTTATAAGGAATTGTTCAGCAATCGACGTTTTGGACCACTTTTCCCCTACCATTTTCCCCTCTGGGGGGTGGGTGGGTGTGGGGGGGGGACCAAAACCACCCCTTGTTTTTAACTCTCCTTAGAAAAAACATCGTTAAATTATTAAAAATATTTATAATAACCTTAAAGGGTATTAGTACAAAACAATATTAAATTACAAGCTGGAAATCCCCGCACAGTCATCTATCTAATAACCATTTAGGACAGGAGTTCCTAAAACTTTTTCCTACATCAACCCCCTCGGGCCTTGGTGCAGGTGTTAGCGTGCTGGCCTTTTGTATCAAGAGTCGTGGGTTCGCATCCCGTCCCAGGCGACAAAATTTATTTAAATTGAATTTTCTACAAATCAATTTAAATAAATAGGGCCGCCGATGCCAAAAAAGACCTTAAATAAATTTAAAAAAAAAACCCTATTTAAAGCCGAAACTGCCTTCAAGATACTTGATTTACATTTCGTAGAGACTTATTTCCTGGCTGCATGCTCCTTTACCTATTGTTAAATTCATGTTTTATAATATTATTTTTTGTGCTTTTTAATTTTTAATATAAATCATAAATTTATAATTATTCCTCGATATATAATCCTTGAATACGGGTAGTATAGATCCTTTTTAAACTTCCCTCGATCCCTAGATTATGGGCAATATGAATTACTCACCTCACTGAGAAAGGCTTACTGCACTGTGACCGAAACTTGAAAAGTTCTGTGGTGTTTGAAAATTATTAAAATATAATAAGAAAATAAATATATTATTACTAAAAGACATTTTTGTCATTGATTGTGGTTTGTTTTAGTTAGTAACTAATAATACAAAATAATTACAAAATTATAACGTTTCGGCTACTCGTTCTCAACCGTCATAAAAACGTTGTAATTATTGAAGTTAATTTGTATTTATAATTACTAATACTGTAAGTGTTTGCTTTTCAAAGTGAATAACATCGCCTGAGATTCATTAATAGTGACTTAAAAGTAATTTTTATATTTAATTTGTAGGTTATAATTAATTATTTACTAAAATAAACCTCGATTAATGCCAAAAGTGTCTTTTATTATTGATATTAACAATTATGAAAACTTACATTTATTAATCAAAATTGTTATTTATGTTTCTCCAACTTTGGACTGCACTGTCCTGGAGTAACCTCCACACCAATAGATTTTTCATTTAAATATTTTAGTGCTATAAATAAGACAAGGCATGTTTAATCTAGTTCAATTAATCAAAGAATTCATCAACGAGTTATCCATTTATGCGGGGCTAAATATTTTCCAAAAATTCAAAACATTGATTTGCTGGAATGATAATTGTTTTGTAAAAACAGAACTCAGCCTGATAATAAATAATATTGTTTTTGTTAAATTATATAAAATCTGATGAATAATTTATGAATAACAAAAATACAAAGTTACAAATAGGGAAGCATAATCATAGTAAAAAAACTTGAAAGCCTTCTTTTGATAGTGAATTAAGAAATAATTGTGTTCTTTATTTATTTATTTTTTTTTATTTAAATTAGACAATTTAATTGACATATGAAAGTAAAATGAGGAGACTGACTTTCTCCTTTTAATAAACATCACAACATACATCTCTGTCTCGTTTTAATATTATTATCGTAACAAAATCAAGATCAGTTGTTGAGGGATCCCAATCGTTTCTTTCTTTTTTTTTTCTTCCGGTACTTCATTTTAATTAATGGGAATTCATTTTTCGACTGAGGAAAGTTTTTTTTTTTATTTGATTGTGTTAGATAATTGTAACACAGAGGAGGAGGCAATCTGTGAAATTTTTTCTTCTGTCTTTTGTCTTTGCATTTTATTATCTCTTGGTTTTTGATTCTTTTGCTTCACTCGACTAGAATAAAAACTGATAAAAAAAAAGTTTTTCTGCGTTATGAATTTTTGAAGAAACATTTTGAACAGCAGCAGTTGAACATAGTATCTAGAGAAAGTATTCTCCCCATCATACCCGAGAGCTTAGAAATATAGTGACAATATCAATATTGATAACCTTAAAAGCTAAGGGGTGTAGGTTCGGATTCCAAAAAAAAATCCATCTATTAGAAAAATTCATTTTTTTTAAATCTAAAAATGAAAAAATTAATTGAATTAATTTGAAAAAATGAAATGTTTTAAAAAATACCAGACAAAAATTTGGTCAGACAGGCGTAGACAGTCCTAAACAAGCTTTTTGATTGACTAGAACAGGCAAAATCTTAATGCCAGCTCTTAGCAATAAAAGTTTAACTTTAGCTTGTATAATATAATTATTTTCTTTAAATTTTTTCTTCCTTATCATTTTTGCAAATTTTTTTTTTCGAGGATACTTCCTTTTTTTCATAAATTAATTGAACTTATTAGTATAAATAAATGTTCCTGGACCTTATAAATTGTAATTAATATTTTAGTATTGTTTGAAAGTCTATATTACCTCAGATGTCGAAAAGATGGAATTATAAAAATATTTTATACTCTTTAAATGGGGGGGGGAGATAATTTCCCGTATAGTACTAGACCGCGTCATTCGAAAAAACGGAAGAACGGCTACGGTCTTGAAAAAAGGAAGTATTTTCAATAAATATACTCGAGATATATATGTACTGTATGTTGATAAAAAATTAAAGTGAAAAAATATATAAGCAAAATACTTTAGACTATTGTTGATAAGAGCTGGCGTTAAAATCGTGCCTGTTGTAGCCAATTAGGAAGCTTGTTTTTGAATAACAATAATCAATAAAAAACATTTTTTACACATCAATTTTGAGAGCCTCATTATTTAATCCGACTACTTCTAAAACCTTAAGTTACAAGAGAAGAGTTATTACAGTCTTTATTACTTGCAATTTAAAATCTTGAAGCAATCGTCACCTGTACCAATTATATTATACTGTAGATTTGTTTGACCATATAATATACATGTAGTTTTTGAAAACTATTTTTAATTCCTAATCAATTAAATTAATTTTTACATTTTTAGATTTGAAAAAAATTTAAAATTTTCTTTCCTCAAAACATCACCTCGGATAAATAAATCCCGATAGAAATTTCAAATAATTTAAAATTAAAATTTCCTAAAAGAATTAGATTTTTACTTTCTCTTACCTATGTATATATGTAATATATATATAGAGAGAAAGTATTGTTCATGTCAAAAATTCGATGTCGAGATTTTGATGGATCTTCACGTTTTGAGGTCTCCTGAATCCAAAAAGTGGTTTTCGCGACATGGTCTGTCTGTCTGTGTGTCTGTGTGTCTGTCTGTCTGTGTGTCTGTCTGTCTGTGTGTCTGTGTTTTTGGGGAACAAGATATCTCAAGAACGAAAAGACCTAGGAAGTTGAAATTTTATATTTAAGCTAGGCACCCCCATGGGACGTGACACGAAGCTTTTGAACAAAATCGACCAAAAAGTACTAGTACTTTACTGATTCACTTTTTCAGTTTTTTTCGATTTTCTCAAAATTTGCTCCAACGATTTTTTTTAAAATTCAAAAATCAATTATTTTTTAGATTCTCTTAAAATGTATATTCTCATTTTGTGATTGAAATCTTCTGAAGACCACTTTACTCTTGTACTCCATAGAAAAGATAGGAGAAATGGTTGCCATGGTAACAAAATATAAATATTTCGCCATACTTATAAATTTTACATCTTGAAAATCGAATGACCGTACTGCGGAAACTAAATACAGCGACACAAAAAATCTGGTGAGACAAGCACAGTACACAACTTTCGATTACCGAAGGTAAGAGAGTTGTGGCTGGCCAGTCACACCAGATTTTTAGATTTAAAATAAACAGAATTTTTTAAACAAAAATATTTCTATTGAGAAAATTTCTAATGAATTAAAAAAAAAAAAAAAAAAAAAAAAAACCCTCTCCTATTTGCCTTGAAGGTAGAAAAATAAGCTCATCCCTTCTTGTTCATACATTAAATTGTTAAATATTTTGTATATTTTATAGTATCGATTTTCATATTTCTTAAGGGGATGTTTTTTTGATACTGCCAAGGGACTTAGGCTTGCTATCAAATAAAACGAAATATTTTTTAAAATAAATATCTATGAGAATATTTTAAATAGAGAGTAAGAAATGACTTGATACATTTTATTAAGACGAACAATGGATTATATAAAATTAAATTTTCTCAAAGAGTGATCTCTCCCACGAGTAATATAAAAACATTTATGATCACGTTGTTGACATTTTGACATATTTACATATATAATATCCCTTGGATTGCTTACTATAAAATAAAACTGTATCTATTGTTCGTAGAGTTTTTGTATTAAGTTGATTGAACGGAGGTAAAAGGAAGATATCTTTCATAGAATGGATGACTATTTGATTATTATTCCCTCTTTAGGGACGTGGTTGTGGCTTTGCGTTAAGTCATAGGTGGACATATACAGTCAAATAAAAATATATTCTTTATTTTTATTCTTTTCTGTTTCTGATACTGTCGCTCATATCTTTTACTTTCATTTAATTTAGGAAGAATTTCAATTATTTAATTAGAGAAATAAATACCTAAGATATTTCAAAGAAAAAATTTTGTTTTATTTTCCAATAAAGAATAGAAAGTGATTTACCTGATAACTTTCAGGTGACAATATGCTTATTACTATTATATTCAAAGAAAATTGAAGTTAAAAATAAAACGTTAATTATTAATTAAGATTTTTTTAAATTAACAATAAAACACAAAATTTTTGCTAGTAAAGATTAAATCTAGAAAAATTATGAGATTTTTTTCAAGATTTTTGTTTACGTGATAAAATTATAATTAAAATTTTTAATGCTATATTCGTACTAGTAAGGCAACTACTTACTCTTTTACGGGTTAACTATAAATATACGAGGGTGATTGGAAGTGAGACTTTTAAAACTAGCTATTGAGTTTTTTTTTTAATTATTTTTTTCTCGTGATCTTTACCTTGTATAATAATAATTCGCTTATCATGATTATAATTAACTACCAATTAAAAAAAAATAAATAAACTCCTATCTCTCGATGGGAACAAAAAACTTATTAAAATAATAATAATATAATAATAATAATTCACAATGGAAAAACTTTGATCCTTATAAAGATAGAGGAATTATCTATTTTGAAGCAAAATACGCGTTCCACTTTTTTAAATATTTATCCTGAAAATTTGTGGCTTGGAGCTCTTGAAACGTTGGCAACAAATTATTCTAGATTAAATCTAAACCTCTTGGCTCTAGTTGAAACATTATTGGGGTTTATTAAATTTAAAAAAATATATTGAAACTTATAACTTTGTGTTTTTAATTAGTTTATTTGTGGCTATTCATGTTTGAGGTGGTAGAGATGCAGGCAGCCAAGAATTTTTTTTTAAATTTCTTTTTTCATTGAGACTTTCCATTACTCCTTGTGCATGTGCAATTCGGATTTGATTAAAAACTAAACTACTTTGTTAAATATAATATTTAAATTTAATCTATCTCTCTTTAGAATCAGAATTCAAGGCGCAAAGTAATTTTAAGCAATAAGACTCTAAATAATAAGTTTTATTGGAATGTGGGGACGAAAACAAAGGGACTGCTTACTACGGACGGATTAATGCAATTTTATCGGTGGGGGCGAATTTTTTTTTTTTTATTTAGGGCCTAAGGTATTTTTCGGCATCGAAGACCATTTAGACCACGTCCCTATTTATTTAAATTGATTGATAGCCAATTCAATTTAAATAAACGGGACGGGATGCGATTTTCGGTAGGGGCGGTTGGTTGGAAGATTTAATATACGGAAGGGTCTCTCTGGGGGATGAAAATCTTTTAAATAATATCGTCAAATACTAGCACCGTTAAGGTGATTTGTGACTTGAATTGATAGTTTAAAATAAATGTAAAAATATATTTTAGACAAAAAATCAGATGACTAGTTTTTAAAACTTTTCCATTTTTTTCTCGGAGGGGGTAAATCGCCCCTTTAATCCGTCCCTGATGCTTACTTTAAAGAATTTTTTGAAGGTTAAAAGGCGATGGGCCACGTGTTTCTGTTTTACACATTTTGCAGACATTTTTTTTTTTTTTTGCAATGAAAAGATTAGATCTAAGGGTACCTGCCATTAAATTTCTAAAAAAAAAAAAAAATTGACCTCTAAATAATAAATAAGGGCCATCCTAATAAATATATATATATAGGATTTTTTTAGAGCTCTATCATCTATTTAGGGATGAAATCTTATTTTTTTATTATTATTTTTTTAAAAGAATTTTTTTCTATTTTTCTGAATATTGGAACCTCTCCCTCTTCCCCTTTCCTTTCCTTTCATATATCACAGATCACAAGCAGTGATGGATTTACGCCTAAGCCCGTGAGGCCCGGGCCTAGTGTGGCACGATTTAAGGGGCGGCGAAAAAAATAATTTCGCAGGGCGGAAAAATTAAAAAAAAAAATTTCCACAAAATCCCCCACCCGAAAAAATTTCTATATACGCTCCTGATTTAGTGCCTAAGGCGACAGCAAGCCTAAATCCGCCACTGATCACAATTGATAGACTAAAAAAAAATTTACATTTTAATGTTATTATTTAGCTCTACTCTACAACTAATACTTTTCTCTTTTTTTTCTTTTGAAATACGACGTCCTTCCAAATTCTTGTTCTTTCTGGCTAGTCACAAGAGAGTGCTATGCCTTATTAAATTTTAAATTATTCTATCTACCGTATCGATATTTATCATTTCTATAGCATCTTTATTTACATTGATATACTCTATAATCTGTTTATCTTTTTGTTTGAATAAATGTTTAAAAGGATCTTTGGCAAGCTCGGAAAGTCGCTGGTTTTATTTTATTATTTTTTTTTAACTCAAATTTTGGGCAGTCTCCCTGAATTCATTCAAATATTTTTCTATTCTTCCAAAACTTTGACAAATCTCTTTTAATTACTTTTATATACAGAGAGAGAAACTTTTCAAATAACTATTGTTTCATTTATAATAATAATATCCATCTATCTCGAGATAGCAAAATGTCTTTTGTTTGCTTAAATGGCAAACATTTCAACTTTAAGCAATTTAAGCAATAGAAAAAGAAAGAAAGAAAAAAAAAAATTGTAATAATTCTTCTTCAAAATCTTTTTTTTTTTAGCTTTCTCTATAAAATAATTAAAAAAAAAAAAAGATTTGGGGAGTTGTGACGCCACACATAATAACATAAACTTTCAAATGATTAATCAAATTGGACAGCGAGAAAAAAAATTTAATCCGATTTTTTTATCGCAAGAAAATAAGAAAAGATTGAAAAAATCTTTTATATTGATATGCGAACTCAAAGGCCAGGATAGAAGATTTATTCTTTTGATATCAGTAAAAGCTCAATCGCTCTCGTAACTGTAAATAGGCGAATAATGACTACAAGTTACGAGATCCTAGACGAACATTTCTTGTCAATTATCAAGCGATAGGTATCGCGGTCGCAAATATAATTTTAACAGAATAATATTGATATTTTGTTACCATGGCAACCATTTCTCCTATCTTTCCTATGGAGTACAAGAGTAAAGTGGTCTTCAGAAGATTTCAATGCCAAAATGAGAGCGAGCATTACGAGCAAAAATTACAAAAATTCAGCTATTGATGAGTAGCAGAATGAATAAAGAAAAGCAGCTAGTATTTATTTAATACCCATTAGGCTAACGTTTCGGCCTCGGTCGAGACCATCTTCAGAGCTTATGGGCTCATCAACAACTTTTATCCAGCTATAAATCTACTTTTCTCTACAAAATTCAGCTATTTATCTTTTTTTACTTTTTCTTTTACTTTTATTTTTTTTACTTTTACTTTTTCTTTTATTATTTTTGAATATTTTTTTGTTTGTTATTTTTCATACCTTTTTCCCTCTCGATATTGCTTCCCATAGATTATAAGATCCATATTTATATGGATAAAATAAATTCATTCCATAATTTGTAGTTATTTAAATATATAATAAACACCAAAATAAATAAATAAATAAAATGATTTGATATCAGATTGAACAGGCGTTCAAATCTCCGGATATCCTTGAGTTTTTACTTGCCTCTGAGCAAGCATTTCCTGTTCAAATACTGGTAGGTCTCTCTTTTGGTATCTGTGTTAAGAGGCTTATAAAGAGAGTGTGTCAGGTGTGTCATCGAGGGCCGGCCATTGCCCCTCGCCCTTCCTTTAGGTGCCCTTGACTCTGACCTTCCATAAAAACCAGGATTACTTTCTCTTCTTTTCACCATCATCTAACGACTATTTTATTAATATTTTTATTATTAATTAACATTAATTGTTTGGTTTAATGTATTTTGAATTATTAATTATATCAGTTTAACTTATCGAAATCTCCTTTTCTTTTATGGAATGAATTACTTTCCATTTTATTTTTATTTTCCTCTACATCTACATACTAGTACTTAATATACTGAAGAAGGAAATTGTGTGTATATAAATAATTTCGGTATAGTGAATTAAATTTTAAGCAAGTTTTTTCCTGGGTATAGAGAGAAAGTATTGGATTCATGTCAAAAATTCGATGTCGAGATTTTGATGGATCTTCACGTTTTGAGGTCCCCTGAATCCAAAAAAGTGGTTTTTGCGACATGGTCTGTCTGTGGGTGTGTGGGTGGGTGGGTGTGTGTTCAATTTTAAGCATGAAGGAATTGAGCTATGAGGCTGAAATTTTATATTTAAGTTAAACACCCCGCGGGACCGAAAAAAATAAGCTTTTAATCAAAATCGGCCAAGGAGTACTGATGTACTTTTTCAGTTTTTTTTCGATTTTCTCAAAATTCGCTCTAACGATTTTGATTAAAATTCAAAAATCAATTATTTTTTAGATGCTTTTTCAAATGTATATTCTCGTTTTGCCCTCAAAATTGTTTGAAGCACACTTTACTCTTGTGCTTCATAGGAAAGATAGGAGAAATGGTTGCCATGGTTACAAAATATAAATATTTTCCCATACTTATAAATTTTACATCTGATTTCAAATATTCAGTCAGTCACACCAGATTTTTTTTTAATATTAGACGTTTCAGCAACAATCCAGCACTTATAATACCCAAAAGATCAATCTCTAAAAGACACACAGTATACTTTATTTGGTTTTGATTTTATTGACTTTATTTTGTATACCTTATTGCCTTATTTTTAGTTATTTTTACAATGTATTTTGGATGCAGTTTTTATGTATGTATTTTTTTATATATGCATTTTTATGTATGTAATCTCTTTGAGTCCGATGGCGAGAGCTAAAGGGACACAATAAAAAAAAAAAAAAAAAAAAAAAACAATCCAGCACCTTCTTTGGGACAATTAAATGTTCATTAATACACTACACCTCTGTATTAACAATTCCATAAAATGAATAATTATATTTATATCTCTGAAGATGTCATTATTTTCTGAAATATTTCTATTTGAATATTTGACACAATTTTATATATTAGTAACTTAGTCTATACGTGAACATGTATGAAGTATGGTATTATTATTACATTATGATTATTAGACTATGAATTTATTTATTTTATTGGGAAAATCATTTTCCTTTTTTTTTAAACTAAGTCTCCGATTCAATCTCTTTGAAATTAATTTATAAACCCTCTCTAAAATCTCTCTGCCTTTGTTAATTTTTCCCGTATTTTCTTTTTGTTTTAGGGAAATTGGCTGTTTTGGACGTTCAGTTTAGCTCTTCTAATCAGCTATGTTACTGCAGCGAAATCAACCACCCCGAAACCAGCCACATCCACAACCACAACAACAACAACAACAATAAAATCAACTTCGAATTCAACATCTAAATCGGGCAGTAATGAAGCCCGACCTAAAAGGACTTTTGATGAAAATCATACTGGATTTGGACTTAGAACAATAGAAAGGTGTGCAAAAATGATGAATGATGATATTTAACATGACTCTCATTAATGTATCACATGCACCATGAAAAAAAAGCAAGTTTTTCTTACTAAAGAAAATAATTTTTGATGGCTAAAACTTTTGTTCTCAATTGAAACGAAACTACTACACATTAAAACTATGAACTCAAAAATTCTTTTCATAAATGAACTTAATGGACTGAATTACTTGATATATTTTCAATTCTACAAAAACTTTTTTCCTTTGTTTTTCTACAATTTTTATTTTTTATTTCAGACGTATAACTAGTCATCATCAATTTTTTCATCGAGATCCGCCTAGAATTCCAACATATGCAGTACCAATGGAACCATTAGTCCATTATTCACAACGAGATCCTCTCTATAAAGGAAAATTTCATAAATTCACAGATAAAGATCAAGAATTAGAATCGACTAATACAATTGGAAAATTTCCTCAGGTATATTTTTTTTATTCTAATAATTTTTATTCAATATCTCCAATTATTTATTCTATTTGAGCTTTTCTCTTATTAGGTTTATTTTGCTCCTGATCCTCTTACTGAGCCTCACTCTCATCAGCACTTATCTGATAATCATTATGATGATAATTCTTATTACCTTCGAGAACCAGAACCTATTATTGAGATCATTATAAAGGAATCTAATGAATCTTTACCTGCGCCTCCCACTGAACCACCTCCTCCTCCTCCGCGAAGAACAAAAGAACCTGTTCAAGTATTTTATGTTAAATATAAAAAGGACCCCAATGCACCATATGGAAAAGATAGTGTCATATATGAAGATCCTATTCCGGCTATTACGCCACCTCCTAGTTTGATTGGAGAACATGAAAATGAAAAAGAAATACATCCTCCTATTCCTATAGAACCTGTAACGCCTGGTCCTCCGCCATCAACGACTACGTTACGAACAATTATTCATCCTGATTCTGAGACGTTTCATGGACATGGTCTTCATGTGACTTTTGGAGATCCAGATGAGGAATCTGGTCATTCAAGTAATGGCAGATCGGGAATTGATGAAAATATTCAATCTTCTGCTCCTCGGGCGAGTGTTGTCTTCCCATCTCATATTCCAAGAAATGAAAGACCAACTTTTCCTCCACCACCTTCTCCTCAAAGATCTTTCCATACTGGTTTTCCCCCTCCTCCACAATTCCGTCAACCTCCTCTCAATGGTCCATTTCCCCCTCATCCTGGCCCCCGCCCTGGACCTCCAGGACCCGGATTTCCACCCTCTGGACCACCTTTGAGACAAACTTCTTTCTCAAATGGACCATTCCCTCCTCCTCCACAAGGTCCTCCCCCTCCTCAAGGACCTCCCCCTCCAGGTCCCCCTACAGGACCCCAGCGTCCATTTGGACCCCAACAACATCAACACACCACTCCAGCTAACCACCAGCCCACATATCCCCCTTACAATCACCAGCCTAATCATCCATTTAATTCACAGCCTCAAACTATACATAAACCGGCATTTACAGTCAATCATCAATCAGGAGCCACAAGTTTCACTCAACCTCCATTCCATGGACCTTTTCAAGCTCATAGACCATTTGTTTCTGATCAACCACCACCCAATCAATTTCAACAAAACAATTTCCAACAACACCCACAACATCAACAGCAACACCAACAACAACAGCAACACCAACAACAACAACAGCATCACCAACAGTCATTCAATCAAAATCCATCATCAAGACCATTCACTCATCCATCTCAACAGCCACAACTTCAACAGCAACTACAGGCACAACCTTCGTTCAACAAACCCCAACCAAGTCCTTCTCCTCCACCCCCACCACATTTTCAACGACAGCCCCAACAACCACCACAGCAATTCAATCAACAAAAGCAACAGGTGTTTCAGCAACGACCAAATTTCAATGGGCCTCCACAGCAACAAAATCAATATAGACCATTGTCACAACAACATCCACAACAGCATCAACAAATTCCAAATAAACATCTTAACATTATACCTCAGCAAACAACGGTCCAACCTCCGCCAAAAGTTGAATTTGGATCATACAATGGAGAAATCGTTAAATCAATTTCCAAATTAGAAGAACATCAAACAGAACAAACTGGACTAAGACATCAATTGGAACAATCAAAACGACAACAGGAATTTTTGGAGCAGCAGATTCGAGTCTTGCAACAACAGCAAGCAGAGTTGCAACGACAAGCTGCATTGGTAGCTTCAACAAGAGTAATTAATCCAGTCTCATCAACACCTTCAGTATTCTACAATTCTATTTCAACATCTCCACGTCCTTCACCATCCTCAACATTACCAGCGACCAAACCTGCTAAAATATTTTCCTTAGTCCCTTCATCCACCACGACTACAACTACAACACCTGCTCCATCTACTCCTTCAAGTAACAAAGAGAAAGAAGAGAAATTTGTTCTTCCTAATTTACCTGATGAAGTTCCAGAAGATCTTCGGCAACAGCTCCTTGCTTCTGGAATATTAAAAAATGCTGATATTCAAATCTTGGATTATGACAAAGTAGGAGATATCCCAATTGAGAATTTACCCCCACATGCACTAGAAGGTCTTTACGGAGCTGGAAGTGATCCAGTGCCACAAGTTGTTTTACCAAATGCGACTGTTGCAACCAAAACAAAACCAACAAATTCTCCAGTAGAAATGAAAGTAGTACATTTTAATCCAGAGACAGAAAAAGGTCAAAAGGTTGTATCAACTTACGTTCAACCAGGAGCTACTCAAGTAGAACCTGTGGTTCTCAATGATAATAAATACAATAGATATCTTCCTCTTAAGGTTTGTAAATTATATATAAATGTACATTGGTAAAATTATTAAACTAAAATGAAACATTTACAGGTAAATGGCGCTAACTTTCCTTTACCTGACGCTCCAGAGATTAAAGGCAGAAATATCACCAGTGTCGTTGTATTAGCCCCTGTTGATTATACTGAAGATGGAGAAGAGAGAGAAATAAGAGAGACAACAACAGATGAGAATCCAGTTGCGGTCAAAGGGGTTTCATTTGCCGGTGGCGAAGCTCTAAAGCGTCTCGTCAAAGAACCGACTTCAGAAAACTATCAACTCTGGTTGAGCCAAGAGAAAAAGATACCCACAGAAATGCAAGCAATTATACTATTAGTCGCTGAGTAAGTCCTATTAAGAAACTCTAGGTCAAGGAGTTCACTTTATTGGTAGCTTAGTAAAAAAAATGTTTTTTGATATTTTTTATCTATTTTCAGGCCTGAAGATAAAAAATCATCTAAAGACATCTTCATGTACGATTTATCAACTCAACGCGTAAGCAAATTACAAGGCGAATTGAGTTCTGCATTTGTACAAGTAGCAGAAGAGAATTCGGATGGTCAAGATCTGGACCAGCTTGCACCCTCTTCTCAAATAATGTCTATGCTTAAGGATAAAATACAAAATGAAGGAAAAGAAAAGGTTGCATCAGCATCAAAAATTCATGAAACTAAAGTATTGCCATCTGGTAAAATAAAATTTAATTTCTTTTAATTTTCTTATTGCATTTTTGAAAAGATTTTTCTTCTGAAATTATTTGTAAAAAATATTTTCTAGGCTCTCTTCTATCAGAACGGGATCCATTAGAAGAGGAAGAAGATGCTGATGCTGAGTTAATTGATGGAGAAGCTGAGGCTTCAGAATTGTTTGAAGTGAAAGTTGCTGCCCCTGAACAAGTCCTAAGTACAGCCCAGAAAGTTTCAATCAGCAGTGGATATAGTAAAGCAGCCCATCATAAATCATAAAATAATTTCAATTGACTTACAAAATATTTCGGAAAAATGTTAATTTCTTATTTTTTTTTAAATTAATTTTTGTCTCAATATAATTTTTTAGAGCTTTTTTTTAATTTTAAAAAATTATATTGAGTTAAAGTTATTTTTATATTTTCAAATAAGATCTTGTAAAAATTGTAAAAAAAAAAATAATATTTTCCCATTTCTTCAAAATGTGCCAAAAAAAAAAACAAATAAATGAATAATTAGGCTTTTATTTTTTGGCCAAACAATAACCAAATTCATTTTTAAAGGTGGGACTGTAATATTGAAGAAAAAACTAGTCTTTTAAGACGTTATAAAGAACTGGTTTAGAGTTTTACCCTTTTATTCACTTATCCGCTATAGTATAGTCCTAAAAATAATGCAAGGGATTAATTTATTCGTTGAAGGTCTTAATAAGCGCAATGTGATTTTAATTTCTAAGACTAATATAACGGTGTGTAGACTCTTGGGCTAAAAATTTTAGGTGGATTTACTTTTTCATTTACTAAAAACTCATTAGTTTAGTGATATATATTCCCTCAAAGATTGGAAAATAAAATGGCGCACTCTTACAATAAAGGACCGCGTGTTAAAAAGTCCCCTCGAATTGAAAAGCGCCAGACTTCTCTCACAATTTTAAATTTTTATGTGAATTTCTAACAACATGCCTGTTGCCCCAGGGACCAGTGGCGTCATCGTCCCCCTCCCCCAAGGGCTCTGATTTTTTAAAAATTTTATATTTTTAATAAAATATTTCAAAATAAATCTACAAGTATATAAACTGTACAAAATTAAACAATTAATTAAATTAAATATATTTTGGACAAATTAGAGTAAATTGTAAGTAAATTTTAAGAAAAAAAAGTTGGCCCCCCCCAAAAAAAAATTTGCCTCCCCTCAAGAAAAAATTGAAATGACGCCACTTCCAGGGGCCCAAGTGTTTTAAAGTAAATATAGAAAAGGAAGTGAACAAATTGATCAGTGGAATCGAAATAACATTAAGCTTAAATGTTATTTGCATAAAATTTTAGGACTATACTATCAACGAATGATTGAATATCTCTATCTCTTTTTATATTGGTTAATATCTCAAGACTTTAAATTATTATTATTATTGTATAGACGTAAATATTTATTCTTTTGTACATTAATTTTTATAATAAAAAGAAAAAAAAAATATTTTTGAGTATATTGTTATACTCGTGCCTTAATTTATTTGCCATATTTGTTTTCTACAAAAATATCAAAAAACATAAATAATTATATATGAATTCTCATGCATTTTGCTTTTTTTTTAAACGAAATCATCTTTTGATAAATTATTTTTTAATGTGTGTACTCTACAGTGCTATAAAATAAATAAATATTTTGTATTTTCTTAATTGTATTTTTAATAAATCTCATTTATTGTCAGTATCCTCTAGAAAGGAAGGTATTATAATTAGAGTCATTTGTTCCTCTCCCTTGCCCAAATGCTCTGATATTTTTTTAAATTTTATATTCTTCTAAATATTATATTTCAAAATATATCCACTGGTATATAAACTGTACAAAATTAAACATTTAAATATCTTTTGGCCAAATTTGAGTACCTATTTGCAAGTAAATTTTAAGAAAAAAAAAAAAGTAAACACTTCGATCTTTTCAACTTTTTCTTGCCCCCCCCCACCCCCATTTATAAAGAGAGTGAGTTTGTTTGTATGTATGGGCTAAACTCAACAGTATTTTTGGGAACAAGAGAAGGAGGAGTTACAAGGGCGAATACAAGAGGGGGTAAAGGGGGGGTAATTACCCCCCTCCCCGAGATTCGAAAAAAAAAAATACTTTTCGAAAAAAAAAAAAAAAAAAAAAAAAAAAAAATTTATTTTTAATGTAAAATTTTAAAAATACTTAAAAATTTGATTTGTATTTATATACTGACAAACAAGTACAGAATGAGCTTTTAAATTACCGAAATTAAGAAAAAATTGTGTGCTGTGCGACCAGTCACACCAGATTACCCCCCTCCCCGAGAAATAAAATTAACCCGAAACCTCTCGTTGGATTGTAATAATTGTTTTATTTTTGGTTGCATCTGCTCTTTTCTTCTGTTTATAGAAAAACACTCCCTGACTTCATTGATTTACTATTTTCTTTCATAACCATGGGGGGGGGAGGAGAGTAATGCCCCTGCCCCCTCAAATGACGTCCCTGGTGGTATCGAATTATTTTAATAAAATTTCAGCTTTTAGCCTTCCCTGACTTCACATCTTTTAAATAAATTAAAATGAATTTGAGCCCAGTGGGGCTAAAAATGGGGATTAAAGGTGTTCGAACACCCCTCAGTACCACTTAATAAATTGGGATTTATAAAAAATACTGAAGAATTTTAGAAGTCAGTAAAAAAAAAATCTGGTGTGACTGGCGCACAGCACACAACTTTCTCTTACCTTCGGTAATCGAAAGTTGTGTACTGTGCTTGTCACACCAGATTTTTTGTGTCGACATATATTTAGTTCCCGACATGAGTACGGAACATTTGAATTCAGATGTAAAATTTATAAGTATGGGAAAATATTTATATTTTGTTACCATGGCAACCATTTCTCCTATCTTCCCTATGAAATACAAGAGTAAAGTGGTCTTCAAAAGATTTCAATCGCAAAATGAGAATATCCATTTTAAAGAGCATCTAAAAAATAATTGATTTTTGAATTTAAAAAAAAAATCGTTGGAGCAAATTTTGAGAAAATCGAAAAAAACTGAAAAAGTACATCAGTAAAGTACTAGTAATCTTTGGCCGATTTTGATTAAAAACTTATTTTTCCGGTCCCGGGGGTGTTTAAGTTAAATATAGAATTTCAACCTCGTAGCTCAATTCCTTCATGCTTAAAATTGAACACACACACAGACACCCACCCACCCACCCACACACACAGACAGACCATGTCGCGAAAACCACTTTTTTGGATTCAGGGGACCTCAAAACGTGAAGATCCATCAAAATCTCGACATCGAATTTTTGACATGAATCCAATACTTTCTCTCTATATATATATTACATATATACATAGGTAAGAGAAAGTAAAAAGTGGCTTTCGCAACATGGTGTGTCCGTGTTCAATTTTAAGCATGAAGGAATTGAGCTATGAGGCTGATATTTAAGTTACACACCCCCCGGAAGCGTGAAAATATGCTTTTAAACAAAATCGGCCAAAAAGTACTAGTACTTTACTGATGTACTTTTTCAGTTTTTTTCGATTTTCTAAAAATTCGCTCTAAAGATTTCGATTAAAATTCAAAATCAATTATTTTTTCGATGCTCTTTCAAATGTATATTCTCATTTTGCTCTCAAAATTGTTTGAAGCACACTATAATCTTGTATTTCATAGGAAAGATAAGAGAAATGGTTGCCATGGTAACAAAATATAAATATTTTTCCATACTAATAAATTTTACATCTTGAATTCTAATATATCGGCAGAAACTAAACATGTCAACACGGGAAATCTGGTGTGACAAGCACAGTACACAACTTTCGATTACCGAAGATAAGAGAAAGTTGTGTGCTCTGCGACCAGTTACACCAGATTTTTGAAGTCACCATTTTAATATTTGTACAAGAATAAAAACAAAGCGATAGTAATTCGCTCTAGCGGCAAGGATATGAAATAATCAAAAATATATTATATTTCTTTCAAAAAGAGAATCACATAAATTTATTCGCTAAAATAAATTATTATCATAAATACAATAATTTTCTCAATTCCAAATATATTTTATTTCATATAAAATTTTTACATAAATTACAGGTGTTAAAAATAAAAAAGTATTTGTATTCTTTGAACTTTATTTTTTTTTTTTTATAATAATATAATATATACAAATATTAATATTTGTAAATAATTTAATAAAATAATTTTTTTCTTCATATTATTTAATTTTTTCATTAAATTATTTTAATTTAAAAATTTTTTTTTCCGATTTAATATTCCTTCAAAGAATAAAAACAAAGAGACCCAGAGCACTCTAGCGGAGACAAGTCCAAACAATCAGTCTCGCTTCCAATTCTCAACGCGTTCGGTTCGTTTTCTCGAAGTGATTTTATTTAGTGCTTTAAAAAATTACAAAATGTGTTCAGTGAGTTTAATTTTCATTGTGATGTGTCTTCAAGTATTAAATTTTATATCGTGAGGCGCCTGCCATCACCTTTGACTCAGGTATATTGAAATTTATTTAATTAATTATTCAACTCCCTTGAAGCCAAGCCAAGAACATGGCCGGTGCTAATTATTATTAAAAAAAAAAAATTGACTAGAAAATTATCAAATAATTTTATCAAGTGTTCTATTAGAAATTATTTTATGTGTGTTTAATAAGAAGAAAATTTGATCCATGTGTGAGTGTCTTTACTGGGAATTTTTTATTTTCTGTTTATTATTATTATTTTTTTTTTAAGGAAATGTTTTTAGATAATGGAAGCAGAGGCGTACCGAGCCAGTTGGGGGCCTGGGGCGGCACTAGAAGAGGGGGCCTTATATTGAATTTGTTTTTTTTTTTTTGGGGGGGGGCTCATCTTTAAATATCCCTCTCCTCCATACACAAAAATATTTTTAAAATACCGTATATCCCCCCGGGGCCTCTCAAATGGAAATTTTCATTAAATTTTGTTTATACTTGAGCCCTAGGGCCCCGGGGCCTCTCAAAGGGAAATTTTCATTAAATTTTGTTTTTTTTTTATCTAAATTTTTCCGTTTTTGCTGAGCCCTGAGGGCCCCGGGGCCCCTTATCTAAATTTTTCCGTTTTTCTTGAGCCCTGAGGGCCCCGGGGCCTCTCAAAGGGAAATTTTCATTAAATTTTGTTTTTTTTTATCTAAATTTTTCCGTTTTTGCTTGAGCTCTGAGGGCCCCGGGGCCTCTCAAAGGGAAATTTTCATTAAATTTTGTTTTTATAAATATATGGGGGCCTATGCCGGCTCGGGGCCTGGGGCGGACCGCCCCCCTCGCCCCCCCTCGGTACGCCACTGTCCAATACATTTTATTTACTTTTAACTTATGAAATGCAAGTGGCCAAGTTTGAAACTAAGGTGCTATGGAAAACTAAATATATCTCGACACTCTTACCGAAGGGTAAGAGAAAGTTGTGTGCTGTGCTCCAGTCACACCAGATTTTTTTAAAGTGATTCTTAATAACAGTTATCGTAAAACGTCTTATATGGCCTAAGCTGCCGTAAAGACTGTGTGAATGGAAAAAAAGTGTGTTTAAAAAAAAAAGATTGGATTAGGGGTTGAAAAATTGAAAAAAATGTTTTTTTTTTTTTTAATTTATTTTAGTTAAATCGAAGTTAAATAATCAAAAAACATTCAAAAAAATCTGGTGTGACTGGCGCACAGCACACAACTTTCTCTTACCCTTCGGTAAGAGAAAGTTGCGCACTGTGCTGGTCACACCAGATTTTTTGTGTCGAGATATATTTAGTTTCCCATAGCACCTTAGTTTCAAACTTGCATTTTAAATGTTGACTGCTTGAAATAAACTATGGTTATTTTTCAAAATTTTAATCTCATATTTGGACATTTTATACACAATATAGAATCGTAAATAAATACAAAATTTCATAAGAATTGGAAAAAAAAATTTTAAATGCGTAAAAAGTTCCAAAGGGGACCCCCTTTTGAATCGAAATTAACATACAAATCCCTATAGGAAATTAACATTGTTTCTATGCGAAGATAAGGTGGAAAGGGAATTTAAAAAGAGTAGAGACAGGCGATAATGTTTGCAAGTGAGAGAGAGACATATATGTTTTCTTTGAAACAATTAAAGACACAAATAAATTAAAAAAAAAATGGGAATTTAAATAATAATTGATTTTTAATCTAATAAAAAAGAAAAAGATTTAAATTCCGTTACCATGGCAACCATTTCTATCTTTCCTATGAAGAACAAGAGTAAAGTGGTCTTCAGAAGATTTCAACGGCAAAATGAGAATATACATTTTAAAGAGCATCTAAAAAATAATTGATTTTTGAATTTTAAAAAAATCCTTGGAGGGAATTTTGAGAAAATCGAAAAAAACTGAAAAAGTACATCAGTAAAGTACTAGTACTTTTTGGCCGATTTTGTTCAAAAGCTTATTTTGAGATTCTTCAAAGGTACTTAAGTTAAATATAAAATTTCAACCCGGTAGCTCAACTCCTTCATGCTAAAAAAAATGGTTCCACACATACAGACACACACACACACACACAGACCAATTTGCGGGACCCACTTTTTTGGACTCAGGGGACCTCAAAAACATGTATATCCATCAAAATCTCGACATCGAATTTTTGACATGATCGCAATACTTTCTCTCCTATATATTTCATATATAGGGTACGAGAAAGTAAAAATAGTGTTGATTATTATTTTGATTAGGGGGGATGAAGGGTTGATTATTTAAGAAAGGCCTTGGAATATTCCAAATCACTTGTTGACATTCTTTTGCAGCTCTAAATATAGTTAGATTAGAGCAGAAGGTATTTTTTTACTTTTAATAAAAAGGGAATTGTTATTTTTATCTATTTATTCCTATACAAAGAGAGAAGAGACAAGTTTATCTCGTTCAATCGAGCGCGTGGTGGCCTCGCCGACAGGCGCCTCTCTCTAAGTTGTGTTTTAAGTGAATAAAAGTGAATTATTAATATAGTGCAACTCACCCTGATCTCACCGCCAGCCGAGTCACCCTCTTGAGTGTATTATTAAAGGTAATTATTATGCATTTTATCGTTGAAAAAAAAATAATAATAATGAAAGAAACAAATAATTTGACTGCGAAAAACGATTCTTTTGGATATGAAATTAAATATTTTGTATTTCACTAAGGATAGAGGAAGAATATAAGCTGTTGAAAGGGGGAGAGGAGTGTAGGTGTCATTGAAAAAAAAATTTTTTAACACCTTTTTTTCTCATTCACATTTTGAGAGTAATTTCGCGGTGAAGGCTGGCATTTCCTTAAAGGGGGGTGGGAGGTATGAAGGCATTAACCAGGGGGGTTAATACCCCATCCCCTATAATGCACAAAGATATTAATCTTTTTTAATACTAAAAAATAAGTGCATTCCGTTTGAGTTAAAATTTATATTCAATATTTAGCAAATAGCATAATGGGGTAGAAACATTTTAATGTCATTCTAAAATTTCTTATTACTGGGGCGGAATTAATTTTTGAGAATTTCGAAACTCTCCCAAACAGATAATAATAACACTGGGTAAATAAGGAACCCATCGAATCCCTTGCAGAATTTTGTAGGGATGTTTTTCATTAGGTAGAAAAGTAAGATATGATTAGTCCACTTATAATTTTACTGGGGTGAGTTACCGCATCTTTTTGTATTATATAACTAATTTCAATTTGGATTTGAATTTTTACTTTCTCTTACCTATATGTATAAGTTAATATACATATATATATAGAGAGAGAGAAAGTATTGGATTCATGTCAAAAATTCGATGTCGAGACTTTGATGGATATACACGTTTTGAGGTCCCCTCCAGTCGCGACATGTTCTGTCTGTGTGTCTGTTTGGGTTCAGTTTAAAGCATGAAGGAATTGAGCTAGGAGGTTGAAAATTTATATTTAAGTTTGGCACCCCCCTAGGGCGTGAAAATTAGATTTGAGAAAAATATTTTTCTTCAGGAATGAAAGTTAGAAAAAACGAAGCCAGAATTTTTTCTTTAAAAATATATTTTAACAGCTGACGTTTCGGCTTTGGTCAAAGCCATCCTCGGAGCTGTTAGTGATCATCCGAGGATGGCTTTGACCATTGCCGAAATGTAAGCTGTTAAAATATATTTTTAAAGAAAAAATTATGGTTGCGTTTTCTTTTAACTTTCATTCCTGATGCGAATTCCACCAGCCATAAAATACCCGTATTTTCCAAACTTTCCTTAGGGAGGCGCACACTAGTCTAATGGGAGGCGCGAATACTGGCCACCAGGACCAATTTTCCAAATGATTGCTAGTTTTAATATAAATAAGAATAAATAAAAAAATATTTTTATATAAATTTATATTTTTTAGCATTAAAAATTTTTGTTTTTGTATTATTTTATAAAATGGGGGAGGGGGGAGGCGTCACAAGATTAATTATTTTTAAGGGAGGCGTGGTAACATAAAGTTTGGAAACCACTGCTTTAGGCTACAAGTTGGCGCTTCGGTTGATTAGAAAAATCTGAAGAAGAAAAGGCATTAATTAGAGGCCGAGCACCAAGGATCCAAAGAGTTACAGACCCATTACACTATTATCAGTATTAAGGAAATTAGAGGAACAATTTAATTTAAAATGGCAATCTAAACATGTAGAGGATAATTGTATCTTACACCTTCAGGCGGGTGCGAAGGGGGGCGCTCGCTCCCCCTCCCCTCCGCCGCAGGGGCTTGCTAAAGGGACCCAATGGGACAGTAGTTCGCCGAAAGATATTTAATTTTGAAAAATCGGCAGGCTCAAGCTCAATTTTGTCTTCATTGTCACATTTTGTATGCTAATAAGAGCTTAAATTTCAAATTTCATCGCTTTTGCAGAAGTGCGCCGAAAGGTATTTAATTTGGAAAAATCGGCGGGCCCGAGCTCAATTTTGTCTTCATTGTAGCATTTTGTATGCTAATAAGAGCTTAAATTTCAAATTTCATCGTTTTTGGAACAGAGTACCTTAAAATATTTAATTTGGAAAAATAGGCGGGCCCGAGCTCAATTTTATTTATTTATTTATAAAATAAAATGCTCTGAGGAAATTTTCCTCTTAGAGCAAAACAAAAAATTAATACAAAGTGATGACGTGTTTTACATTATTTCATACACTAACTAAATAAACAAAAACACAGAAAAAGAAAAATAAAAAACAAAAAATTAATTTATCTTATTCCCATTAAAAGGAGAGAAAATAAAAATGTATACAACAATTATAAGTACAAGATTGTTCATATTTAGGAACCACTAAGAAGATAGCCTCTCATCCTCGACCTGAAGGTGGTGATAGTCGGAGCTGATCGGACGTTTAACGGAAGAGAATTCCAGAGTCTCGCAGCAGTGACCAGAAATGATTTAGCATAAGCAGACGACCTATGCGCTGGGATATGAATGTGGCCACCATCTGTCCTCAATGTGCGACCACAAACATTCACTCTTAAATTAAATCTTTTATACAGATATTCGGGTTGACCCTCCTTAAATAATTGATAGACAGAGCAACCAAGAACAAGCTGACGCCTCTGTGAGGCCCTCAGCCATCCATTATTCTTATAATAAGAGGAAATATGTGCTCTTCTGGGTACATCGTATACAAAACGAATGCACGCATTCATTGCTCTATCGAGATAATCAGACAGACACGCAGAAAGGGTCCCACTCACAAGACACCCATAGTCAAAATGTGGAATTATCAATGCCTTGACAAGATGGGTTCTCACAGATGCAGGTAAGAGATGTTTAATCCTGACCATAGGATGCAAGGCCCCAAACACCTTCCTACGTGTAGCCATCACTTGATCCTTCCAAGAGAATGATGTATCAAAGATAACACCCAGGTTTTTTGCATTTCCGGTGTAATCCAGCTGAACCCCATTTACTTCTACCCTAGGAATATTATCTCTAAGCAGTTTGTCTACATAAACTGGAGTCCCTATTAACAAAACCTTGGTCTTGTTAGGGTTCAGAGTCAATTTATTAAGTGAGGCCCACCTGCAGATACGTGCGACATCATCATTTACCCTAGACACCCCTTCAAATTCGTCAGATGGCCTGAACGAGTAATAAACCTGAAGGTCGTCAGCATACAAATGAAAATTGCACATCTCCATACAATCAGAAACATCAGAAATATAAAGGGAGAAGAGCAATGGACCAAGTACAGAGCCTTGCGGCACTCCCCTTGTAACTGGAAGAGACTCGGACATGTTTCCATCAAGATCCACTACTCTCTGATGCCGATTAGATAAGTAAGAAGCAAGCCATTCAAGAACACTATTTGATATCCTTAACCTACTTAATTTATGGATCAGTATTTGGTGATCAACATTATCGAATGCTCTGCTGAAGTCAAAAAGAACTAGTATAGTCACTTTTCTCTCATCAATCGCTGATCTAATGTTCTCAGAAACATCTAAGAGAGCACTCTGGGTATTATGAAGTTTTCGAAAACCAGACTGGTAGGGGTTTAAAAGATTATTAGAGTTCAAATATTCCAACAGTTGTTGATAAACAATTCTTTCAAGTATCTTCGACAGCGAGGGGAGTAAAGAAATTGGTCTATAATCACTTGGAGATGATGGAAGAGCAATTTTGGGAATAGGTCGCACAATAGACTTCTTCCAAACATCAGGGAAGTAGGATTGTTGGAGAGATGTATCAAAAATATGTAAAAGGATTGGTAGTGTTCTACTTAGGGTAAGTTTTATGTAGGTTATTGGTATATTATCCGCACCCATTGAGTTAGATTTTGACTTGTAATTAACAAAGTATATTACTTCTTGTGGTAGAACATGTCTAAAGAAGAAAGATGCGTCATCAAATGGAGAGGAGTTCACAATTAATTCCTTCATCAAGTTTCCCGAATGTCCACCAACAAAATGAAAATTAAGGAGATCTAGATCAATATCAATGGGCTCACTACCTTTGCTACCAGCCAAACCCAAATCACGCATCTGCCTCCAAAACATCTTGGTATTCCTACAATCTAGGAATTTGGCCTTGAAGTATTTAGATTTTTCAGTTCTGAGAAGCTGAGTCACCTTGTTTCTTAAAGAACGATAACGTTTCATCATCTCGTCATTCCCGGATCTGATTGCGCCAATCCGTAACTTGTCCCTTTCTTTCATCATAGCACGGACACCAGGGGTCACCCAAGGTGTTGGAGGGCGTCGGGCAAGGAAAGTTTTCTCAGGAGCATGTTTATCAATGATCGTCTTAATGATAGTATTGAAAAGCTGTATTTTAATATCCAGGGATCCCTCATTCAATATATCACCCCAGTCGACACTCTGAAGATCCTCATCAAATCTCTCCAGATCAATACGATGGAGAGCTCTTGCAGAGATCCTTTGCGGCTCAAAGGGTTGAGTAAAGAAATCATAGGCTATATATATAAGATCATGACTTGATAAAAAAGAAACCCCACGTTGTCCACTACACATTACCCGGCTAGGGTCACTCACCATAAAATGATCTATCCACGTACTCGAGGAGGATGTATGGTGGGTTGGTCGGAAGTTAACGGCATCAAGATTAAACGAACAAATCATATGAGTTAAGCGCACACTATCAGATGATTCAGTCATCAGGTCAGTGTTAAAGTCACCCGTAATAATCAGTTGTGAATAGCCTGTACTCAGGTCACCAATTAGAGTCTCCAGTTCATCAAGGAAGTTTATTTTTGGAGGGCGATAAATCGTCAAGAGAGAAAGTGTATTGAAGGAAGAATCAACAATTTCAATAGCTATATACTCCATAGAACCCGAGGATCCCATTGACATACATATAACTCTTGCTTTGATGTTTTGAGCAACATAACATGCTACTCCACCACCCCTTCTATCAATTCGATCATTCCTATACAAATTGTAATTAGGCAATCTAATCATCTCTGATCTGATGGATGGTTTAAGCCAAGTCTCAGAGACACAAATAATATTAAATTCCATTTTTTTGAAATACTCAAGAAATTCATCCATATGTGCTACCAGAGACTGGGCATTAACATGCACAACGGAAAGAAGATTTTTTGCCATCAGGGTCTCAATTGTGGTACATTAACAATAGTCTGGAAAATTTCAACTATTATAAATTTGAGGAATGATATGTAAGCAACAAAGAATACAATTAAGGAGTAATGTTTCAAAACCATGACTATACAAATAAAATTTTTAAGAATATGACACATCTTGAGATTGCCTCCCATCTCAGAGCGTACATTGAAAGTATAAGAATTATTAATGTAATTAAAACCAATTACAGAGATTTTTAAAAGTTCAAAAAAGCAAACATTCATAATCATAAACATGAAGACAAACGCCAATATAACATTCTTTATGGCAAGAAAATCCTCAGAATACGATTGAAAATGTGGCCCATGAGAGACCCATATCATACAAGTTGATATTAGATTTTTGCTAATAATAATAGATACATAAAAATAAGAATAGATTAAACAATATAATAAAAAATTAAAACTAAAAGATGCCCTTAGATACATTTGGTATATTATTTGAGCACAGGGAATATTAATTTGCTGAATAAAAATTATAAATAATTGGATTTTTTTGAAATTGGATAATTTTGTCTTCATTGTAGCATTTTGTATGCTAATAAGAGCTTAAATTTCAAATTTCATCGTTTTTGGAACAGAGTACCTTAAAATATTTAATTTAGAAAAATTGGCGGGCCCGAGTTCAATTTTGTCTCCATTGTGGCCTTTTGTAGGCTGGTAAGAGCTTAAATTTCAAATTTCATTGGATTTGGAGTAGTGCGTCCAAAGATATTTAATTTAGAAAAATTCGCGGGCCCCCACCACCTGGCCCTCTTATTTGTACTATTGGGATTGTAATTGAAAATGAATGTAAATTTTCAAATTCATATATAGTATATACGTAAAACAAAAAATATTACAAGTCTATAGTGTAGAAAAGTATAGGAAAGTATACCTATATATTTAGAGTGAAGAGAGTAGTATTAGTAACAGGAAAAGTAGTAATAGTAGGAGGAAAAGTAGTATTAGTAATAGTGAAAAATTCTGTCCCCACCACCACCCCCACTCCCAAAGTGCTTGGCCAATCAGCTGATAGAAGGTTTAAGACTATGAGCTGGGTCCCGAGTCTAAATACATTTCAATGTAAAATCTACCTATATATTCAAATAGCAAAGTCAGAGGCTTCAGTAGAGTGGGGACAGTGATAGGTGAAGCACCTTCCGCGTTAAAAAAAATCCCATCCCTCAGTTGGGGAATGGCGTCGCTTGGGGGCAGACGTGTCCAAGTGTGAGCTCCTGCAAAAATTCGTGTTTCTTCTAAACTTTAAGGACTTTTGAGGTAAATTTCATTTCTCTTCTTTTATTAATACTTGGTTTATTGTTTGAAATATTAGAAATATAAATCCCTCCACAAAAAAATTTATTTATTATATATAAACGTAATTGTGATTTTATAAAAATGTATTCAAATGAGCCAGTGTGGAAAAATAACAAAATATTTATATTTGGTGGTGGCCCGAATCTTGTTTCTAGGCGATATGTGCTTTTATTTTATTAAATTGATAAATATTTAAAGGCAAATAATAAAAATACTTGATTTGCTCTCTCTCTCTCTCTCGCATGGGTCTGTATCTCCACAAAAAATATATGGAGTTGGTCCGAAGTTTGTTTCTAGGCGATAAGTGTATTTATTTTTTTAATTTAATAAAATATAAATAAACTATTTAAATACAAATAATAAAATTAGTTAGTAGTTAGTCGGTAATTGGTTTGGCTCTCTTTGCTTGACTCCCTTGCAATGGTCCGTATGCAAGTCTGGACAAGTTTGTTGGCTGGGTTAATAGGTAGGCCTACGTAGCATAGATTGGCATACACACATTCGTATAGGCTTATACACACCAAAGCATAGGAATATACTTGTGTTTTATATCTAAATCTTTTTTCATTCAATTGGATGACTTGTTTTTCGTATTTTTCATTTAAACTTAACTAGCTGCTTCACCTGTCTTCGGTGGGCACCTAGTCAGGCTAATTTCAACCTCCTGAATAACCCTAGTTAGATATTTACTTTCATTTTTGATTAGAGCGAGGATAATCAATTCATTTATATGCACTGGCGGATGATATCTAATCCATGGAATTGCAACTCAACCCTAGATTAAATTATTTTTTTATAAGATCTAAATAAAATTCAAAATATACAAAATTAGTGAAAACTGACTAGCTGCGTTGCCAGGTTTCGGTGGGCTTCTCTCATTGTTATTTACTTTTTTTTTTTTTTTTTTTTTTTCAAAAAGGAACCTCAGATACAATACTTAACAAGGGCCCGCGTGTGGCGGCCTCTTTCTTAATCAGTGCCTTAACATTCTCTTCAGTTTTTACTTTCTCCTATGAACATTCAACAATTAATCGTTAAAAAATTCGACTTCGAAATATTGACCTCTATTTCTCTGTTACGCCCTCACAATAAAATTTGTTTGCGTTATTTAAGATTTTATCGAATTAAATATTTTATGATAATATCCCCTTGACTTAATAGTAAATAGAGAGAAGATTTTTAGTCCCTAAAAAACAGTGGCGGATCCAGAGGGGGGGGGATAATCTGGTGTGACTGGTCGCACAGCACACAAGTTTTTTCTTATTTTCGGTAATTTAAAGGTGCATTCTATACTTGTTTATCAGAATATATATACAAATCAAATTTTCAAGTATTAATTTTTTAAAAATTTTTCAAAAAAAAAAACGTCTTCCCAAATCTCGGGGGAGGGGGTAATTACCCTCTTTACCCCTTCCCCTTGTATCCGCCCTTGCTTAAAAATAAAACAAATATAACTAATTGTTTGTTTTATATTTATAAGCCCAAACGCTTAAGTCCATCGAATGGATATTTCCGGATCGAGCTTGATTATAACTTAACTTATAACTTAAAATTGAGCTCGTAGCTCAGAGATTTTTTCTCTCTGTTTCAGTAAAGTCACGCAAATACAAGCTACATGAAATAAGACTCATTACTTTTGATATATTTTTTTTTTTTTTTTTGCTCTATACATCAAACGTTAATTTATAATAAATTTTTTACATTTTAATTTCATTCACTTGAAATATCAACCTAAATATATTTTTCAATCGATAAAAATAAACATTTTCTTTCCGAATTCTTTTGATATCGTTTGATAAGAGAGAGTTCCTAAAAGATGTTTTTTTTTTTTCAGAATCGTGTTTCTCCGGTGCAATTGAAATTTGAATCAGAATTCAAGCAGCTTCGAATGACCTTCATTGTCCCCCAGGGTAAGTACAGTATTTCATAGGCTAGTAACACATACACCCCCCCTCCAACCCTACAGGCTTACACACAAAATGCAACTAAATATTATAAAAATATGGTGTGACTGATAGCACAGCACACAATTTTCTCTTATCTTCAGTAATTTATAGTTTTGTTACAATTCTTATACGAATTGAAACTTAATATTAGTAAACTTACTTCTTGTTTAATACTTTCTTATACCTCAGAATAGGCCTATATATTATTCCTTCTCCAATTAATTAAGAGATTTATTATTTTAATTTTTTTATTTTGCTCATTTAGCCTACTAGTTTCAGAATTTAAAAAACCCATACAGACATTCATATACAGGTCCCCTTTACACATTCTCATATTAAGATTTTAATATATTCTTTAATTTCATATAAATCACTTTAAATGAAAACTTTATTTCCAAATTCCTTTGATATCTTTTGAAAAGAGAGTGAGATTCTAAAATATATTCTCTTTTGCAGATTCGTTTGTGTTAGTGTTAGTGCTAGTGCTAGTGCCAGTGCAAGAGGATTTGGAGCTGAGGAGCTGAGGAGCTGAGCGCAACGACTGCAGGAGCTTCGAGCGGTCTTCAATGCCCCGAGAGGTAAATATTTCATAGTCTGGTGGTTACAATGCACCCTCCCACCCACACACCCACATACACACACACACACATACACATACACAAAAATATATAAATTCATAAATCTCATAATATAATAAAAATTAATTATCTGTTTCTAATGAATTTTTTTCTTTTTTTTACAGAACTCCGAGATGGTATCAAAGGTAATAATTGCATGGTGCAAGAATATTGAAGGGGGTAGATTAGATTAGCTTTTCTTAGGATGTTTTTTTTTCAGCTGACCCCAAATAGAATTAGCTCTTTTTTAATACCAATCAATAATTAATTTTTTTTTAAATAGATAATTTTCATAAATAATTGTTTTAATGAATAAATTAAAAATAAAATAATTTTCACTTTTAATTAATTTGCATTTTAAAATTTTCATTTCAAATTTCTTAATTAAATTTAAAATTTTCATTTCAAATTTCTTAATTAAATTTAAAATTTTCATTTCAAATTTCTTAATTAAATTTGAAATTTTCATTTCAAATTTCTTAATTAAATTTAAAATTTTCATTTCAAATTTCTTAATTAAATTTAAAATTTTCATTTCTAATTTTTTAATTAAATTTGAATTTCTTTAAAGTTTTTAAAAAATTTGATATAGTTTTTTATACAAATTTTTTGCTGAAAATTTAACTTAATTTTTTCAAATTTTAATAAAAATTAGATTAGACTTCCTCCACTCCTGCATCGGGGGAGGGGATTTCTCTCTCTCTGCACCGAGGGACATCATCAACTTGGTACCTAGAGCTTAAGGTGTGATTTATATACGAATACAAATGTATTCACTTTTTTGTTTCTATAATTTGAAAATTCATTTCACACCTTAATTGTAGTTTATTAGTTTAAATATAGAGGGCGGGAGGGATGCACCATGCCGACGATAGGGATTTTATTTTTGAACCTGCAGCTACTGCTCATGAAGCCAATTGTGGAGAAATCAACGAGAACATTCAATTTAGGCTTCTGTTGGATATTCGTCGTTGTTATTAGCTTCAGGTGTCTTCTCTAGTCTTTAGTTAGTTTGTTTTGTTAGGGGCCCTTGGTTGTATTTGTATTTAGGATCCATCAGAGAGGTAAAATGAAATATATTCTCGTTGATTTGCCCATGAACGATTCATAAGGAGATGCGGTCAGATCTGAATGAAAGATTGAGGCCCAGGTTCTCAAGTGTCTTGTGTTTGCGAAAAGACGTCTGATAAAGACGCAAAGGGTGTCTGGATGTTTTTGTATCTTTGAGGTTGGGTTTGAGGTGGCTCTATGGGTAAACGAGAGTCAGGGAGGGATGTCGTTTTTCCAGGGATAGCCTGGATGTAAATAACGCATACCCTTAAGGCCAGGGACAGGCCCGAGGGCCCCGCCGATCTGATGGTGGGGACCGGGTATATACAATTACAATTCGTTCGTATCTTTAGTTAGGCTAGGTAGGATCTCCTTCACCAAGCCCCCTGGTCTCTCGTTTACTCGTAATCCAAAAAATCACGTTCATTCTCACTGATATGATTTCTTCAGGCACCCGACCTACGGTTTTTCGAAAATCGCAATTCTTTTTTGAAATTTCGCATACGATGATGCAAATAATAAAAAGAATTGTTCGCGAATTTCGGCCTAAATTATTTTTTAAATATCTTTCCAAATTTTCTTTTTGTTTTATTTTTTAGAAAAAGAAGTCTCCAAGATTAAATATTATGTGAAATTTGAATAAGTAAGTAAATTTTATATAGCCTACAATAGTTATTAAAATAAAAAGATAAAAATTAATTCAAATTTTATATTTTTCAGATGACTTATATTTCCTTGACGTTCTTGTTTTCATTTTCGTTAAATAAAAACAAACTTTTTTAATAATACAAATGAAGGGAACATTTTTGCTTGGAAGAGTTTAACATTATTTTACAATTTTTGCTGAATTTTTAGCGGCAAAAATTATCAAATTCGATCATCCACCACAAGTTTACAAGTAAAGTTTTCTTTTTTTTTTTTTAAATATACTTTTACAAATACGTATTGTGAAGTGCACATAAAAAAAGAAGTCTTCAAGATTACTTTTTAAGGCAACAAAATTTCAAAAGTAAGTAAATTTTCATTAAGTGATCTAATCAAAATATGGAAACTAATTTTTTTTTTTTTTAGGTATATTATTTTGGTGAGGATTGGTGGGCTATAAGGGGAGGAGGAGGCCCAAAAAAATCTATCCTACGGTTTTTCGGATTATAAGTAAATTTCATATACAATAGTTATTGAAATTAAAATGATCTAAACTAATTCAAATTTTATATTTTTCAGATGACTTGAATTTTCTTGGCGTTCTTGTTTTCATTTTGGTTAAATACAATAAAAACATGAACTTATTTAATAATACAAATGAAGGAAACATTTTGCCTTAAGAGTGTATTATTATCATCTATTGGTATCAACTCATCGAATTTTGTTCTTTTGGAGCTTTTAATATACACAGTAAGTAAATACAAATTTGAAATTTGCCCTTTTAGAGTTAGCAACGCCACTGTTTATTTGAACTTGTGGTGGGTGATGAAATTTAATAATTTTTTCTGCAGTGGTTTTCACGACATTGTCTGTGTGTTCAATTTAAAGCATGAGGGAATTGAGCTAGGAGGTTGAAATTTTATATTTAATTTTGGCTCCCCCCTAGGGCGTGAAAATAAGCTTTTAAACAAAATCGGTCAAAAACTACTAGTACATTACTAATGTAGTTTTTCAGTTTTTTTCCATTTTCTCAAAATTCGCCCCAACGATTTTAATTAAAATTCATAAATTTTTAGATGCTTTTTAAAATGTATTTTCTCATTTTGCCACTTTACTCTTGTACTTCATAGGAAGAATAGGAGAAATGGTTTTCTTGGTAACAAAATATAAATATTCTCCCATGTTTATAAATTTTACATCATGAATTCTAATATATCGGCGGAAACTAAATATATCTCGACACAAAAATATGATGTGACAAGCACAGAACACACCTTTCGATTACCGAAGGTAAGAGAAAGTTGTGTGCTGTGCGCCCAGTCACACCAGATTTTTTCTATAAGAGATCATTTCGATTCGACTTGATCTGTCTACTGGCAGGCAAAACTTTTGTTAAGACGAAAGACCTAAAAAAAAATTCGATGTCGAGATTTTGATGGATATACACGTTTTGAGTTAAAAAAAGTGGGCCCCGTGTGGCCATTTAAATGCTTAAAAATCATTACATAACTTTCGATTACCGAAAGTAAGAGAAAGTTGTGTGGTGTGCTTTAATCACACCAGATTTTTTATTTTTTATTTTTCTTCATAATTTAACTGACTTTCATTAAAAAATTTCGATAAATACTTAAATTATAAATATAAAAATAATAATACTTGATTTGTGTTTCCGGGGAGGCGACCCCAAAGATGCAAAGTCTTCCTCCTGGATTTAGATGATTAATTGCCCCTTCAATTGCAGGCCCGAAACCGCTACAGTCTACTACAAGATCGACATCGAATTCAGATTTGCCAAGCCGGGACTTCAACTCATCCGGTGAAATGCACTCGTATCCTAATCCTAAAATTAAATAAATAAAAAATATGTAATTTTATATTTTACTAATGTGAAAATACACTTTGCAGCCAGGAGATTAAATAAAAAAATCTTATTTAAATTTTTATTTGCCGACGTTTCGGTCGTCTATCACGACCTTCATCAGGGCAAATAATTGTCAAAAATACATGATCTTAGATATTTTAATGTTTACTGTAATCATATAGCCTACAATTTCTTTTTTTTAATTTTATATGTATATAAATTATCATTTACTTGCTTGGGGTCTTGGATTCAATGATTATTTGCTCTGATGAAAGTCGTGATAGGCGACCGAAACGTCGGCAAATAAAAATTAAATAATTTTTTTTTTTATTAATCTTCTGGCTGCAAAGTTCCTTCGTCTTCCTGATTATATAAAAATATATTTTTTATAATGAGGTGTTTTTTTCTTTGTAAAAATTTAAAAAATTCAGACCTCAAATTTAATAAAATAATAGGGGAAGTGCGCTTAATTTGTAGTACCAGTTCCATAATTGTACCACCAACATTCCTGCTGTACTAAGCGACCAGTGACACTGAGAACGGTTACTTCTTGTCCTCGCAAGCTCCCCAGTCGATGGTGTAGCAAGTGGCCGGATTTTTAGTAAAAACAATATTTGTGTAATTTAATTGTGTTTCTTGTGAGAAATTGTATTCATGCACCCAGCAACACGGATTCCAACTAAAGCAGAGGCGTACCGAGGCAGTTGGGGGCCTGGGGCGGCACTAGAAGAGGGGGCCTTATATTGAATTTTTTTTTTTTTGGGGGGTGCTTATCTTTAAATATCCCTCTCCTCCATACACAAAAATATTTTTAAAATACCGTATATCCCTGAACCCCAAGGGCCCCGGGGGCCTCTCAAAGAGAAATTTTCATTAAATTTTCTTTTTTTTTTATCTAAATTTTTCCGTTTTTACTTGAGCCCTGAGGGCCCCGGGGCCTCTCAAAGAGAAATTTTCATTAAATTTTTTTTTTTTATAAATATATGGGGGCCTATGCCGGCTCGGGGCCTGGGGCGGACCGCCCCCCTCGCCCCCCCCTCGGTACGCCACTGAATGGAAGATTTTATAAAAAGATCCTAGATGATGCACACTAACTAGTGTTTTGATTAAACGCACAAATATCGGAACAAATTTATTTTGATTCATCGTTCTTATAAACTATAATATTTGTCATTTTATTTAATTCATTTATTTAATGATAAAAAAAACTTGAAAATTAAGAAAGGAAATTCTTTTGTCGTTTTCTATATTTAGTCCTCGACAATGAAAGGGAGGTAGGAGGGAGGGGAAGGTGAGAGGGGAGGAAGGGGGAAGGTGAGCAGGCTGCAATCGTTTCTTAAACAGTTCTCATGTTAGTCCCGCCTAATTAACTTTATATCTTTCTGAATCAATTAGATAATCTCTTTAGAAATAATATTAATATTATAAAAATCTTTTCTTTCTCTTTTCTCTCTGTAAATATTTTTCATTAATTTTTAATGGAAAATTTTTTAACTTCCTTTATCCCTATATGTGACCGTCCACATGAAAAGGCATCAAAATCTTCACCGGGATCAAAATTGAGTTTTGAGAACACATGCTAAGCAAGCAGTTTTTTTTTTTTTTTTAGAATTTTTACATTATTTTACCTATATATGTTAATATATAGAGAGAAAGTATCGGATTCATGTCAAAATTCGTTGTCAAGATTTTTATGGATATACCCGTTTTGAGGTCCCCTGAATCCAAAAAAGTGGTTTTCGAGACATGGTCTGTCTGTGTGTGTTTGTCTGTGAGCAAAATATCTCAAGAACGAAAAGGAGATTGAAATTTTTTATTTAAGTTAGGCACCCTCCTGAGACGTAACACGAAACTTTTGAATAAAATCGGCCAAAGAGTACTAGAACTTTACTGATTCACTTTTTCAGTTTTTTTTCGATTGTCTCAAAATGTGACCAGTCACACCAGATTTTTTTAAATTCTTGTTTTGGCTTTCCCGCGAAAACAATATAAATACAAAAAACATTATAACAAAAACATGAATATAATAAAAAACATAATAGCAATAAAAAATTTTTTCCCTTTATAGTCCCGAACACGGGTCTGTCTATTGAAACTCCGGTGTTTTACCAGCTGCACCACCCTCTAACCCCTCCCCGTCCCTAATTATTCAAATTAATTGGTAGCCAATACAACAATTAATTTTTGGTTAAAACCAATTTTGGACGGTTTTAACCACCTGGTCAAAATCTAAAAAAGTGTTGTTTTTTTTTTTTAACCACCCTGCTTGGCCGTTAATGGGTTAAGGCATGATAATATGCTTGCATATCTTCAAATTGCTCATCCCAGCATAAAAATTTTTTATTAAATCCGTATTCCATTCTCTTTCCTTAGCAGTCAGTCCATTTGTCATCCGAGTTATATCAGCCTTTTTATTTCCTTCCCTCCTTAACAATCTCTTCTTTCACTTTACTTATAAAATTATTTCAAATTAAAGAAAAAAAAATCTGGTGTGACTGGCGCACAGCACACAACTTTCTCTTACCTTCGGTAATCGAAAGTTGTGTTCTGTGCTTGTCACACCAGATTTTTTGTGTCGACATGTATTTAGTTTCCGACAGTACGGTACATTCGATTTTCAAGATGTAAAATTTATAAGTATGGGAAAATATTTATATTTTGTTACCATGGCAACCATTTCTCCTATCTTTTCTATGGAGTACAAGAGTAAAGTGGTCTTCAGAAGATTTCAATCACAAAATAAGAATATACATTTTAAAGAGAATCTAAAAAATAATTGATTTTTGAATTTTAAAAAAAATCGTTGGAGCAAATTTAGAGAAAATCGAAAAAAACTGAAAAAGTGCATCAATAAAGTACTAGTACTCTTTGGTTGATTTTGTTCAAAAGCTTCGTGTCACGTCCCATGGGGGTGCCTAACTTAAATATAAAAGTTCAACCTCCTAGCTCTTTTCGTTATTGAGATATTTTGTTCACAGACACACAGACACACGCACACACACACACACACACAGACAGACAGACAGACAGACCATGTCGCGAAAACCACTTTTTTGGATTCAGGGGACCTTAAAACGTGTATATCCATCAAAATCTCGACATCGAATTTTTGACATGAATCCAATACTTTATCTCTCTATATATTAACATATATAGAGGTAAGAGAAAGTAATATATAGAAATAGCATCTCTGCAAACTCTGGTATTAATAATTGGTTAAATTTGCTTGTGCGCCTGGAGAGTAGGCATCAATTGGTCTTGAGACGCTTTGCCTGGTTGCAAAGGGAAGGCGTCTTTAGCAGGGAAGGAGGCACTCGGTTACTGAAAGGGGATGAGGCAAAAAATCATAAAGATAATATCGCGTTAAGATCTCCCTTCCTAGTTGTAAATTGTTGATTTGAACATACTAATTATCACAATCCCGCGCCACTGTGTGGATCTTACTTACACTTTACTATCCACTATATGGATATGGACCTTACTTACACTTGATGGAATTCAAAAATTTTTTTGCTAGGTTATTACTAATAAGGATCAAAAATACAATAAAAAATACATATTTGAAAACTTCGTAAAATGTTTTATTGATTATTTTTCTTTTTTTTATACATAAGTGATTATTAATAATAATATTGAAAATAATTTGGAATTTTTAAAAATTACATATTTTATCTAAATAAATTTTGTATTTTTTTTTTGTTTTTTGTTTCGATTTACAATACTTACAAATTTTTTTTTTTATCGTGATAAATATAATATATTTATTTTTTACTTGCAGTTGATAATTTTAGCAAGATTTATATATATTATATATTTATATATAATATATAACTAATTTACCGATCTTCTTGTGTCATTTGTGTGAGGGAGGGACAGAAGGGAGAGAAAGAGATAAAGAGATAAGGAACTGCCTTGCCAGATTTTTTTTTTTTTGTTTTTTTACTTGAATCAGGAAAGTCCAACTTTTTATTTTAACGAATGGCTCCTCCCAAAATCAAAAAAATTAAAATGAGTATTAAAATCAATTAAAATAATCACATATTTTAAAACAAATGAAAAATATTATATTCATATTATATTAGAAAATATCCAAATTTATTTTTATTTACTCTTATTCTTATATATTATAGAATATTATAAATGTTCTATAGAAAATTAAAAGTAATAAAACGTTATAAGTTCCTTCTTCAGTATTATAATTCATAATTTCATAAGCAAATATTTTTTAGATTATTTATTTTTGAACACCTGTGTAGTTCATTTCGGTACTTCCCCATTAATCCTGAAGGTAGACTAGATATTATATGATTGTTGTGCTTCGACCGCCCCCCTCCTTTCCCCCTAACTCTAATTTAAAAAAAAAAGAAAGGAAGGGGAAACCCACCTCCCCCCCCCCCCCCTCAATCCCCTCCCTCATCTCACCCCCCCCCCCCCCCCAACAAAAAAAAAAAAAAAAAACCACACAAAAAAAAAAAAAAAATTTAAATTACCCAATTCAAAAACCCAAAAAAACAAAAAACAAACCCAAAGAAAAAAAAAAAAAAAAAAAAAAAAAAAAAAAAATCTTCCTTCAATAATTTAATTGGAATTTTTTTTAAATTTAAAAAAAAAAAATTTAAAAAAAAAAAACTCTTAAAAAAAAAAAATAATTTTTAAAAAAAAAAAAAAAAAAAAAAAAAAAAAATTTTTTTTTTTTTTTTTTTTTTCCCCCCATAAAAAAAAAAAAAATATTTTTTTTTTTTTTTTTTTTTTTTTTTTTTATAAATTCAATTTATTATAAAAATTCGTGTTTATGTATATATATATGTATGGTACTCAACTCTTTGCTATGAATGCAATTTTCACAAGCAATAAAATCTTAATATAATCCAAAGAATTCACCCTTGGCACACTAGTTGAAACAATCTTAAATTTAATTAAATTCTCATCTAATTATAGATAAATAAATAACACTAGGTAAAGTTTCAAAAGGTTTTTATTTTTAGCTCATGCGCATAAGCTTCAAAAGGTTTTTATTTTTAGCTCATGCGCATAAGCTTCAAAAGGTTTTTATTTTTAGCTTATGCGCATAAGCTAAAAATAGAAACCTTTTGAAACTTAACCTAGTGTTATTTAATTATCTATAGTTAGATGATAATTTAATTAAATCAAATCTTATTCTATTCTATTCTATATAAAAAAATTAATTCCTATTATGAGAAATAAAACTTTGAGTCGGGTTGTGTGAAAAAATTCATTATCGAGTTCAACTAAAAGATGAAGTTTATTAGGCCTACTTTTTTTTTATACTGAAGAATGAACTAAATTTAAAATTTCAGTAGATCTATTGAATATAAAACAATATTTCGGTTACGTATTTTATCTCTACTTGAATTAAAGCAACACTCAAGAAGGCTCTGAAGTTAACATCAGGATAAAATATTCAATAATAAAAAAATGACTGTTTCTTAAAAATTCATTATCTTCTGATATTCCTTAAAACATGAAGCCCTTGAATATTGCTTGTCTTTTAAAATAATCAAAAACATTTTGCCTGAGATCAATATTTTTAGCATATGAATGAGTTAACATATCCTTAACAATACTTTGTTTGAATTATTACCTAAAATAACAATTATGATACCGAAAAATTATAATACTAATTAATAATCAAATTTCAAATAATTTATATAAAAAAAATAACTATAGAACATTTATTATTTCTATAAAAATACATAATCTATTTACTAATCGTAGCCAATGGCGGATCGAGAGCCAAAGTTTTGAAATTACAATTATTATTCCTTTGAATATTAATTATAAAAATAAAACCATTACGTTGCTAATTCATTCGGTCTTATATCGCGTTGATTAAAAAAATTAGGCTAAAATTGGAATTTGTTTATTTACATTGTTATAACAATGAAATCAAAGGAACTAAAATTCTTTTGGATCAAAACCGACGCCACTGATCACATTCATATCCCTCATTATCTCTCAATTCATAATATGAATATAAAAAAAAAATAATTCCTGTTAACAAAGATAATTAAAACTAAAATAAAATGAAACAATGATTGAAATGATATACGTAAAAATGATGATGAGAAAAAAGAGGGAGGGGATTATTATGATTATTAATATTATTATTTATTTTACATGTTCTCTTTTTTTTCCATTTGCAGCCTCTCTTAAAGAATATTTTAAGAGTTTAAAAAAAAATATATTATTCATAAAATATATTTTCTTAAAATTCTCTTAAGTATTCTTTAATTAATTTACAATAATTATCTCTTAAAAATGGCAATATTATTTATTATTATTATTATTATCCTAAAATTCTAAATAAAATCTAAAATTTTTATTTACTTTTTTTTATCATATTCACAAATTTTAAAAAGTAATTTTCTTCGTATTTTTTTTTTTAACAAAAAAATTCGTTTTTATTTATTATTTCATTTAATATTGTACAAATAACCGAATTTTTTTTTCTTTACAACTCATGGTATTTAAAAAAAAATATCACATAATAACAATTTTACTTACATAAATGAATGAAAAATATATTCATTTATTTTTATTTTTTTTTTTTTCTTATGAAAACCTTAATTAATGGTTGGAAGAGTTGTGTTAAAAATATTGAAATTGGAAATATTTATAAGAAAGGTGATTTAAAATTTCACATTCAGGGTGCTACATTGAGTACACTGTAAAAAAAATATGAATTTGCCATATAGGACCTACACTTACTTGCTTGAATTTTAATATACCAACTTTGTGAAATCAAATTCTTTTGCTAATCTGCTTGTTTCTCCCCTCATTCACAATCCAATTTTTTCAATGTTTACCCCGAAGATTAAGAAAATAAATTAAAAATTTTAAAAATACATCACAAGTTTTTCCAAATAATCATTTATGGAAAAGAAACAAATTAAAATTAAACCACAGGTAGGTAGTTTTTTTCTTCAATTTCCCATCATTTTTTATTATATTAACTAACAATTAATTTCAGCAAATAAGGGCGAAGTCAAACAAATTATCAAGATTATACAAGTTTTGTACGTCAATTAATATTACCGAAAACAATTTTTTATTATTTATTGCTTTGATAGTGGAAATATTCTGGACGAAATCATGAAGAAATTACATTGATTTTAGAAATTTTTTACAAATACAACTTTTTATTCTGGTAAATTTTTAAAATTTAAATTAAAACTTAGATAAAATCAACAACTCTTTCGAAACGACCATCAATTGAGTTTCCATTGTTTTTTTTATATATTTATTTATTTTTTTTTTACTTCTTTTTAGTAATTGTTAATCTTGTAATATTTACAAAAATAATTTAAAAAAAAAACAAACAAAAAAACGTGCTTTCATTCATCCTAAAATGCTACCTCAAGTTGGACCAACCTGATAAATCTACACTCATTACAAAGATTTCTTTTCATTTGTTTTGCACACAAAATTTGAGAGATAATTAAAATGTAATTGATTATAACAATGGAATTACGATAAAACTATTTACAATTACTTTATATACAAATACTAAATTGTATTCAGCGGTTCAGTCTTTTAGATATATAGCTTTTTCTTTTTTTTTTTTTTAACTCTGTTTTAGCGCTAAATGTCTCCAAACTGCCACACAACAAATACTGAAACTTTTAGGGTGGGTTTCTTCCAACAAAATTTTGCCCAATTCAATTTTTGTAGTTGTCTATAGTTGTTGATGATAACACTTATCCACATACATATTGTTCGTTTGGAATTCTATAAAAAAAAAAAAACATATTCACTAAAATCATGCTTTTAGTGGATGAACCACTTTTATATTTTTTTTTTAAGACTGTCATTTTCGCTAAAAATCCACTGAACGAAATAAATTAGTGTTTATAAATTTTCTATATCTAAAGTTGTATATTTTAGAATTTTTACAATGAAAAATTTAATTTCATTCATAATTATTTTTTTTTTTTAAATAAAAATATTCAACGAAAAATTATTTGAAAAGAGATTTTTTTTTTTTTAAAGAGAGGGCAAAAAAGACATTCAGAAAAAAATTTGTATTTCTCTAAAAAGCAGAATTCTTATCACATTCAAAATGGCAACTTTTATTGTTATTTTTTTTTCTTTTCAAACAATTTTCGTTTTTTTTTTACTTTTTTAAATACATTTCTTATTATTACAATTAGATGAAATGAAATTTTTCACAAATGTTCATGTTCTTTCTAATCTATACTGGGGAGGGAATATACATCTTTAGGTACAAACTCAGAAACACTAGCTTATGGCATCCAATGAGAACGAAGTCCATAAGTGAAAAGAGTATTCAATTTTTTATTTATTTTTTTTTATAATTTTTATTACTTTTCTGTTTTTGAAGTCCTTCGCACGAGTTCGGTCCCCATTTTCGAAATTTCTCAACGCGCACCTTTTTTTTTCTCTTTACCCCACATGGCCGTGACACGGGATGTTAAGGTCAAGGATGGCCATCTTCAGCTGTTAAACACTCTCTAACGACACTCCGAATTTTATTTTTCTTGGCAGTGGGCTCTTAGATAAGAGAGTTTTTAACTGCTTTCTTTGGATTTTTCTTTATAAGAGTAAATTTTGTTTTTTTTTTTGAAATTTGTTAATTAATTTTTAATGGCCGTGATTAAAACAATCGGAGTAAGCCAGCATTAAGGAAATCAAATTAAAATAAGCTTTAAAAAAGAAGTTATAATTTATCAAAAAAAGGAATAAATTCATGTGTTTCAGTGAAGAGTCCCGAAAAGGTTTAATTTTTAAATTTCGTTTGTTAATTTGAAACACACGAAAGGCACATTTTTGGTTGATTTCCGTTTATGATTTGTGATCTGGAGAGCAAGAAGGAAGAGAGGAAAAGTGAGAGGTTTTCTGGTTGAGGGAGGTATGCCGGCCTCGTCCGATGTGTTTCGTAAACTTTAACTTAACATCGAGGGTGCCACGGCCGCCTAGACTCGCTTGCGCTTCTTCAGGACATGGCCCAGGGCGGCTTTGGCGAGGCGGGAGGCGCGCACGGAGAGAGGGACCGCGGTTGTCTGCTAAATATACGTCTTCTTCACCTTCTGGATCGGTTTGTTTTCCGCTGACGAGTTGGCATTCTTACCGTTGGCGTTTTTCGGTGGGACGTTGAGCACCAAGTTGATGGCTGCTTTGTTATTTGCACATGGGGCAAGAAAGGGCGGCTCGGCGTTCAGGGATGCTTCTGTTAGCCGATTAAGTTGATGTCGTTGATCGGGAAACGCTGGCATATCACCGTAATCATCCGGCCGACATCGACGAGAAAAAAAGAAATCCGATTACAAAACCAATGATGAGTGCAGCAAGGCACGATACGGTCACGGCGATTGAGAATGTCTCCGCCGTGTAAATTGGATGTTTCTCTTGCGAACTGGGCAACTTCGGACCTGGAACCGAAATCAACACGATTATTTTTTTAGAATTAATTAAAGACAAGACTTAAAATGAAAATAAATAAATAAAAAACAAGGACAAAAAAGATGTCGATGAGAGAAGTGGCTGTTGAATGATTAGTTTAATAGACAGGAAGAGAGGATGTCAGCCAAACAGGAGAGCCTCTATCAAATAAAAATCTCAATCCAGAAGACGTTTCGGCTTTAATTACATAATGCCATCATCAGTTCTTATGAGCTGAAACGAGCATAAATATAAAATTATAATACAACATATAAAACATTTTTTAAATTATAAAAACATCATTTACATTATTGGCAATCTCAAGGTATCAACCTCATAGAGCTCGTTGTTTTCTCTAATATTCATGTTATACTAAATGTAATTGACAATAAAAATTTTATATACATTTGAGATTTATAAACTGATGAGCATACGTCACCTTATGTGCAAATTTTATATTTTATATAATTTTTGTATACGTTTTTATATGTAACAACTCTATCTGCATCTCATGAGATTGCCAATATTGTAAGATCTGATGTTTTTATAATTAAAAAAAAAGTGTACAGTATGTTGTATTGTAATTTTTTATTTATGCTCGTTTCAGCTCATAAGAACTGATGATGGCATTATGTAATTAAAGCCGAAAAGTCTTCTGGATTGAGATTTTTATTTTATAGAGGCTATCCTGTTTGGCTAACCTCCTCTCTTTCTGCCTATTAAACTAAGGACAAAAAATATGAAAAATAATTAAATCCTTAAAAGCCAAAAAGAAAAAAATTCATCTTCTAAATAGTCAATTAAAAAAAAAAGATATAAATTGATTTTCTGAAATCATTAAAATGGAATTTAAATTAACAGGTTATTATTATTATAAAAAAAAAATGGCGTCTGATACACAGGAGGTGATTTTCAACATTTTCCGTACCTGCCCGGGCGACTTCCGCAAGCGTGTTGGGAATGACGTTGCTCTCGTCCACTTCGATCACAATCTCATTGTTGGAAAAGTCTCTGTCAAAATCGCTGGTAGAGTGGTTTGGATGGACGGGTGTGCCTGCCAGAAGAAGGGAGAGCAAAAGTGCTCCAGTTAACGAACAATCAAAAGCCAAAAAGAATTAAGAGGCCTCTTTTTACAGAAATCTCAAAAATAAAAAAATAAAAAAAAAAACAATCATTTTTCTATAAACTGTAAAAAGAGAGAAAAAAAAGATATTAAAAAAAGCTGCGTGCATACCTCTGTTCTGGAAATATCCAGGTTTATATATATATATATTTTTTTTTTCGTCACTAAAACTAATAAAATATAAATTTAAAGCTCTATCAACTTGTAACCTTATTTAAGCCAGCGTTTTTTTAAAAAATATTCTTCATTCCATGTTAAAATTGAAAAAAACTGCCACCAGGAAGTTAGATTAAAGTTTCAAAAACGAAACAAAAGCTTATATTTATTTTTATATCTAGGTTTAATCAGCTGATTAATAATTCCGTTAGTATTTAGAGAGTTGAGCACAAGCCAGGCTGGTTAGTCAATGTGCGAAAATTCGTTATAGAGAGAGAGAAAGAGAAAAGAGTATGAAAGTGCGAAAGAGCTTTTGGCAGGGGGAGAAAAATGAAAATTAAAACAAAAAGGATTTGGAATTTAGGAATTGATCATTTCCAATTGAATTTGATTTGGTCGAAAATGATCATCGGGTGTCAATGATTAAATGGACAAGTTCTGAACGCCCCAAGCGACCGCGTTAAAAAAAGGGCAGAATTAGGACCCAATCGATTATTTTATATATAGAGAAGCGATTGATTAAATCTGCTGCTGTTGCTTGTTGTTGCCTATCACCACCAGAGAGAGGACGCCAATTTTCGAAAAGATAAAAATTTTTTTGGCCTGCCTACTGACCCTGAGGGGTGACGATCGTTGTCGTCGTCGGACCCGTTGGACACACACACTGGCAAGGCGGACACGTTTGTGGAGCAAACTCCGTGCTGAGGGGCATCTCGGGCTCCTCGACTAAGACCGATAAACGTTTAGGGGGAAAATCCATATTGCTTACATTTTTCAAATTACATTTTTTCATTTAATAAAAAAAAAAATTCATTTTCTGCATTATTATATAATTCTCTGGTTAACACCATGTTTTATTTATTATTTACACTTCGGCTATTTATCCTACCTTCTTGAGATAACAAACAAAACTGGATGTTAAACAAAGATAAAAATTTTAACTTGAAGGAAATTTTTAGGTTGTTCGGACAGTGCATTAAACAGCTGTTTATGTTGTTGTATAGTGTTCAGTTGTATTTTATTTAAAATATTACAATGAGTAATGCAAAACATTTTAGATACAATGATTGGCTATTTATCTTAAAAAATTTGGGTAAAAATGTAAGTGAAAGCGTGAAATGCGTTTTGTTTTATTTGACGTTGCCGGACTGGTCTGAGTCACGTGACTTTCTTATTTTTAAATATGGTGGACTGACATTTTCGTGAATTTTTCTCTTTCTTGTTAAAATATTTTTAAAAGCCTTCGTCAGAGAATTTTGATTTTATTTTTAACAAATTCTACGGAGGTCAACTGATAAAAATAAGTTTTTTGTTTTTTATCTTTATCAGGAGTGGCTACATAATTGGATTTGTGTGTTTCGTCTACATTGTGATAGTGATTAATAACATATTAAAAAATTAGCTTTTAATATATATAAGTGTCTTAATGACCGAACAACCTTAATATATAAAAGCTGCTTTGGAATCTTTTTGAATAGGCTACATGCCTATTTTCTATCAATTAAATAATTATATTATTTTCGAAAAAATACAGAAAATAAACTTTGAATATTTATTTTAACGATATATAAAGAATGGAGAGAGATGCTTACCGTCAGCTTTGGTTGGATGCTGCGTAGCTGGATCAGGATCTGCGGGCTGAGCTGAAAGCAGAAGGCAGGCGTCAACTACAGCTGGCTCTAAGGGCTTCTAAGGGCTTTGGCTTGCACTAATATAGCATCACATGCCGGTATAAATAATAAATAAATACAAGCCTACGAGTCCGCTTAGGCAGATCACACAACTGACTAATGCAGGGGTGTCAAACTTGTTATTGGTTAAATAAATAGAGCTAGATAACGGTTATATCTTTAAAAAAAATTAATTCGGGTAAAGCTAGATACAGGCAATTAATATCGAGCTGTGAACATTTTACTTTTATTAAACTAAGATTGGTTTGACACCCCTGTTCTAATGAAAAGTTTCAAATTTATTTGATTTTTTACGTCAAAACTAACAACCATTAGCGAACGTTATTTAAATTCGTTATTTTCTATTAAAGCTACTCGTTTGTTAAACATTAATATCATTTGGTAAATAAATTAAAAAAAACTTTACGAGAGGATTTTTAATAAAATTTGTTGAGTTTGTAAAAATTCAAATTAATATTTTTGTCATCAAGTTTTTTTTTTTTTTTTTGTATATTTGTAAAATTAAACTAGAAAAGGGTAATTAAAAAATATTGATAGAAAAGTCGTTTATTTGTTGTTGGATGAATTTTTCTTTCTTCATGTTTTTATAAACATATCAGATTTTTTATTTATTTTTGTCAGATTTTTATCATATGAATTATTATACAGTGTCTGCCGTGATCTTTGCGTTTTATGTCCGAAGTAAAAAAAAAATTGGCGACATGATGCTATTATTTTTTGAAATTAAGAGGTTTTAGAAACAAAATTGCATATAATAATAATGTCTCAATAAGCTTTTCAATAATTTAAAAAGCTAACATAATTTCTCAAATTTTCAAGAAGTGTGCAATTACTGTCCGGTTCCTAAAATTTGTTCCTTTTATATTTTAATGAAGTTATTGTGGAGAAGGAATAAGTTCTCCACAATAACTTCATTAAAATATATCAGGGAATAAAAATAAAATTCTAAGTTTATTGAACAAAAAGTAGAAACTACAAGATTTTGAAACTATACTATATAGAATCAGAATAAAATGGGATTTAAAAGAATATAATCAAAAGGAAAAAATGTAAATTGATGAATGTAATATTTCCTCCTCGCTACAAATCTTTTCACACTGAGCCTCTGTAAAATAATATACAAACTAAAAGCAACATATATCTAAAAATAATTTTGTATCTATGATTAAACAAAAAGGGAAAATGGTATTTTAATATCTATTTTGATTTAGAGTATATAGAAGATAAAAAGCAAAGCGGAGACAGACATTGCACAATCGTAATCAAGTCTAGGATATAAACTAAATTTATGTGCCTTACGACCGGTTTCAAATTATTAACTCTTTACTTTAACCATTTTTTGTCTTTGTTTAAAATTCGTTTTATCAAATTTCTAACAAAGATATAGAGTTAAAATAAAACGATTCAAATAGATTATAAAACCGAGCGTTCTATTAAAATAAAGCACAAGCAATTGTAGAGAGAGGAATCGTTACTTTGGCACCTTTAAATAAATAAAAAAATAAATCACCAAGGTCCCTTTGATCTTTTAATTTATATTTTATAAATACTTTGAATTTGAAAAAAATATTTCTCAATTTTATACGATGGTTGTTGGTGGAATGTAGGCAACCGAAAAATCTAATGGATTGATTAATAGAGACCGGATAATTTATGTACAGTTAGTAATCGAGTGATTTTCCGTGAATGGTCTGATATTAATGAAAAAATACATAAATGAATTGGTTGTTTCGGATGCCTACCTTCCAGGAATAAATAAGAAAAAGCACAAATATTGTAAACACCCCTTAGAACTTTTTTGTTGAAATTATTTGAATATATATTTAATCTTATATGGTCCTTCTCCCCGTCCCCGATCAAATAATGGGAATGTGTGTGAACTCACCCACTAATAGACTGTAGATATGATAAATTTGGAGTTGCGAGAATGCAGCCAATGAAATAAAATTTTGCCGAAACGTCTCAACTGGCAATTGGTGTTTCATTGGTTTAAAAACCTCCTTGGCTGCATTCTCACAACTCCAAATTTAAATAATGGGAAGATGATTTTTATTATATATTTAGCTACTTTAAAATGCCAAAGTTATTTCTAGGATAAAAGGAATATTTATTTATTTTTTATACTTAAGACATAAAAGAGAAAATAAACTTGCCTTGATCATATTAAAAAATATAATATTTTTAAATTGAGTTGATGAGAGAAGATTTAATTAAATGTGTATATAATGCATAATTATTACCTGGTGGGTGGACGGGGCCGCATTGTGCATGCTGCCCAGTGGAGACACTCTGTACAAGAGTCTTGAGCATGGAGGCTGAAGAGACTCCGTCAACGGCAACACATCGCCTGGCATTTGGATCCCAAGCACAATAAGGGTCTTGAAGAGCGACGCACTCCCGACACGATGTGATCTAAAACGCATAAAATACATTTTAGAAAAGTGCCATGAACTATCCAGTTGAATCTACTCATTATTCCATTAGATACAACGTAAAGGCTATATTTATTAAATGGTAGAAAGAAAGTTTCCCGAATTCATCACAGCCTTAAAGAGTTCGAATACAAATGACATTAAATAAAAATGAATCTCTATACTCTTGAAATTTTGCTCAATAAATACTTAGTACTTACTTGACTTGCTTTTAAACCTCATTATCTCGTTTAGTAATATTTATTTATTTATTGATTTTAGTATCAAATAATCATTATACGAAATAATAAAGAAAAACATTATTAATGAATACATGAATTATAAGAAAAAAAAATCAATAAAGATCATAAATTAAAAAAAAATATTACTCAGGGGCTCAGATCTAGTGGATTTATACGGGACCACGAGTTTACCGAACTAGGACTTTATGCCAGTCTTACGGACGTATCTGTCTTTAAAAATATGACTTCTAAATACGAGATTAACGACAAAGAAAGAAGATGTACTAAATTTCTAAAATGTAGTTCTTCAAAAATCTTTTTAAAGAAACAATTCTCCATTATAATCACATCACAGAAACAATTCATATTTTATGAATGCTTATTAATAATAAAAATACCTTATCTGAATCACATCGGTGCAATCGTAATGATTGGATTTCATCGTCAGAAACGACAACTAATCTCCCTTTGATGCTATCACCACGAACGACGTATAAATTCTTAACCGGAACGGAGGGTGGAAGTACTTGAATTTCTTCAATAACAACTGTTGAAACTGTTGAATTCGAGTCGTGACTTGCGGCGTTTAAAATTTTAATCACTTTGCCATCATCGGTGCCAACAAAAAGCACATCGTAGGCTTTGCCATCGGGGGTGCGCACCTGGGCATCGACGGCGACCATCGTGAACCGATTACTGAAAAACAAATATTCATTCAGGTCACATAATAAAAAAATCATACGCCTTTTGTTTAACTATTAATATTTGTCCGATTAATTCCACATTAGAAATCCCCACTGTGATATCTTTAAAATTGAATTTCATTATGAATTATGAATGGATGTGGAAGAGAGAAGATTAATGATTTTTTTGTCTTCTCTTATTTACATAATATTTAAAAAACTACCAGAATTTTTTATAGCTTTTTCATGTTCCAAATGATTAAAGTTTTCTATTTTCTTTCCATAGATAGAAGTTTTGAAAAATAAATTGCCTAAAAAAAAATATTTAAGTTTCCGTCAATATAGGATAGACTCTCAATTATTAAAGGGAAAATAAGATTCAATTCAATTTAACTATTAGAAAGTTTTAGTGTAGAAGTTTGAATCAACTTTTGGATAAAGAAATAAAATCTCATAAAGATAAAATGTCTTTGATAAATAAATATGGGTTTACGTATTTGAAATGTAGAGAGGGGGATATTAATAAAATATTAAAAATAAACACCGTATAATTACAAAATGAATAAAATATCTATCTAGTAGGCTATTAAAATTTTATTTTCAAGAGAAGTGCATTTTTTTGAATCTTCTGTGAAGATTTATTTTGACTTACTGTGAAACTAACGAACTGAAATTATGTACTAATAAGTGAAAATTTATATATTTATAAAAATTAAACAAGTGGTAAATACCGCCTTCGGCGGGCTTTAGTGCTTTACAGGCGGCTACTTCACCTGGACCCCCTTGCTCGCCTTCGGCTAGCAGTTCCATCAAATTTATTCTTGCTTTCCGCGAGCAATTGCAAAATTTTAAAGTTTCAAATTTCCCTCTCCCGTTCTACTTCATGTAACTCTAGCCAATCAGCCCTGACAGGCACATACACACAGGGACAGGAAGTCAGCCGCTAACGCTTTATATTATAGTATGAAGATATGATGATAATTTCTTAATACGCCTGTAGATAGGCAACCAAACTAACGCTATAAGAAAAAAGTCTTAAAAAATAAAATAACTCACTGTAAGCTGATTCTAATGAAGAGGGGCCTTGCAAAGAAGGCGGGCACCGCATCGTCCATAAGAGTATGCGACTTGACAAAGTTGACACTGACATCGGGAAGAGTTCGTGAGTCGTTAACGCACTGACCGGGCCTCGGCTCAGGGACCTTTAAAGCAGGCACAGGCAACCAATTCGCGTTCATTGTCTCTTGCTCTTTAAATGGTCCATCCCAAGATGCCAGCATCGAACGGACACTAAACGCACAAATCGCAGAGCCGCCGATTGAGTTCACTGGTGTTGTGAAAACACCGTAGATGAGCTGCTCTTTAGAACCACCGTATTGGCCTTCGATCATCGCACTTGTTGATTCTGAAAACATCACGAAAGCGATTACAATCTAGAATGGGAGAAGAAAAAAAAAAGAAGGAGTTGAAAAAAAAATTTAATTATTTGAATATTAAAGAATCAAATTTTTTTTTATTAAAAAGGATAATTTTAAGTTAAATATTTTTTTGTTGTTATCGATAGTTGAATTTAACAAGTTAAAAAAAAATTTAATAAAAGTATTTAAATTTAAAAAAAAAAGTCATTGGGCCATGGCTTGTTCAATGGTAAAGTTTCTGCCTCTTGTGCCAGGAGTCAAGGGTTTGCATCCCATCTCATGTGACAAAAATTTGTTTCTTTTTTTTCTTCCTTCTTTTCTTACGAATTGGCTAGAGTTGTTTAGTAATTAATGCTAGTAGTATATTTTTTGTGAATGTGTTAAATATTTTTTTTTATGGTTTTAAGATCTCTTTAATTTTCTTCTAATTCCTATGATTTTTCTTAAATTTTTGCCTAATTCTCACAGAGAAACTTTTCAACTATGAAGTAGTATAATTAATTTATATTATTAAACAGAAGTAGCTCTCAATTAATAAATAATTGCCTTAGGTATGGATGAATTAACTGTCAATTTGTCAGAAAGGATTTTTTAAGTATTTATTTCAAGTAGAAGAAAAGCTAATAAATAAAAGCCAGTCGATTGCTTACGGATTTCATTAAAGTAGAAAGGATAATCGCCAGGAACAGAGCAATTGAGTCGTGACTTGAGGAAGGATGTCCAACGATCTCCAAACTGATGAGGACCTCCTTTATCATGTTTACAAACGCGTGCCACTCTTGAATAAACAGCCTGTCAACAGATAAACAGAACATCAGCTAAGAAAATAGATATCATTCAAGAGATAGATTTCCTCTTCTCTTTTAAGAGGCAGAAGAAGAAGAAGATAAGCCTCTCTATTTTTATCTCGAGAGAAGGGCCGAAGGACCAACAAATAAAACAAAATAAAAAAAACTTTATTTGAAATGCTCTATAAAAAGATTGAGGGAAATTATAAAATTTGTAGGCTTTATTATACTACATTCATTTGTCAGTAAATAATTTGCCATTGAGTTGGAACTTTGAAATTTTGAGAAAAATGGGCATCAAAATGCCTGGTGTGACTGCTCGCACATCACACAACTTTCTCTGTCTTTCGGTAATTTAAAGTTGCATTCTCTCGTTGTTTACCACATTTTTTGTGTCGAAATAGATTTGAACACACAATCCCCAAAGGACCATTTTGAGAAATCCACTTTTTTGTCGGGGACCCTCAAAACGAATATTTTCATCAACATTCTCGACATCGAATTTTTGACACGATCGCAATATTAAAAAAATATATATTTTAATATAAACAAATAAAATTTTTAAGTATTAACTTTTAATTAAAAATAAAATATTTTCTCAAATCACGGGGGGGGGATGAAATTACCCCCTTTACCCCCTTGTGTCTGCCCTTGCTTTTTAGAGTTTCTGACCATTTAACTAAAAATAATACCTACTAACTTGTTGAAAAATAAAATTCTTAAACAAAAAAAAATTCAAAATAATTGATATTTGAAATGTAGACGACCTCTCATTCCAGCTAAATAAAATTCTCTCAATTTCTTAAATTTATCGAGTAATTACCAACCACAATCAGAAGTAAAAAAAATCTTTACTTTTTTTAAATTAATTTAAAAAGAGCCGAAAAGAGTTAATTAAATTTTCATTTGATTTCTAATTTAATCATAGGTATACTGGTATTTTAAGAGTTGCTTTTTTTTGAGAATGAAAATAAAAAATTTAGTACATTCTTTTCCATTCACACACAATAAAAGTTAATTCCCTCATGTTGTTGTGAATTTAAAATTTTTTTTGACCTCTAGTTTTACGCCTTTTTATTAAAAATTTAAATAAAAAAAAAAGTAGAAGTTTTTGATTTAAACATGTTTTAATATTTAAGATGGTAATAACGTTTGGTTTATTCAATCTCATTTTCTTATTAAAAAAAGATGATCGTCTATATATTTCGAATCTTATTCAGGTCTATTCTCTAACAAGCAAAAACGTTAACTTTTAACATATGAAATCAGCGTTAATTCATTTTAACACCTCCTTGCCTCAAATTGCTATTCTGCAAGCAAAAACTTTAAAGCCAAAGCGCAAACATTTAGTCAATAGTGTTAAAAATTAATGTCATGTTTAGAGGGCGCCTTTAATATTTTAACGTCGTGCTTAATGCATAAAAATGGCGCCTTTAACATAAAAAGTAAGGTTATGATTTTGGAAGCTTTGAGATAAAAGCAACATGTTAACTTCGCTGTTAAAACTTGGTTTTAAGAATAGCATTTTTTAACGCTGATGTTATTACTATTCTTTTTAACACCCAATTTATGATGTTAAATTTTAACGTCTGTTTTGATTAAGTGTTAAAATTATAAACACCAGCCTGTCAATAAATGACGTTAATATTTTCTAAATTGCTCGATTTTAGTGATATTTAACAAATATTTATTTACCTTTCCGCAGTTTATGTATTCTACGGCGGTTTCCCGGAAGAAGAAAAATATAAAATCTTTGTACTCCATTGAGCTGACGAAATTGGGCGCTGTAAAAAAAAGAACACATGATTAATTAATTAGTTGAGAACTCGAGAAGATGGATGGAATTTCCAATTCTATTCTCTCTCTCTCTTAGTTAATATTCTAATAACGAGGATGAGAATAAGGATCGTTCAATTACCATTGAGCTGTTTGAGATCAGAACGTTCCGTTCGCAACGGTTTACGATAAATGAGCGGATCCGTGCCTGAGAAATCCGCAACAGTTGCGGAATAAAGTTGACCACCTAAACAATCAAAGTAGAAATTAACAAATTGTGCATTTTAGTGGAAAACGATCAAATTTATATATTAATAACCTTCCCTTTTGGGATCTAATCTATCGTGAAGTGAAGATAATCACTTACTTCCTTTCTCTTTCCAATGTAAATTTTATATGAATATAACCATCGAATCATAGAAGTGGAAGATATAAAATATGACATTACATCAAATTAGTGAGAATTTTACGCTTCTTTATTTTTTTGTATAAGATGTTTCTACGAATTTTTGACTAATTAACTTGAAATTATATGCTATTTGTAGATTTTAAAAAGTAATTTGAGTAAATCATTTATAAACGTCATTTTTGATTGATTCTTTTGTTTTAATTTTTGCTCAGGGGCCCACATCTTGTGGGTACGTGGATGGCGACCACGAGCTGCCCCAGCTGGGACTGGCAGTACTTATTTTCTTAGCATGTCAGTCTCTTTCCTTCTATATTTTCAACAGGCGACAGACCGTGCGACGGGCCGGCCTGTTTTATTCCTTCCGATCGCGAAAATCTCTTCCGCCGACCCCAAATTAGTTGAGAAAATTTTGTATAAAAATGAGTAAATAGCAGGGAAAAATTTCATCTCTTCCATCTCTCATTTAGTTTATTTTCATTTACCAAATATAAAATAATAATGAATTAATGAGAGGGGAAGGGATAAAATTTTTCTAGATAAAATTTATTCAACTAATTTTGTCATTATCATAAAATAAAATTTTTTTATTGAGATCTTAATCAAATCAAGGGTTCTGGAATTTTTTTATGAAGATAAAAATTCTTTAAGTAAATGAAATAATTATAATTATAATAAAAAAATTTAAGAAAAAAAAAAAATAAAATAACTTTCTTGAGACGAATAAAATTTTTTTTATTGTTGTTTAAATTAAAAAATTTTATTTTTTATTTTATTAAATAATAAAATTAACCTAAATATCCTATAATTTTAGGACTAATAATAATATAAGAGTAGGTAATATAAAACATGTAATTTTTTAATTTTTTTAAATAAATAATTATTTACCACTATAAACGGCGGTGCTGTTATGGTCGGGGTCAAAAGGGCAAAACCCTCGACCTTCGAACTCCTCAACGCTCTCGTAATGACCATCCTGAAACAAAAAATAAAAAATAAAATTCAGGAGTTAATTTTGACCAAAGAATTTACAATATTATTTTATATAGCGAGAGAGAGATGGGAAAATCCCTGAATTACTCCCATTTCAAAGGGAAATAAATTTTTTATTCAATATAAAATTTATTCCTCTCTCTCTGTTTCTCATCAAATATTGGCAGTTTTTTTAATACTCGTTCCCCTGAGCCTAACTGGATTCTAGTTTGATTATAACGTCCTCTGGGAAAGAGTCTCTCATTGGCCAAGATATAATCGTTGCCTTTTTTCCCTTTGCTAAGAAATAATAAACCACACAAACATAAAATTGTGCGATTAAACTTCTTTTTTTTAAGGCTCTCTTGTTTGTTTTGCCATTAAGTCTTTTATACTATTGGAAAAATATATTTGCACGATTTCATTTATTATGTAGAAGAGTTTAAATATTGTCCTTTGATATATATAAGCTTATACAGAGGCGTACCCAGGCTGATAAATCGCCCTTCCCGAAATGAGGCGATATAAGAAGTGAAATAAAATAAATCAATTTTCACAGTCGTAACCCACACAGCACAAAATATTGTTGGAATGTTGCAGCAATATTGTTAATCTTGCTCAATATTGACAATATTGCAGCAACATTGATGCAATATTTCTGCAATGTTGCAAAAAGGCGTACATAGGAATATTGCAACAATATTGCTGCAATGTTGCTAGCTTGGAATATTGCCGCTGCAATATTTGCAATATTGATGCAATATTCCTGCAATATTAATTGGCAAGATTCGCAATATTTCTGCAACATTGCTGCAATATTTTGTGTTGTGTGGGAAGTACCTACTTTTAATTTAACTGTAGTTATTATAATTACGTGGCTGTATATGACTGTAGTTGTAACGTGTTTTTGTTACGTAATGATTTCTGCCAATTCACCCTACCGTAAGCCGCGTAAAATAACTTCGTTCCAAAAATAAATATAATAAATAATATTATTATTTGATTAATGTTTTTCATTACAAAATCATGAAGCAAACTTCATTGAAAATTTTTGTAATTAATTGGCTCTATATAGCTTACATCTTAATTTCGCAATTGTCTATTTGAATTTATTAGATTGCTATTTTCTGTCATAGGGAGAAATATCAATCATAATAAGAGGACCAATTTTTGAAGTGTTGTTGCACATAAAATGCACAAAATGCACTGTGGTCTAGAGAAAGGACATGTTTTTTTTCGAATAATTTAGTTAATAAATATAAGTTTTAATACATTTCTCTTTTTATGTTATATAAAGTTGATTATTTATTTAAAAAAATACTTATTTTAAATTATTCTTGATAGTTTAAGAAAGGCCTTTTAATAATTTAAGTTCGATCGAAGAAAAAGAACGAGTTAATTAGTACAAAACAAACGAAACAATTGTTTTACTAACATTCGACTAAAATAAATAAATAAATCGAAAAAAATCAATTTTACTTATAGAAGGACTTTTTTTTCTACTTGATAAATAAATAATACATTTTGAGATTTAATGAAAAATTAAATTTACCCACCTCCTATTTAATTATCCCAACCTGAATATTCTATTCTATTTACGTATATGTATGTATGTGTGTGTGCTCACAGTTTTAAATATTGTTTAATTATACATTTAATTTGAAATGCAAAATATGTACAGAGAAAGAGAATTAAAAATTTTACATATTATTGATTAATAAAATATTTCAACAAAAAAAAAAAAAAAAAAAAATATCTGAACAATCCAGTAATCAGCAGAATTTTTTTTTGTCTGTAAATAAATAAATAACATGCTAAGTAAATGTGGCGTCATCAGGAGATAAAATTCAATAATTCATGACGTTCTTTCTTCTTCTTTGGCTGGCGGTGAATGCTTAATGAAGATGAAGAAAAAGTCCAAGGTTAAAGGTAGTATTTGGAGGGGAGGGGGGCAGAGGGTGGTTTCGAAATGACAATGTAGAGTGCTGAATAAGAAATAAGGGTGACCAAAACATTGCCTGTTCTTTTTTTTCCCCCTCTCTTTCAAAAGACCTGGCCGATCTCCTCAGGGATAAAAGCAGAAAATAAGAAGAGGTGGAGCATTTGCATCATCGGCGGGGATGCTGCGTCAGCAACAGAAGAAGAAGATGAGAAAATATAAAAACCAAAGGAGGTGAGAGAGGAAAAACACAAATCACATTCAAGAATAAATCAGAAGAAAACTTGAAAAACGTTTACCGGAGCTGAAAAGTTTGTTCCCTATTACTCAAATGTGGCTTTTAAATAAGCTTACAATTCGTGAAATGAAAGAGAAAAATAAAAAAAAAAAAGACGAAGAAACGATCAAAGCGAGAAACAAAAAGATGGGCCAAGTGAAAAAAAAATCAAGTTGGAAATTTCTATTTATATGTAAGAGATTGAGAGTTAAAAGAGTTCAAATACCATATGAATTTTTCCGCATTGGATGTTGAGAGCAACAAGAGAGTCATCTAAGAATTGTATTACCTCCGCCCTGAAGTTATATTAAAGTAAAAAAAGCCACAGAAACCAGCATTCTGTCTACAATTGAAAAATCTTTTTAGTTTTTTCAAGTGTAATATTAAAATTTAATAGCATTTAAACAATAGGCTTTATATTTTTCTGTAATTCTCTTGGTTTTTCCCAGAGGACTTTCTCCCTGGGTATAAAAAGAAGACAAATTTTATAAGTGGCTATAATCAACGTAGAGATCAATGACAGGAGATCGCCGCCAAGAAGGAGTAATCTTTCCACCAATGAAACTCTCCCAATTTACGACGTTTCGGTTTAATTGAACCATTATTTTTACCAATAAATTTTTAATTATAAATCATATTCTTAAAAAATTATTCACTCAGGGACTCACTCTAGTGATTACGTGAATAGCGACCACGAGTTACCCGAGCTAAGGCCAAGATAAAAGAAGATTCTTAAAAAATTATTACATTCTTTAATTTTTACTTACAGTTGTCATATGATAATCTATATTATATACATGTATTTCATCATAAGAATATGTTGAAGATTTTTTAAAATTTTAAAACTTCAGAGCGCAGAAATGTTAGAAGTAATGTTGATTTTTATTGTACCGGGAGAAATAAAACAGCATACATTTTTCAGGAAATGCCTTATATTTACAAGTATATATCATATAGGCCCTATTTGTAAATGTATTTGTATATTTGCAGTGTTTATTTTTTTAATATTTCTCTTTTACCACTATTTATAATTTATACTAAGCCCTAAGAATGCCAATTAGCAAAATTTGTATTTTTTTAAATTTTAGCATGTATAGAAATAAAAGACATTTTTTGGCATAAATCGTGGTTTATTTCAGCAAATAATAATATGATTTATGCCAAAATTGTATTTTATTTCTAATATACCCAGATAGCACAGTACGTCTTATGTACGTACATAAGACGTAGTAATCGTGAAAGTCTAAATCAATTAATCAAGTCTTCACCTACTCTACATAAGATGAAATACAATATATAATATCTTCACATATGACAATTGTGAATAAATATAACTAATTATCCATTGTTAAGAATATGAATTATAATTAAAAATCTATTGTATCCCTAATACCTAATAAAATTAGTCCGAAACGTAAATTGGGAGTTTAATTGGTGGAGAAACTACACCTTCCTGGCTGCCACCGTCTGTCATTGATCTCAGTTTTATATCTCTAGCTCTTGAGTACTTTCATTGATCCAATCGTATGATAATAATTACGTGATTTACATTATTATTAATGGAAATATATATTTTAAAGTAGCTAGTGTTTCTTTTATCTTTCATCCATACTAGAAAACAGCGAAATTGTGTTGTGACCTCTGATATTTAAACTAATTATTATTAGTATTGTTTTTCTATGCAAAAATTTTAATTTATATTTATTTATTCATATTGCCCATCTTTTTTTTATTTTTAAATTTTAAACTCTCCAATTGCTTTTCCTCTTAAGCGCGTGAAATGAACATTTTATTATTCCAAAAAAAAAAGAGATAGAGTGAATATATTGTATATATATTCAGAAAATGATTTTTCAAGCGACCAAAGTTGATGTTGCTTTTAATAATCTCTCTCTCTTTCTCTCTTTTTTTTTTATTTTGCAATTTTATCGATTATTATTAAAATTGTTTTGTTCTTCCTTCTCGAATGAACCGGTGAGGCATTAACAGCCCCCTCTCTCCCTGGGCGGTGGTCCAGGGGGGGGGTCTAAATCCCTTGGACCCCCTTCAATGATAAACAATTTCACACGTAATGTGTGCAATCTAAATCTAATACACTATGAAAAAAAAAAAAAATATTTCCCACTGGAATTCTTTTATAGATATCGAAATGCAATTTAAAATAAATAGATAGAATTTTTTTTTATCCGATTGTCATTATTAATATTCTAAATATTATATTAAAACACTAAGTTGTTTTTGTTATTATTCTAATTTAAAAAAATATGATATGAAATAAAAATTTTATTATAACTCCGTTACTGATTATTTTTTAAATCGCTGCAAAAAAAAAAAAAAAATATGTCTAAGAAAGATTTTTTCTTTTATTTTAAACTCTAATCTATTGGCTGTGTTCGCATAATCGAATATAAGCCTATTATATTGTATATATGTGTACTGACAGTATTTTCCACATGATCGAGCCGTTTTAGTTTGGTTGCTTGGATCTCAGGAAACGTTTCATATATATATGAAAGCAAGGCATGGATGGCGAAGCGAAAGGGAAGTTTCCTCAAAGGTTCCCTTTCTCTGTGTCTGTGTTAAGGCCGCCGCAAGTGTTAAGGGTTAAGACCTCCACCTCCTCCTCTTGTTTGAATTCACTATCAACTAATTAAACAGGTGGAATAAGGAAGGCATGAAAGGGCGGTCCCAAAGCCTTGATCTCCTTAATAACATGCAATTCATTTTTTTTATTATTATTAAATAGATTGTAATTACAATAATTATCAAAGAAAAAAATAAGCCAATATCATCGTCCGAAATAAAAAAATTTAAAGTGCCTTAGGGAATACTATGAGCAAGCTCATATTATTTATTTCAATATATTTATTGGTAAAAAATCAGCAAAATTGAAGGATAATATCCAGGAAAAAATGGTGGTGATATGGCAGGAATGGGAGAGAAGAATAAACTGCATAAAGAAAAAATGAATTTTTTTGTATTTATTTATTTATTACATGTTTCGCCCTTCCCCTGAATTTTTTTATATACATACTGTTTTTGTAAAAAAAAAAAAATTGTAACTAGAGCCCCAAACCAGAGAAGGGAGGGGCGGAAGTCAAATAAATAAATAAAATAAAATGGTATAAAAACCTGATACGAATTTCGGGGTTTCATCTTTCGAAATAATGAAACATCTCACCTAGTGTTTTTGAATAATCTAATTAACTATACCTATTTATAATGTTTCAACTAGAACCAAAGGTTAAATAACGCAAAAATATGGACTGGGCTAATAATAGATTAAATGGAAGATGAAGAAAATTAAAGAATAACAGGAAAAGGAACTGCCAAAAATAAATAAATTAATTAAAGAATTAGCCAGGACAGGGAAGCCGATAAATATAAAAAAATTGGAAAAATTACTGAGGAATTTTAGAAATCAATAAATTAAATAGAAATATTGTCTCTGCAATGTGATTTGTTCGCCTTTTTTGCGTGAGCGCCTGGAGGGTAGGCATCAAAATATCTTGAGGCGCGCTCCTGGCAGCGGAGGGAAGGCGAAAAGCGACACTCGTTTTGTGCAAGGAAAAGAGGTTCAAAAATCTTCATTTAGAAATTAAAGTGTGACCGAAGATTGTTAAAGAATATTTCGAAAATGCCAAATGTTTTTAGAATTTTTAATTTACTTTTTGATTTTTGTTAGAATTTTAAAGCATAGTCAGAATTTTTTTCAATGATAAAACAACTGACATATGAAAAATAATTATATTCAAAAGCCTCCTCTCCCAAGAAGTTGTATAAATTAGTTAATATGAGAAAATAACGAGTGAGTTGTGATTTATGTTCAAGTTATTCCATTTATTTGCAAATATTTCTTATTAACTATCCTCACTAGTTTCTAACTCCCCCCCCTCTCTCTTTCCCTATGCTAACAATCACGTTTATAAATACATTAAAGACATAAAGCTCAGCAGCAACAACAACATATTCATTTCCTGTATTTGAAGATGAACCACGTCTAGTGATTCAAAATATTTGCAAATAAATGGATTAACTTGAATATACACGAATGTTTATTTTTAAAACAAAATTCCTGTTTGTGAAGCGTAACTTCTTTATACACGGTTCGATTCATGTCCCTCAAAGCGTTAAGAAATCCTGCAGTATGAGATCAGGTGTCTCAAAAACCCAGTAATTATGGATTTTTAATGACGTTAACCCGGAATAAAAAAAAGCGGATGTCGATACGATTAGACTCAACACATTTATACTAAGAAAACTTTTTATTATATAAATTCCACAATGAATAGTGAATGTGAATTTTGCTTCTGCTCAGGGGCCCACCTCTTGTGGGTACGTGGATGGCGACCACGACCTGCCCGAGCTGGGACTGACAGTCCTGTTCTTTACATGTCTGTCCCTTTCTTCTATATTTTCAACAGGTGCCAGACCGTGCTACGGGCCGGCCTGTTCTATTTCTTCCGGTCGCAAAAAAACCCATTCCGCCGACCCCGCGGGAATAAGGCTAGGAAAGAAGAAGAAGAATGTGAATTTTGCTTCTAATTTTCACCAACACAAAAAAAAAAAAATTGATTAATCTTAACGCTTCTTTTATATACTAAGCGATAAGATTTTTTCCTTTATTCATATAAAATATTGAAGAAAAGATAAAGAGAAAAAAAAATTAGTGAAGTAGACCTAAAGGAACAGAGTATTTTTCCTAAAGATAATTTAATGAATAGAAAGAGAAAAAAAATCGAGAGAGGAGGGTAAAAACCGCAAAAAAAAAAAGGATGATTTGAAGGAGAATTCATTCTTGTCGACACCCAAGCAAAGAGGTTTAATATTCGAGACGAGAAGCGAACGGGAAAGTTTTTCTGCGTAGGTAATAACTCGCGGCGTCGACGTTTGGAGCGCTGGCTGTTATTCAAAGGGTTGAGTCCTTTAAATACATTTGCCCCAACACAGCTGATGCATTTAAAGATTGTGATTTGCATCTCAAATTTTCTTCTTTTTGATTTGATGACCAAACGACCGTTTTTTAGGGGAAATTAAAATACGTACGTCATTTAGGGGGGGGGGGGTTAAGGCGAGACCGAGAATATTCAAATTATGAGGGGGGGGGAATATTAAAACAAGGTCAAATAAAGAGATCCATTAAAGAGTATTAAAAAAGAAATGTTAATATTTTTCGTCCATTAAAATTTGTGGCATCTAGACATTGAATAAATTAATTGTATAATAAAACTATAACTAAAGCAAACCCTGAGATTTTTTTGTCTCTTTTTTAATGTCCTATTTTCTTGATCATTTAATTTTTGAGTCTTAATAATAAAATAAATTAAATAACAAACCTTAAACTGATAATATCTGCAGAGAGGTTTGTAGGCATTCGTCCCGCAGATTAGCAACCGATCGGGTGCAATTTTCGCTAAAACCCGAATGTAATTCTGGCAATCATCCTGAAAAGAAAGAGAAAAAATTGATTAATATTGTATTAGCCTACTATAATTTATTTTATAAAAATTACAAGTTTAATTTTCTTTTATTTTACTACTGACTAGTGGTCCCATGTAACCAACTAGAAACAAAATTCCTATTATAGGCCTATTATATATAGGTAGCCTATTTATTTCTCCATTAGCTCAGTAGTTAAACTTTACTCTGGGAGGAGGAGGAGGGCTACTCCCCCTCTTTCATCCCCCTCTCGCGGATGCTTATACAAGAGGCAATGTTTAAAAATAAAAAAAACATTTTTTTTTTAACAAAGCAAACATAAAAACTTCAATTTTCGTTTAAAGTCCGAACACATTTATTTTATTTTAAATTCCGAATTCTGCATAGTATTGTTATGTTTTCATTTTTAGATAACATTTTATTTTTAGCCAAAGGCTATCAAATTTTACTAAATTAAAATCCAGTTGTAATTTCTAAAAAAATAAATACAAGAAGAAATAATCATATTGGTTGTAAAAATAAAATATGCCCTCGGGGCTTGGTGTAGAGGTTAGCTAACCTCGTATACCAAAAGTCGCGGGTTCAGACCCCAGGCAGTCCGATGATTTTATTTAAGGCATTTGGATACCAAATGGCTTAAATAAGAATGCCTGGACCCCAAATAAATATATATTATATAAATACGAGTATCGTTTAAAGTCTTAAATAGCGAGACGGCCAAATCAAAATCTACCAAAGAGTTCAGACTTTTCTATGTAAAATTCGTTAGCTTGCTATATTATATTTATGACTATGTTATGAAAGTATGTAAATTTATTTAGCTATAATCTATTAGCTATATAACAAAAGAATGTAAAAGGTGGGTTTACAAAATTTTTTTTTATTTAATTTTATTTATTGATTCTCACGTGATATTGAATCAGCCAGAGGCTTGCTTGTTGTCAGAGATTGTAATTCGAAAAAAAGAGAGGGGGGGGGGAGGACTGTAAATATGATCAATGTAAAAAATTCAAAAAAAAAAAAAAAAAAAAAAACATGGAGACAATCATATTTATACACATGGCCCGAGGCTGGTCAAAAAAAGGGAGGTGAGGGTCTTTTGGTCTCTCTCTCTTTTTTTATTAAAGCCGAACATATCGCACATTCGTTATCATCATCAGAGGATAGAAATGAATGCACTTTCACTATCAATAAAACTGAAATGATATTTATTCAACGAGTTTAATCGCTTTGATATATAATATATATACCTACAGAAATGTCTATACTTATGGACATCCAACATCAAAGAATATTATTAATATTTGATGTTGAAAAGATCAATGAGGAATAAAAAAAAAAAACTTTTATTGTATTTTTGCTGAAAAAAAAATATATAAAATTGAAATGAACTGTAAAGGGGAGTAAATTTCAATCGTCACATGTTGTTTTATTAAGCATCGTTGACATAAATAGGGGAGGTCAGTGTCAGTGTCAAATAGGCCAAACAAACACTTGTATTCATAATTAAACGGAATGCTGGTCAGTTAGGGAAAAGTTTTCATGTGAAGGAGACAAGTGAGATGGAAAATATCATCTGCAATTTAAACATAAAATCGTATAAGCGAAAACAGATAATTTGTTGAACGCAAAAAAGTATAATGACACAACTCAAAAAAATAAATAATAAAACAATTCGCATTCTGTATGATAATTGGACCATGTTATGCCCTAAGGAATCAAGCGCCATTATAATCGAAATTGATATAATATCACCATCTTGTAGAGAAAAATAAGATATTTAAATCACAACATTATTTCTCAGTGCACTTTTTTTTGTATAAAACAAGAAAAAATCTGGTGTGACTGGCGCACAGCACAACTTTCGATTACCGAAGGTATTTGTCACACCAGATTTTTTGTGTCGACATGTATTTAGTTTCCGACAGTACGGTATATTCGATTTTCAAGGTGTAAAATTTATAAGTATGGCAAAATATTTATATTTTGTTAACATGGCAACCATTTCTCTTATCTTTTCTATGGAGTACAAGAGTAAAGCGGTCTTCAGAAGATTTCAATGACAAAATGAGAATATACAATTTATAGAGAATCTAAAAAATAATTGATTTTTGAATTAAAAAAAAAAATCGTTGGAGCAAATTTAGAGGAAATCGAAAAAAACTGAAAAAGTGCTTCACTAAAGTACTAGTACTCTTTGATCGATTTTGTCCAAAAGCTTCGTGTCACGTCCCAGGGGGTGCAGAACTTAAATATAAAATTTCAACCTCCTAGCTCTTTCCGTTCTTGAGATATTTTGTTCACACACCATGTCGCGAAAACCACTTTTTTGGATTCAGGGGACCTCAAAACGTGTAGGCCTATATACATCAAAATCTCGACATCATATTTTTGACATTAATCCAATACTTTCTCTCTCTATATATATTACTTATATGCATAGGTAAGAGAAAGTAAAAAGTCATTATTATTGGTTTTGTTTACAAATGAAAATGAAATGTTCCTTATCTCAGATTTAGGTTAATGGCGCTTGGTTCCTTCGTGCATAACATCGTCCAATTAAGGAATTTGTGGTTAGTTTATCTTCTTGGTCAAGTTCAAATTCACAACCGTAGACCCTAGTCGAAACATATTATTCTGATTAAAATTATAATTTTTGAAGAGGGGTTTCGATTACGAAACAAAAAGATCAAATACCTCAAGGCTTCATTCATCATTTACTTATAAATCATTTGTTTTCGACTACCATTATTTATTTATTTATTTAATCAATAAATTAAAAATATCTTTCGATCAAATATATATAACCCATATATATTATCCGTTTTAATTGTTTTTTGATTGTTATTATGTTTAATATATATATATATATATATACATATATATATAATTGGGAATAATAAATTTTACAAATGCTTTTATCATGAATTTAATCAATAGAAATAAATGTTGAAAACAATGGCGATCTCTCTCTCTCTCTCCCCTCTCTCTCTCTCTCTCTCTCTCTCTCTTTAATTATCATCGGATTGCATGGAATTGTTCATTTGCTAGTCGGTTTGCCAATAATTTCCAATGAAATCTTGTATCCTCCCCTCCCACCTCTTTGCCCCTGTCTCTTTCAAGTGATGACCATTAATTTAACAGAAATGCTACTAATAGACTCTAATTATTTGCTCTACGCTCTTCTCTTAATTTATCTAATTTTTCAAATAGAAATTTGAAAGTGAACTCTCCAGTCTTGAAAGGTTTTATTTAGCACTAAATCAAAATATACATCCAAACAAGGGCGGATTCAAAGGAGGAGGGGGGGGTAATCTGGTGTGAGTGGTCGCACAGCACACAATTTTTTCTTAATTTCATTCTGCACTTGTTTACCAGAATATACAAAACGAATTTTTAAGTATTCATTTTTCCAAAAAAAAAAAATAATTTTCTCAAATCTCGGGGGGGGGGGGGTAATTACCCCCTTTACCCTCTCCCTGTACCCGCCCTTGCATACAAAGGCTTAATATTTAAGTCATTTATAGGGAAAAACTATACCAAATGAATTTTCTTGAAATGTTTTTAGTGGTAGCCAAAGAAACAAATTAAAATATTTTTTTTTTTTATTTCCTCAGAGGGCATGTAAAATATTAATTAAAATATAAATTATTATTAATATTTTATATGTCCGTACACTGATTGCAAATCCGTTCGATGAAGAATCAAGAGGGAGGGACTCGAATGAAATCTTTGATTTTCAAAAAAATTTTATCTTAATGTAAAAAAAATCGACCACTGATTAAAATATACTTTTTTTTATCAATTTTGTTCTATTTTTCAATCAATTTTATTAATAAAAATTTCCTAACGAGAATTTGATCATTGATTGGCCTGAAAAGAGGCAGGAAAAGACGGAGAAAATACTTGGGTTTTCAAGATTAATTGCATTACTCCAGGGGATTATTTTTAAGGGGCTCGAAAACTAGTAATGACTTTTAAAAGTACGATTAATTCGCGGTAATTAATAAGGAGTTGCCATTTGGAGAGAGAGCCACGTGACTTATCCAAGGATCGATCCACACCACCGGGTGGAAGCAAACTAAACTTACTCACTCCCCTCCACCTACTCAACCTTAACTCCTTGTCTATGATTTGTAAAAAAAAAAAAAAAAAAAAAAAAAAAAAAACACATCAAAGCCTTTTTTCCATTTCTAAAGATTGGAATTTATTTACAAATTCTACAAATGAAATGTATAGGCCTAATAGTTTAATTTTTTTTTTTTTTTTTTTTTTAACAAGACATGTGAGTGTTCTTTATTGATGAGGCCAAACATCCCATGGCCCCCGGGAATCGAACCCAGAGCTAATAGTTTAATCTGATTATAATAATATTTTGTTTGTAAAATTAACTTTTATTTTAATAATATGTGGGGTATGTACTTATTTTATTATTAATGCATTTTGAGGGGAGCAACTTTTTAATTAGTTCTGCTTATCTTAAGTAGCAAAATTTCCATAAATATGTGTATGTTGTGTGTTTTCATTTCACGTCTCAGCTACTAATCATATTTTTATTGAAATATATAATTCGTAAGCCTCTTTATCCTGAAATAATTGTTTGATTTTTAAATAATAGTAATCTCGCATAAATTAAAAAGTATAAATTTGATAGAACAATAAGTATGAGCAGAAAACAAAGCAGACAAATTTTTTTTTTAAAGTTAATCTTTATCCAATTTTTTTATTTCAATAGACGCAAATCGCGTCCTTCCTCAAGACAATATATAGTCAGTATATAATACAGATGGGTGTATTATTTTTAATAATAGGTTATAAAATAAAAAAAAATATTTAAAAAAATACACCCAACTGTTCTGGGGGAGGACGCGATTTGCGTCCGAAAGGCAAGCGATTGAAATAAAAAATTGCATAAAAACTTAAAATTTTTTGTCTAATTTGATTCCTGGCTGCCATCCAACTCATGCTTATCAATTATATAGCCACTACCAGCATTAGGATAAAACAATGTAAATTTATAGAAATTAAATTAATATATTTTAAACTTTTCTTGTGATATTAATAACTGCACGAAATATTCTATTTCTTTTTTATTTATTTTTTTTATGTCTTACTATATAGTATTCTATTTCTTTGTAAGTGATCCTTCCTTCCCCATGTGCAGCAATCTATAATTGTTACCACTATCAACTTTCATAGTTTCAACCAAGCATATCCTTCACAAAACCAAAATAAATCAAAGAAAAAAAAAACAAAATGAAATTTTTTTATATAATCGGTAGGATTACAATACAAACTTTAGGCTAATAATAATAAATTATGTATAAATAATATTATTTTTTATTAGGCCTATCAAGAATTTTATAAAAATACTTCATACATTCATTCATACCGTGCAGTAAAGTATATACGCAAGTAGCCATAGGTTTTGCAAATACAGTTATTGTTATTGCACAGCCTATATATAGACCTATGTATTGGGTATAAGGACTATATTTTTCGAAAAACTTCAAATCGGACTCTTAAGGGTAAAATCATTTCTTCCTTTCATTCACTCAAAGGCTCACATCTTGTGGCGGCCACGAGTTACCCTAGCTACGGCTCTGGCATTTTTCTAATACCCTTTACCCTTCAAGCGTCTGGCCTTCCGACGGGCCACTTGTTTTTTTCTTTTTTCTTTCAATTCATTTTAAAAATTGTCTACCCCACTCAGAGTAAGGCCAAAACATAAGAAGTAGATATTCTTTTCTCTAAATTATGATATATAAAAAGTCCGCAATTCCTCATAGGTTTTGCAAATACAGTTATTGTTATTGCACACCCTGTATATAGACCTATGTATATATAAGTGTGTTTTTCATTTGGATGGCAGTAGACGCAGACACCCTGTTCAGTGATTAATGGTGCACCCGGGGCTTAGCCTACCCCTTCCCTCACCAGCACCAGACCCACCATCCTCTGCATATATATATATATATATATATATATATACCAGTAGTGGGGGTGGTGACCGCACATTCCACTCCTAAATACCCTCCACAACCTAAAGAGAGAGAGAGAGAGTGAGGGTGTGGTCGGTCGGTTGGTCGTTTCGCACGAAAAACCCCCGGGAACCCTGGCGAAATATTTATGCAAAGTCGTACACTAACCCAAAAAAAGTCTTCATTTTCATCATCATCTGATTCTAATAATATTTTAAAGTATCAGAGGTCAAAACGAATAAGAGTAAAAATTAGAAATTTTTTTTGATAAATCATAAGGACGGTAGATTTGTTTGCTCAGGGGCCCACATCTTGTGGGTACGTGGATGGCGACCACGAGCTGCCCGAGCTGGACTGGCAGTTTTTATGTTCTTTACATGCCTGTCCCTTCCTTCTATATTTTCAACAGGCGTCAGACCGTTCTATTTCTTCCTGTTGTAAAAAACCCATTCCCCAGACCTCGCCGCCGACCCCGCACCGCGGGAATAATAAGGGCGAGGACAGAAGAAGAAGAAGTAAGGAAGGTAGATTTGCAACCAGGAGAATAAAAAAATATTTTGGTCGACGTTTCGGACCTCAGTCGAGTCCTTCTTCGGGACTAAAGATTGTTAAAAAAACACATATTTTTTTCAATTGGAAAAAATAACGCACAGAGAGCAATTTTTGTAGGCCTAATTTCAATATTGTTCAAATATTGTATATATTACACAGCAAAATCTAGGTGTGTTTTTTTAACAATCTTTGGTTCCGAAGAAGGACGCGATTGGCGTCCGAAACGTCGACCAAAAGAATTTAAATATTTTTTTATTCTTCTGGCTGCAAACCTACCTTCCTTACGATTAATACATAACAGCCATTTTACATTTTTATTTTTTGATAAATTTTAATGCATATCTTACTCTACAATGAAGCGTTAGTAGACTCGGGCCTACTACTTTCTCGGTAATAAATTTTATTTTAAACATTAAATAGTTAAACACTTTAAAAAAACTTGAAATTCCGGACAGCTGATTCATTCTGTTAAACTAACCGCCTTGTAAATAGGCAACCAAATGTCACTTTGATTATTTGGTTGCCTATCTTCCAGTTAATTAATTATTTTTGTTATTTAGTGCTAATTTTGATAATGCTTGGCTTTCTACAATATTAAATAGTCAGCTTCAGAGGGAGAGAAGTTTTCTAGAAGATCTAAACCTCAAAAACAGTTGTATTTATTTATAAACGCTGCTAGATGTTACTTGATTTCATATCTCTAACTTCTCCACCCCATGTCGCTGCTCCTTTCATGTTTCAAAAATCAATTAAATAAAAGAAAAAAAAAAGTATATTATTAAATAAACTTGAAAGTTTATAAAAATAAATAAAAACTCATGTGAAATGTTCTTGGAATAATAAGTTATTATGATTTTAGTCACGAATACTCAAGTAGTCTTTAAAAAACCCAAGTAACAGTTAAATAGTAAGTATAAATTACATACAAAGTAACAATAAATTAAAACTTAATAAAATCTGAAAACTTAACCATCATGGATGGTTGTTCAGAGTTTTCTAATAAGCTCTCTTTCTTTTCTCTCTAGAAAAAAAAAATAAAAGTGAAAAATAAAACCCTTTTGAAGGATTAAATTGGAGGGAATACAATATCTAAAGAGTGAATTTTTCTCCCTCGTTTTCTAAGAATCAGATACTAATGTAATATTAAAAAATGTTAATTTTCTTTTCTTGATAAAGTAAATTTTTTTTTTTTTCATAAATAAAAAAAAAACTTATTCAGGTGTATTTTTATAAAAATTATCAAAGAAAGATTTAAATAATTTTTTTTATTTAAAAAATACTGTATTTTTAAAGGGAAATGGAACTAAATCCTTTTAAACATAGCCATCAGAGGTCATATTCTCAGGAATCATTGAGCTTATCAGTTATTAGGAAATTTCGGCTATATAGTATTAAACAAAGATCCCGTAAAAAATAAAAATGTGTTGAATAAAAAAACAAATATCGAGAATTTATATTTTTTAAGATGTTAGATAAGAAAATTTAATTAAAAAAAATTAAATTTATTTGAATAATAAACCTGACCTGATATGTTTACAAGATTCCAGAGAGAAAGAAAAGATTTTATTTTTCTTTAATATTAGTTATCGCATTTCAATTTATTTTCCAATTATATATAATAAATATTCTAGGAGAAGAAATATGCTTTAATAAGATGGCGAAATTGCTCACGAGTAGCTTTTAATCTGCAGCTCTGTATGGCGGGATGGTTTTTTTTTTTAGGAGGGTGGGACCTTATGGCCCTGCCCACCCCCGATTGGGGATTAAATCGAAATCTCGTTAGTTGAACCCATCCCCCACCTCCTTCATAACTAGGAGTCATGTGCAAGGATTAAACTCTGTGCTCCCCACCACTCCATTTCACTTTCATTTCCAGGGCCAGAGAATATCGTTTTAATCAAAAAGCAGGATATTTGAAAATAGCCTGAGAAATAAATATTATTTTTATTTAATAAAACTAATATATGAATGTAAAAAAAGGGGAGGGAATTAATTTTCATATCGTTTATTGCTTCGTTTTTTTTTTTTAGAGTTTATAAACCATTGGAAAATTTTGTTAATAATTTATTATTTATCCATATGGTAAGTTGAGTCGATATAAATTACAGATAAATAAAAAATGATAAAATAATTTGAAATTTTTTTGTTTCAGAATTTTCTTCTTAAAAAAAAGTATGCTAAACGGTTACAAATGAATGCCGAATCTGCAATAGAGAGATGATAAGATCGCAATTCCAAGAGAACGAGGGGAGATAAAGATTTTCATCTTTAAGTTGGGACCCAATTCGTACAGTAAAGGGAAATCGATGCTAACTTAACGACAGTGAAAATAGCTAAGAATTTACTTCAACACTACCACAAGCGAATATTAATTTGAATATATTATTGTATAATAAAATGCAAACATTTTTGAAGATTGTTTATTAATTTTTTTTTTTTTTTTTAATAATTTCACTCTATTAATTTATGATATCTACAATCCAAGATAAATTTTAGAGAACTATATTTTATCTAATGTCTTTTAGTTAATTAAAATTAACAATATGAAGTCTCCTCAGTTACGAATTAAAAGTTCAAAATAAATTTCAGAATAAAGAACAATAATCAATCGTATTTTCAATGGCAATTGTTGAAATATATAGTATGTTGATAACTTCACACAAAATGTCTTCCCTTCACATTTTCTTCTTTAATGCTTATTTTCTGTGATGTTTTATTTAATATTATTTCTTTTATCTTTATATTTCCATTTATCTCATATGTCCGAATTGCAAATATGAATCAAGTTAACAGCTTGATAAACATCTTTAAAACACAGTACAGTCGTAATGTATTATACTATAAAATCAGAGTAAACAAACAAGAAAATGATAAACACCCCGGCTTGTTTGTTTCGAATTGTTGACATTATCAGGGATTGATGGTTAGAGTTCAAACCAAGTGATTTTTGAAATAGTCATGTTAATACACCAGGTAACTTTAATCTTTTATTCCACTGGTCATTAAAGGTTTTCGGAGCCTACCAAAAAATGGCTTCTTCATCCTCTTATAAAAAAAATTCGATTTTTTCTTTGATTATCCTCCTTCTAAGTCACCCTATATTTCTTTTATTTTTTTATGCTCTTATTCACCAAAGTGTGTATATTTTTTAATAATTTATTTAAAAAAAAGCAGTGCATCCACTTTTTTTTATTAAAAATTTTATTCACCCATAAATGAGCGCGTTTTATGTCTTCTTTTGGCCTTTCGCTCTGTTAATATTTATATAAATAAATTGATGACCGGCAAGGTTTTTTATATTTTTTTTAGGATTAATAGTTAACAAATCGTAAATTTTTACTCCCTACTTTTTTTTTCTTCATCTGAAAAATTTGAGATATAAAAAAATGTAGCCGATGAAATGATAAAATATTTATTAAGAAAAAAATAATAATTAAATATATTTATTTATTTATTAGAGAAAAATTATATCGTATGGATTGTTGAAATTATCAAGTACTTAATAATAGTTCCTTTTGAATTACTTGTAGATAAGCAACCCAATTGACAAATTCATGATGTAAGCAAAGGAAACATATTAGTGCTGGTTGAGGGTTGGCAGGGGCTAGAAATGGAGTGACGGTGTCGCCATCTCTTAGCCAAATAATCGTCCCTTCAAAACGACTCATTGGAGACTCCCCCTTAATGCATAGATGCGTTTTTTGACTCCTAGCAGGTAGGCAACCAAATTAACCATAAAATCTTTTTTATCATTATATGAAAAACAAATAAATTTTAAAGAAAAAGTTCATCTCCATTTTCTCCTCATATTTCTTATTCAAAATAATTAATTCCTTATTCTTTATTGGAAGAATTTCAATTTCAAAACGCTAAATTTTCAATTGCCCATAATAATGTCTTAAATCACATTTAATTACCTTGATGAATTTAATTTTTTTTTTGTTATGAAAAATATTAAATTCAACAGATGTAATAGACGAGAGAATTTCTTCTTTTTTCTGCTTCATCAAGATTAGTTTGTGAATTGTGAGGCGACTAGCGCAAAAAAAGGTCTCTTATCGGCACCTTTAAGGGCCTCTAAGCAGCCTTTAATACTGACATTTTACTCAAGTTATCGAGAGAGAGAGAGAGAGTTGGGAGCTCTTTTGTGGAATTATCGAAGGCACCAAGATTGCCAGCATAAATTCGCAAAACGATTCCAACTCTCTCTCTCTGGCCGATAATTCCTCCAATAGGGAATTTCATGATTAATTCCCTGGATAAAAATAACCTTTTATAGAGAAAGAAGAGATAGAGAGTTTATTTCAATATTTTTTTAATCTCAAAAAAAAAAAAAAAAAAAAAAATGAAATGAACAATTTTATATATCATCATTTTCAGTGAGAATTTCCAACCGCTAAAAATTATAGCCCTTGTGGGAATTATTTTTGTTTAAAAAGATATGCTCAATTTAAAGTGTCTTTAGTATAGATGAATTGATGTCAGTTTTCTTTTAGACCAATGGCTTCCACTTCTCATTTCTACTCTTACAATACTAATTTTAAAGAAAGTACAATGAATCAGCTTCATTATATTTTCCATTTGAATTTTTTTGCACCTCAGCATGTCACGCTTTTCCCAGCAGAGGAAAGAAAAGGTGATATTTCTACCTATCAATGGCCGATTTGACATAACAGAGTGGGAATATGATTTTGTTACATTAATTGATAACAGCGTCTAACTACTGTATTATAGATTTAAAATAATTTTTTATCTTTGTTAAATTTAAATAACTTATAAACCCCTTCCCCCTCCCTTATATAAAAAGCAAACGTGTGGGGTCGTAGGACCCCCGGCAGGAACGAAGTTCTTCACTGAGAAGGAGAAGGTGGGCGTGGCCTCGCCAAGACTTCGGCTAATCTCGCCTTCCTCCGTCGCTCGGGCGCTGGGAACGAATTTTTGTTAGGAACGCGTTTTTGTTACGTTACATTTTCTCCCAATTCACCCTGCGTAAGCCGCGTTAAAGAACTTTGTTCCAAAAAAAATTTTATAAAATGATTTTCTAAATAATTTACTACACTTCACATCAGACATATTGATTAAATTCAAAAAATGCTTCGCTTCAATGCGTTAAAGGCTATTTTAATCTATATTACCTAAATAAATAAAAATAAATTAATAAATAACTCACGTCTGATTTGCCTTTGAGATAACACAATTCTCGATGCGCTGCTGTTGAATGCCATTCTATCCTCTGCAACAAAAAAAAAAAAAAAAAATTATTAATTATTTGTTCATTGTGACTTAGAATTAAATAAAAATATCTTGTATAAAAAATATATATGCCTATATATATATTTTATAAAAGAGAGTGAGTTTATTTTTTTTGCTGCTTGTGGTCATTATCATAATTTTAACCTAGCTTCCTTTTCTGATTCTATAGATATCATAAAATCAATTTCAAACTATTCTAAGTTATTTATCGAACAAACGAACAAATTAGATTTAGACGAAAATCAATTTTCAACATTCTTACAAAAATGTGTATTTTTTGATTTTTAAAATTTCCCCTTACATTATTTTTAATTGTTATTTTTGTAAATTTCTTAATCTTAAATGGACTACATTGAATAAATAATAAAATTCAATTTTCTTTGTCCGTTCACAAAGGAAAAAAAATAGTTGAAAACTACAATATTTCATTTTTTTTTTATTTTCTCTTTCTCTCTAAAGTGTGATATTGGTTTATAAACTTTTTGGGTCGATTGCCAACCTTTAATAAGCAATAGGTAGAGAAAGAGAGATTTCCGATTTAATAGGAATTTGTTACTTTATTGAAGGTAAAGGAAATATTTATAAACTTTTCACTTGGCTATGGAATTTATATGAAAATTCTCTAATGAAAAACCTTAAAAAAAATTATATACAAAGAGGGAGTAGTTATAAAAAATTAAACATGTATTTAATTATTGTTGTCTCATTTCACCATTCATGTATTTAACAATTAACAGGACGGATTGCCGAAATCAGGTGCTTGAGATTAGGGATGTCTACACATAGATGTAAGGGCGAAAATAAATTTCTTTCTATGGCTTCTTAAAAATAATGTTATCTTTTTGATGAGATATTAACTCACGTCAAAAAAATTCTGAAAAATAAAGAATTTGATTTATAAAAAAAAATTTTTAAAATATAATATGTTAAATAAAAAAAATTATCTTGAATCTCTCTCACTATGCTTTCCCTATCGTTGCTTGAAATCTTTTTATAATAAAAAAAAATATATACAATATAAAATCTTTTAAAAGTTATAACGATTAAAAAAAAAAAAAAATTACAATGTTAGGTTCAATTTACATCAGAACAAGATTGTTGTTATTGATATCTCCATTTTTTTTCTTTTCTAGCGTAGAATATTCATATTCTAAAAAGCTTATATTCATGACCAGAGAGAGAAAGATTCTATTATAAAAACTTTAAATCCGCAAGTTTTATATCAATCAACGTCTTTCAGAAAATAAAAATAATAAATATTATGCTTGGAGGCGTTTTTTAACATTTCAATTTTTAAAGCTTATTAAAATTTATCAAACACGACAACAACAACAACAACAAAGGATTTTTAAAATAGAAGAATAAAATCATTATTCGGCATCAGAAGCAAAAAGTTCAATAAATATCTAGCAATGATAATTAATTAATTTAATAAGATTGGTTGAAAAATTGATTTTTATTTCTGAATCTGCAGCTACTCCTTGTGAATCTAGTAGTGGATGAATCAAAGGATAACTTTCATTTTAGGCCTTTGTTGGAGATTCGTTGTTTTTGTTAGCTATTTAGGTGCCTTCTCTCTAATCTTTAGCTAGTCCGTTTTTTGTTAGGTTCCTTTGATTTGTTTTTAATTTAAGTTCCAACAGAGAGCTAAAGTGAAAACATTCTCGTTGATTTCTTCCATGAACGATTCATAAGGAGATGCGGTCATATCTGATTTAAAGATCGAAGCCTAGGTTCTCAGTGTTCTTGTGTTTTGCGAAAAGATGTTTTTGTTGACGCATTTGGGAGTCTGATATGTTTTTGTATCTTTAAGGTGGGTTTGAGGTGGGTTAAACGAGTCAGGGAAGCCGTTTCTCCAAGAATAGCCTGGAGGGTCCAAATTGCAATCCTTGAGGCTAAGGACCAAGGGCTTCACCTATCTGTTGGTAGGGACGGGGTCAAAAATAATTTACATATTTATTATTTTTGGAGTTTAGGCCTTCACAGTTGTTATCTGTTATATAAATGTACAATATAATGTAATATTTACAAATAAACCACTGTTAAACCGAAAATGAGATTCTTTTATTAATTCACATTTATTCTTATTTTGAGTTACCTATGCAGGATCTCTTTCAAATTAGCTTCCTCACTCGTGATGCTCGTAATCCAAAAAATCAAATTTGCTCTCACAGATACTATTTCTTCAGTCTCCCGGTGTACGGAAAATATTTTTTTTTTAACCTTTTTAGTGTTTAGGGTATGGCCTATATGTGAGTGTGAAGAATTTGAAGAGAGAAAATCTTCAATTTTTTGTAAAAAAAAAAAAGGTAATTATGATTGTAACCCTCTAGCTCGAAATTATTTTAATTAAGTCTTAAATGATTAACAAGACTAATGTAATGTTATTTTTTTAGGATGGGAATCAAGCCTTTAAGAATTAAGGTTCCAGATCACAAACACAAATTGAACATCAAAAATTCTTAAACAAGAAAAAGTTATCCTCAAAATTTCTAGAATGATCCAAAAGGAATACTATACAGTATATATAGTCTTACATAAAAGCCTTATCGGGGATTCCTTACTGTTACTATACCTATTTTTACCCTAGTTCTTAAAATCAACACCGGAGAAATTTTATTCAGGATATTCTAAGTATCGATCATTTAAATGAATCATCTTGAAGAAATGTTTAATATCTTGATGACAGCAAAGGAAGGAAAGAATGACTTATTTATCCATATCCATCCAAGGTCTTTTTTTGTTGTTGTTGAGATGTCCCTTTTTTTTCGTCTTTGAAGCCGATCTTTCCTCGATCCCTATACCGAGCTTTGAATAATAAATGCGAAACCCTTGCTTGGCATTGCGTGCTTACAACACCGTTATCGCACTTAGTCGATAAAGCTAATTTCGTACGCGAATGCATATTCAAGATAAGGAGCGTGTATGTCAGACAAGTCCCTAATCGTGTATGCCCAGCTTTCGGGATTGTATCGTCGTATCCCCACCCACAAATACCCAAGCTTCTCTCCCCCACCCCACAATCATCCTTTTGGCCACCCAAGACCTGCCAACTCTTTCCACTCATTCTTCACCTACACAGCTCAAACTAGTTCGATAATCAAACAACATACTACTTATCTCTATTTTTATTACTCTTTTTACAAACGAAACAATTAGATTAAATGATTTATTCTTTTTTAAATATTAAAAAAAATATGTAGCTATATATGACCATACATGGTGCCGCCTTGCCAGGGGTATCTTATCTTATTTATACTGTATTTATTTACTATTTTTTTTTTTTTTCAATTTTATTTATTGTTAGTGAATCTTCGAGGCCAAGGATTAAACAATAGTCTATGTATTTAAATAACAATGCAAATAATTACATATGATGCGCCTGATTGTGAAGATAATTTTGAAATGATATTTTGAAGAAATAAGTGGTTGTTGTATTATGATGATATTTTTATACATAGATTATTATATTTTTCTTAGCCTGGAGAAGTCACATCCCTTGTGTTTAGAGTTTGACAATTTCAAAATATTGTAATTTTTTAACCTTCGGCATTTGGACTCATATCATTATCATCATTACTTTACTATATATAAAGCGCTAGCGGTTGACTTCCTGTCCCTGTGTGTATGTGCCTATCAGGGCGCTGATTGGATAAAGTTACAGGAAGTGGAGCGGGAGAGGAAAATTTAAAATTTATGCCAGAGAGGGAAATTTGAAACTTTAAAATTTTGCAATTGTTCGTCAAAGGCGAGCAATCGCAAAATTTTTCAATCAGTGAGCAAGAATAGAATAGCCCTCTTTACTCCTCCCCCTTCTTGTATCCGCCCTTGAATGCTAGCGAGACCAATGTTTACACTATTTCCTTCCAAAATTAAAACATGATTAGTTTTACATCAATAGAAATAATGATTTACCTTTATTTAATTGGAAGCCATTTATTTGATATTTTTGTCATATAAATATTGCATATTTTAATAATTTTACTGCATATTATATGGCATATTTAGAGTTTTTTGCTGCATAAAAATCCGGGCTTTAATTATAATATTAGATTTATTATAATTTAATATTATGATTTAATAGAGACATAGAAGTTTTTAATCGATAAGCTAGATTTTTTTTGTTTGCTTTAAATCGATAACCTATAGGACATAGCAATTGAATGTAAACACTAAATAAATAAATAGCATTAATTTGTCTTTTAATCTTCTTCGAAATGAATCGATTCGGCTGTTTGTAGTCGTTTTAACAAATTAACGAAATTTAAAATTTGACCTGCATATTGAAGATAATCAGGATAAAAAATTATTATTTATTTAAAAGGATTGTTGGCATTAGGCCACCAGCCATTTTTGCCACCGCTACTGCTTAAAAAATTTATTAGAATTATTTATTATCAATATTTGAAATATTTTTTAAATCTTTTAATAATAATTTATTAATTGACTATCGGGTGTCGGGAAAAAAAAAAAAAAAAAAAAAAAAAAATTTATTATAAATAGAAATACTGTACAACGTTTCGACTGCTTATTCTGCAGTCGTTTTTAAGTACTGTGCACTTGCCCCGCTCAAGTGAACTAACCTCTAGATTCTGTTACCTGCATCTTATATGCAACGACATCAGCCATCTACAGTCATTCCTATGAAGTTCAAATAAATTTTTGCTGCATCTACATTCATCCCCATGAAGTTAGACACAAAATGAGTAGATGGCGCGAAAATTTGTATCTAACTTCATAGGAATGACTGCAGATGGCGCTGACGTAGTTGAATATAAGATGCAGGTAACAGACTAGAGGTTAGTTCACTTGAATCGGAGCAGTGCACTGTACTTGAAAACGACTGCAGAATAAGCAGTCGAAACGTTGTACAGTATTTCGATTTTTAATAAACACATTTATGATATAATGTTATAAAGGAATCAATCAAGAAACGAATCACTGACCCTCGGGTTAATAATGAATTAAAATTGAATAGAATTTTCTTCCATGTCTCTGAAATATTTTTAAAAATTTGATTGATGCAAAAAGATTTTTTAGTAAGATGAAATATCTTCTCTCTTATAAAATAAAAAAATAAACATAATGTTTCCATTCCCTCTTTGTCTCTCGCTATATAAATAAATCCTAGTGATTTCTTTGATTTAAAACGTTACGTCGTCCATTTAAATAAGCCCATATCTTTTCTAAATTAATTGCTAACATTCTCCTTATATATATATATATATATTTTAATTCTTTACTCTTGGTATGAAAAATAATAATGTATTGTTTTGTTATTCTCTTATGAGGATTTAATATCATCTTAACTCAAATCAAGTCGGGAATCTTACCGCTGTTTTGACTCTGCTTGTAACTTGTAACTTTGTTATTTCGAGTACAACTATTAAATCTTGTTGTTCCTTGTGAAGTTTTAATGCCATCTAATAATAATAATAATAATATTGCTATAGTCGTATGTAAAGAGATCTTATGAAAAGATTCCCAACCTCAAAACAAACATTATTACAAAATGAAATATTCACAACTTAATAATAATAAAGTAGAGAAAATGAATTTCCAAGGTCAGGGCGGAGTTCTCTATTTATCATAAATAATATTAAATCTTAAATAGCATGGCTTTTTAAATTATTTTTCCGGCTCTTTTAAAGACGAGATATATATAAAATTTCTCTGAGATTTCATCACTCTAAAATAGCGACTAGTTTCTCATTTTATCTTAGAACTTATGGTAAAAGTCAAATTCGCGATCTTATCTAATAATAGAGGAATAAAAAAAGAGAACAAATCTCACTCTTAACTCGGTTCACTCGTGGTTACTCGCATACTCTTTAATAATAATACATTTTACGGATTTTTTTTAAATCCAAATGAATAATTTTAATCTCCTTTCATTCTCCATCTCTTTCACTCTTAACTCTTGATTTGCTATTTATTTAAAAAAAGAAAAAAAAATATAAAAACATTTTTTTTATTTAATTTCTAAGCTACTTATAATTAATTTACAAATTCAAAAATATAATCAAGTCGTTTCGTATCTTGTATTCAAATTTATTTTTTAGTTGATTGAAAATGTGTTTAGAATTTTGAAATGAAAAGAAAGTTAAAAAAATATTTATATTGAATTCAATGAAAGGAAGAACAAAAAAAAAACAAACTTTGAATTGATAAAAAAATTTATTTTTCACAAAATACACACCAAAAAATTTCTAAATTTTTTTTGACAATTCAATGGTTGGGGGTGAAAGGATAGTAGATGAATTATTTGTCAAGACAAACATCAACCCGTTCGAGTAATTTTAATGAAAACTGTAAAGCGAATTATTCCTATGTTAAATTTAAGCAATGAATTATTCTCTGTGCTGTTGCTGTCAAAACAGGATTCCTGCAAACTCAAACCCTTCCTGATGATGGGACTCCGAGTGCGCCTCGGGGAGGAAACGAGTCGATAAATACCTTAAGACTAACCCTTTTATATTTTACGAGGTACTACACTTTATATTGGGGAATTACGAGAAAGAGAGATTTATTACATTTAAATTCATTCAAATTAATAAAAAAATAGTTTTTGAGCCCTTCATCAAATATCACATTTAATTAGTTAAATAATAATATATTAGCCTGTATAAATTAAAAAAACTTCATTGATATAATGATAATAAATTATTAAAATATAAACAATTTAAATCATTTAAATTAGAAATATTTTTAGAAATTTATACGTTTTTATTTTTCCATTAAAAAAAAAAAAAAATTAACATAAATTAATAATTCATTCTCTTTTTAGCATTTAATTTCATATTCTATTGATAGAGTAAAAGTACATTTAATTTTAAAATGGACATTTATTAAAATTTATTATATCAATGGATGGTAGTAAATCGAATTTAATCTCGTTTATTTATTTATTTATTTTTTTCTCTCTCTCTTTCTCTTAGTTCCGACTCTTTTTGTCGATTGGCCCCTTGATTGAATTTATCTCTGAAACCCCGGCCCCATCTCCAGATCATATGCCAGTTGGGGTCCGCAATTAATTAATTACTCTGGTGGCGGTGACGTGCCACTCGTAAATCACGTGACATTCCCCACTCTCCACGACGTTTCGATTCCCTCTATCTGTCTAATGAGATTTCTAAAGAGGGAGTCTGTCGAAAAATAATATTATATTATGGACATGGAAGATGGCTGAAATAATAGACTCATGGATTTAGTTGCTACTCGAAACCAAAAAGTAAAAATTTAATCAAGATTCGCAGAAAACTTTGCAGCAGGAGATTAAATAAAAAAATATTTTAATTAATTTTTTATTCGCCGACGTTTCGGTCGTCAATCACGACCTTCTTCAGGGCAAATATTGTCAATTATACAAGATTTTAATTTAATTTTAATATTCATTGTAATTCAAAACAATTTTATTTTACTATGATAGTATATACAAAAATGATCTATTACTTGCCACTCGGCGTCTCTGAGTCTCTGATTCAATGATCAATGAATCAGAGACGCCGAGTGGCAAACAAGGGCGGATACAAGGGGCGATAAAGGGGGTAATTACCCCTCCCGGGATTAAAAAAAAAAAAAAATTATTTTTAATGAAAAATTTAAAAAATTTCATTTGTTTTTATATTCTGGCAAATAAGTACAGAATGCGCCTTTAAATTACCGAAATTATGAAAAAATAGTGTGCTGTGCAACGAGTCACACCAGATTACCTCCTCCCCTCCCCCGAGAAACACCTCTGGATCCGCCCTTGGTGGCAAGTAATAGATCATTTTTGTACATTTTAAATAGTAAAAGTATTTATAAAGTGAAATAAAATTTTATCTTCGCCTCCTTTTTGGAACATACTGTGTCGTTATCTAATTTTTATCTTATTCTTACAAATTTAATAATATCCAAAACAACAAAAATATCTTCTTTTTTTATTTTCCTTTACTAAGCCAGATGATATTCTCTCTCTCGCTCGCTCAATGTCTCACGGATAAGACTTTGCTTCAATAACCTGGCATTTGATGAAATTGCCAAGATTCTTTTTTAACAGTGAGGAAAAAACAAAATCATCTCGGATATATAATATAACAAAAATGATGATATTAACCATCTCTGACATAGTAAGCAAGAGTTGAAGATCCATTCTCTTGTCTTCTCCTCTTCTTCCTGAAACTGTCAGATTTATTTGCATAAGGATTTAGCTGGAAGAAGAGGGGAGAGATGCTGTCAAAGTCGGCTTGGCTCTTGTTTGTATTTGCAACAAGTTTAGGCTTCGAACAGAAGGGAGAGGGGGGCTTAGTTATTAATTTAATCCTCTCACATGCAATAACGATTCTTCAAGAGGCCATTTGATTGAATTATTTAATTACCAGGAGGCCCAGGATAGAGAGAGCAAGAGCAAATGTTTAATAATAAATAATTAACTATCAAGATCCTTGAAGAAAAAATTTTATTTTTCGATAATACTTATTTGAATTAAAAAAAAAATTCTAATTAAAAAAATTATTCTGAAAAAGTGATCGCCATTTTCAATTTTAGTCGCCATTTTCTATTTTATATTATTTTTTATTTTTGATGTATATAATTTGTAAAATATTGTTTTTGGCATGGCTTTAGTCGAAAGCCAAATAAATGAAAAAAAAAAGTCGCCATTTTGATCTATTTTTAGTTTATTTCCTGTTCTGGTCGCCATTTTTAAATATCAAATTTTAGGTTATTTCTCAAGAATGTTTTTTTTCTCGCCTATCAATGATTTTTTTTTTTTTATGACTCGTCTTATCAATTATTCAACAAAATTAAAAAGACCGACCCCTATTTTTTTCCCCTATTCTTTTTCTTCAGGATATAAACAACATTCAATGTCCTTGAGTAAATAAATAAATAAACAGCAACTTCCTGTATGGAAGAGAGAAAGAGAGTATAGCAAATGTACATAAGTCATTGGCTGTGCTGTACATACGTACTCTGCCTCGCCTGTGAGGGTGGATTTAGGTCTATTACCATTTTGAAATATTCACATCCGGAATGAAGGGAGAGAGAGAGAGAGAGAAAAGGGTGGGGGGAGAGAGTTGATGGCTCCCAGTTCCTGAATTATGAGCTTTAAACACGGAGACGCTTTTTCTAAACTGGACTCTCTCCCTTCCCCTATAAATCCACCATTTACTATATTAAATACATACTATTTTTGTATATGATATTATTTAAGACATAAACAAAAAGCAACAAGTCTTTATAATCAACACGAGTTTATTCTAAGTATTTTTAAGAAATAATTAATATTGTCTTTATTACTAGGCCTATAAATATCTACTGGAGTGAGAATATTTTTCTCTACTTAATCCTAAAGAAAAAAAAAAGAAAACGTGTGGGGTCGTAGGACCCCCGGCAGGAACGAAGTTCCTCACGCCTTTTCTTCAACTGAGAATATAATTTAATATGAATATTATTTAAATAGACGGAAAGCCCGCCTTCGGCTAGCCAGGGAGCTGAACCCGCTGGAGCCTCTTGCTCGAAATTCCCCGCCTACGGTAGATGGATGGAAATAAAAAGAAGGAGAAGGTGGGCGTGGCCTCACCAAGACTTCGGCTCTTCTCGCCTTCCTCTGCCTTCGTTCGGGCGCTGGGAACGCATTTTTGTTAGGAACGCGTTTTTGTTACGTTCTATTTTCTCCCAATTCACCCTGCGTAAGCCGCGTTAAAGAACTTAGTTCCAATAATACAAAATTATAGAAAAATTAATTATGTACTTGTATCTTTGAAAAAATTGTGTCCAATTGGGAACCGAACCCGGGTCTTTTGACCGAGTGTACTAAGTACCAGGGCATCTCACCATAAAAGGAAAAATATATCTATTTTATTTATATACTGACAAAGGAATAAATTATTTATATATTTGTATTCTCAAATATTAAATAAAAAAAGAGAGATGGAAAATTTATTCCTTCTTCTTTTCATTCATATTTTCCCTATTTTAAATAATAAGTTTATGATGAGATGAGTTTTTTATATTTACGGTTTATATATTTATTTATTTATTTACTTATTCGCATGGACGGGTGAGACAAATCCATTTCATACAATCTTCTTTTAATTTAAACTTAAATCTATTTTTTTTTCCTTCCTCTATCGTTCGATTATATTCGTACGTAGGCAAATCTTAAATAGAATTTTTTTTTTTTTTAAACTTTTGCGTTGTCGTCGTCGCTCGAATTGGGCATTAAATGCACTGTCGACAATTCAGATCACGATTTAACAAGCGAATGGTGGGAAGGGAAAGAAAATCCGATTAAATAAAATATTTATCAATAAAAATCCCGAGGCCTGAAAAAAGTTTTTTTTTTATCCTCCCTACAAAGGGCGTCTAAGTTGTTAACCATATAACCAAGTATTTATTAATTTAAATAAGCGAAAAATGTAGGTACGCCGGGATTTGCACCACGGATCTTTCGATTTACGCTCAACACGCCCTACTGTTACCACAGTACCACTCGCTTATTTAAATTATGATTAGAGCGTTTCTCTAGTAGACTGAAATCAGCGATCTATCATAATTTAAATAAGCGAGTTATTCAACAGTAGCTGTTAGCTAAATCGACAAGATCCTGTCAAATCCCGTACCTCTTTTTCGCTTATTTAAATTAATAAATACTTGGTTATATTTTTTCATAATTACCTCATGGACCAACACATGATATATATAATTCTTTATTTATTAATTGCATAATTGAGTTAATTTCTCAAAACGTCCATCTAGATCGCGCCTCAGCAGCGGAGAAATCTGAACGCTTGATTAGAGCGGCGTTTCTCTATAACTGAAATCAGCGATCTATCATAATTTAAATAAGCGAGTGCTACTGTGGTCCAACAGTAGGGCTGTTGAGCGTAAATCGACAAGATCCGTGGTGCAAATCCCGGCGGTACCTACATTTTTCGCTTATTTAAATTAATAAATACTTGGTTATATGTTTTTCATAATTACCTCATGGACCAACACATGATATATATAATTCTTTATTTATTAATTGCATAATTGAGTTAATTTCTCAAAACGTCCATCTAGATCGCGCCTCAGCAGCGGAGAAATCTGAACGCTTGATTAGAGCGGCGTTTCTCTAGTAGACTGAAATCAGCGATCTATCATAATTTAAATAAGCGAGTGCGTACTGTGGTCCAACAGTAGGGCGTGTTGAGCGTAAATCGACAAGATCCGTGGTGCAAATCCCGGCGGTACCACATTTTTCGCTTATTTAAATTAATAAATACTTGGTTATATGTTTTTCATAATTACCTCATGGACCAACACTGATATATATAATTCTTTAGTTGTTAACCATTTAGAAAAGAACTCAACTTAGTGTAGGATTTTCACTTTTTTTTTTATTTACTTCTACTTTAAAAACTTATATTAATAATAATATTATGCTAACATTTTTCTTAACTTTTAGGAAAAGAAAGTTTTAAAAAAGTCTTTACTAATTAAGTATTTTTTATGTTTATCTTAGCATAGTCATAAGTAATGAGTCGTTAATCTAATAAATTATTCGTATCAAACAAAGCAAATATAACTTTGCTTAAGAGGTTATTGAACGAACTACATAAAAATTCAAAAATACTTAAGTTCATTTTCTATTGATACTCAAATTTTATATATTAAAATTAAATATACACATTAAACACTAGGTTATTTGTTTCAAAGGTTTTATTAATTAACTGCAATACATCAAAGTACTTACTTACAGTTGGTACCACTTCTTCTAGCGTATGTAATTGCTTCTGAAGATGACAAATAAATTTATAAAAAAACCTTTGAAACAAATAACCTAGCGTTTAGTTTGTATAATTAACAAAATGTTTCAACGAGAGCCAATGGTCGAAAGTTTAAATCTTAAATTTTATACCAATTAAGCTAAGGGGTCTACTGATTTCGTAGGTGTCTTGAGGTTTTTGAATAAAATAGACCAAAGCGTACCAGTTTAAATTTAGCCAAAATCATCTCTGATTGCCATTGGCGTAGCCAGAAATTTTTGATGGGGGGGGGGGGGTTCAAGAAAATTCTTTGAAAAAATTAAGATTATTTTAGGGTATTTATAAATCAGCTAGAGTAAATTATTACATTTTACTTTCTCTTACTCTATATGAAATATAATTTGTATTATAGAGCTTGAATATCTAGTCATGGCTTGGGTTCGATGGGGGGTTTGAACCCCCCCTGGCTACGCCTATGCTGGTTGCTATAAAGACTACTTTGGAGAGGGAGTCGGAGATCCCCCAAACCATCTCTGGTTAAGCGATTCTCTTGCCTATTTCACATCTTTTTGCTTCACATTATCAAAAACGAGAACTCCAAATTTTCTTGTTTCTCTGTGAATGACTACTCAAATTATTTTCAACGATATCAAATATGCGTTTAGTACGAACACTGCTTATTACACAACTCAAATACACAACGCGTTCAAAAAAAAAAAAAAAAAAAATCGTGAGCGAAATAAATGAAAAGTTTTTTGATGCGTGACCTTTTTTTTTTTTTTTTTTTGAAATTGTATGTGTTTGTATGGTGTATACATCCCCTTTTTGTTCAACCCCCACCCTTTCTGTTTTGTCTATACGTATATGTATGTATGGGTGTGTATCAATTGAATTGAAAGGCGAGAGAGAGAGAGAGAGAGAGAGAGATAAAACGTTTGTCATTTGTTACGAGAATTCGCGGTAGCTTCGTTGATAAATAATCCCGAATTGAATATTATTAACTCTTCGATCTATTCTCTCTGGTTTTTTCAATAAAAAATAAATAAATACCATACTCAGCAAAAGTTTTTAAGTAAAATGATTCACAGGAAGAGAGGATGTCAGCCAAAAGGAGAGCCTCTATCGAATAAAAATCTCAATTCAGAAGACGTTTCGGTTTTAATTAAATAAATCCATCATCAGTTCTTAAGAGATTTTTATTCCTTTTGGCTGACATCCTCTCTTCCTGTATTTCATTCTAATCGTTGAACAGCCACTTCTCTTATCAACATTTTTAAGTAGTGAGTTAATTTTCTCTATATTCTTATTAAGATTAAAGGTTTCTGGAGGAGCAGCTAGTAATTATTTCAATTTATATTTTAATAATTAATGTGCCGGGGCCGACGTTTCGGTGGTCACATATAGGACCATCATCGAGTCTTATATCAGGTCCTATATGCGGTTGAATTGTCGGTCCCATATAGGACCATCGTCGGGCCTTATATTCGACGGAAACGTCGCGCGGCCCTGGCACATTAATTATTTATAAATAAATTGAAATAAGTACTATCTGCTGTTCATTGTAGAAATCCAAAAAACCTTTAATCTACATATCATCTATCTATACACATCCGTCAAATATTCTTATTAAGTTTGAGACTCTGAAAATGGAACGAAACGTCAGTTAAAATTTTTTTAAACTTTTCTCTTTATGATGAAATAGTTAAAGTTATCGTTCAAGTTTCGCTTCTATTATTTGATATTTTTAATGAACTATATTTTCTATAATTGGATATTTATTTATTGATTCATATAATTAAACTTTTCTTACTTTATTATTTCGTAATTAAATTAAATAATTGGTTGAATTGTTTATAACAATACAATTAAGTTTAATTAAAATAATTAATTGGCAAAATAACTATCCTTTATTGCCATTGGTAAAGTAAATGAGCATCGATCTGATTTTATTTATTTATTACTCTTAAAAGTTGAAATTTCAAATATCGCAACTAATTATAATAATAATAATAAAATGTAATGAATTAAAATAACGGAAACAAAAATTCAATTATTATAAGGTGTTAAAGTTATCTAATTGAAAGAAATCAATAAAAGCGAATAATAATTTATTTTCTTATAAAAGTATGCTACCATGCCTGTCTGTCATGCTGGTTGCCTATTTTCAGTTTATAGCTTTTATCTTCGCGTATTTTATTGTACTTTCACTCATACAAAATTTTAAAATCAACGAAACCACCAACACAACCCGTATAAGTACTCAAAAAACTAAGTACTTTATTTAATTTTACTCATTTTTCTCCAAACCAGTATAATTTATTTAATTACAATTTTTCAGAAAAATATTAAAAAAAAAAGATCAATCTACAAATAAAGATTTAATTTTATATATTTAAAGATAATAAATAAAAATTTTATTTCATGAACTCTTTCCTAAATTATAGTAATTTTTGTAATTTCTATTTCGATTACATTGCGGTGCAATTTACTTTTGAATTATGCAGATTCTGTAACTATTTATAACACAAGCCATGTTCTTGGTAACCAAATAATTATTTGAACCCTCCCCTGTGGCTTAACCGCAATTATTAGTCATACTAATATTAGATTAATGAGAATCATGAATTTATTTTATTTTCACCATTTGGATCTAATAATAATAATGGAAATATAAAAATATAAAAAAATAAAGTAAAATATTAGTATTGTTTGTAATCTGGAACTGTCTCAAACATGAATTAATAAAAAAATATTTTTTTTATGATTCATATTCAAAAATTTTTTTTTTTTAACAAATAATTATTCTAACGCCTAAGTGTTCAATAAAAACACCTTTGTTTATATATTTTTCTAAAAATACATCACCTTTCAACGGAAATGATGATATATTATTTGTTTAAAAGCAAGTATACGAATTATTTGTTTTCCTATTTTCCCGTTTTATGTCATAAAGAAGAGAGATAAAAAAAAACGAAGAAAAAAAAGGGTCGAAAATGATACTTCCCACCCTCCCTCTAGCTCTTGAGTATTTTCCCCCACCCCTTCAAAAAAAAGGCATTACACACCAGCAAGAAACTCTTATTATATATATGAGATAAGAAGAAGAAAATGGATTAAATTTGTGGCGTTTAATATCTTGAACGAATGTGTGGGTGGGGATTGCCATTGCCATCGACGTCGCCACACATCCCTTTTTTTTAATTAAAAACATTTTATTCTCCACCAATAAAAAAAAAAAATATTAATTACATTGGTCAGTTGGTCAAATCGATTCTTGGTGAGGTTGAAATTAACACCTAATAAAATTATTATTATCAGCGAAGGGATACTAAGTGAATAATTATAATAATAAAGATGATAATATGCTTTTATTACGGATTGTAAAAATTATATATAACCTGAAGGATGTTCTCACGTTTGAGCTAATTTTTGTAATACATTAAAAATCAAATTAATGCAATAAAAAATTAATAATTAAACATGGAAATTATAACTTAAGAAAATGGCTACTTAAAGGGTTAGTGGTTGAATAATTGCTATCTTAAAAATTGTAATTCAAAACAAAAACGACATTATATTAACCTGTTCTCAGAATAATATTAAATAAATTTTTGTTGCCCCTGAAATGATTGAAATGACAAATGAATACATAATTATTCCTGTCACCTTTTTTTTATTTGGAAACTATTTTATTAGCTAAATTGTTAAATCCCCTTAAAGAGCAAATTGAAAGTATTCGTCTTTTGTAATAAAACAAATAGTTTTGTCGATCAGTGTGTGTGTGTGTGTGTGTGTTTAAGTCTAACTACCTTCTGTATATTGCAAAAAAAAAAAAACGAGTTTGAGTCAAATCGGCTGTGAAATTGAGTAACTGTTAAAACTCAAGTGTCAATGACTTTTTGAGTTTGAAAAACTCTAAAGTCAAGAAAGTGAGAATACGAATAAATAAAAATAAAAATTTACTCGTTAAAAACAGTAAGTAAATTAAAAAAAAGAGATTAAAAGAGAATTTAAAATACATCCTATAAAGTTTCAATAGTAGAAAAAAAGAAACAAAAAAAAAAAAAAAAAAACAAAGAGGAACGATGATTTAAAACTGTAAATAATAAGACATGACAACGTAATTATGAAAAAAAAGTGAGGTTGAGTTTTATTAGGTCATAAAATAAGAAATTAAAAAAAAAAGTTTTTAATTTATGAGAATCATCAAATTGAAAAAGAAAATGACATAAATTTTATATAAAATTTAATACAAAGTGCGAAACTTTGCTGCATCATAGTTCTGCAAAGAATTTTGATTTTAACGATCCCGATCTCGTTCCTTTAAAAAGACTCATTCTCGTTCAACTGGCCATTTTTCTTTAGAAAGTTTTTTTATTTTATAAATAGCCCTTCAAAAATAACAGATAGGGAAATTAATTTCCTTACATAAAAAATTGCTTCAGTCGGGAATCGAACCCGGGTGATTTGGTTCCAAAAGTCTGACAATGGAAACTGGGGTAGAAATCCTTTAACCGGTGGTTCGATTCCCAGCTGAAGCAATTTTTTTTTTTTTTTGCTCTGTGAGGTAATAAATATTAATTATGTTTTTGAGAGATAAATCTAAAATCTCTTATACTATTAAACGAGAAATGTACATTTGTTTATTTATATGTAAGGGCATCAATTCTTGAAAACGGCTCTAACGATTTTTTTTTTCAAATTTTTAATATATAGTCTACTATTTTAAGCTCCAATAAGAAATTGTGCTAGGTCTCATGTTTGGGGAAATTCGGGTAGGCCCCTGGTACTTTACAGATATACTTTTTTAGTTTTTTCTAATTATTCGTTTTAATGATTTATTTCCATTTTTTAAAATACTATTTTCGGTACCAATATGAATTTGCGCTAGGTATCGTCTTTAGGAAAATTCGAATACTAGTATTTTACTAGTGTACTTGTTTAGTTTTTTCCACTTTTATAAAAAAAAAACAAACACCGAGCTCCAGCTCGGTCAATTTTCCTCTCTTAACTATTGTTATAACCGATTGTTATAAGGAAATATATTTTTCAACAATAAAACAAATTTTTTATTTTATTTTTTTTCGAATAATATTGTTCTTATAGTATTTAGTTTATATCCTTTTTTTATATAATGTATTTTATAGCAATGTTCTTTTGATATTTATTTTGTATTGTAAAATATTATTGTATTGTGAACGTGAAAAATAAAGAAAGACTGAAGTCAAACCTAAAAAAAAAAAAAAATATTTTGAAATTATAAAAGTTACTAAAAATAGAAAAATAAGAGAAAAAAATACAAGTCTTAGCTTGGGCAACTCATGATCACTATCCATGTAACAGGTGATTTTTTTTACCTTTTTCTTCTTGTTACGTTATTAACATTTTGTTAAATATCATTTAATTATTAAATTCGTGTATGTCTATCGAAAGAGGAGAGAGAGAGAGAGAGGGGGAGAGAGATGCTTATGCAATAGTCAGAGAGTGAGAGCAATTGTGATCACACGATCTGATTTGCCTTGCAGGTGCATCATCCTCTTCTTTATTTCTTCTTCAAAGGTCATCACAGACATTGTCTTTTTATTTATCATATATCTTCACTCTCTCTCTCTCTCTCTTTCTTTCATATAGTCAAGCAGAAATAATCTTCAAATAGCTAATAATAAATCACTTCTTGTGCAATTAAATCCTGGAAATTCTCTAATATGACTTGAACAATTTAATTTTATTTGTTGCAATCTTTTGAGTATGCACTTTTTTGTTTGCATTCACTCTTTGTTATAGTCTCAGCAAATTTAAACAAACATTTTCAACCTAAAGCTTTAAAATTTCTTTTCTAGGTTCCAAAAATTGATTGTCAATTTTTAAAATTAGGAAATAAATATTAAGGAAAAAAAAAATTAGTATTTATTTAAATCCTAACATTTTGTATTTGATTATAAACTTCTTCAGGCTTTTTACTTACAGTTTGAAAATTTAAATTTCCCTCCCTGACTTAAGTTTTAAATTTCTCTCACTGACTCCACTTCCTCTGTCTCTGGCCAATCAGCGAGAGGGTGTGGAAACAGGCACATAAAACAGAAGTCAGTGACTTACGTTTTATATTATGGTAATGATATTTATCACCAAATAAATTGATTAGGGACTAAATTCACTCAGGGGGTCACTTCTTGTGAGTATGCCGGCGACCACAGGTTACTCGAGCTAAGATTAGCTTTTTATTACTTTTGGCTTACTCCACCTCTTCTATTTTTTTAAAGATAATAGTATCTACAGTTATTTTTAATTAATAAAAAATATAATATTGTTATTAATTAGAATTTAATATAATTTTGCTCAGGGGCCCACATCTTGTGGGTACGTGGATGGCGACCACGAGCTACCCGAGCTGGGACTGGCAGTCCTTCTGTTCTTTACATGTCTGTCCCTTCCTTCTATATTTTCAACAGGCCTCAGACCGTGCGACCGGCCGGCCTGTTCTATTTCTTTCAATCGCAAAAAAAACCCATTCCGCCGACCCCATATGTGTGAATAAGGCTAAGAAAGAAGAAGTACAATTTAATATAATTTACATCATAAAACTTGATATGTCTTTGTAATTTGGGATAGTGAAATTTCATTAATACTGTTTTAAATATATTTTTATATAATTACTATTTTAAAAAATTAATTTTGTCATTAAATTTGGTTGACATTTTAAAGTTTTAAAATTGCATTTTTGGCTTATAATAAAATAATAATAAAATAATAATAATAATGTTGTAAGGCGGCTCCTTCTGGGCTCGCCCTGATGCTATGCAACCTGTGAGCCGGCCCTGCCGAACAGGCGATCGCATCTAATTTTATAATTAAAATTACCGACTTCACATTTGTATAAGTCCAAGAAGATGAATGGAAGCTAAATGAGCTCAGAGAGCGAAAAATAATTATTTTTTGAATTCTTGAACAAACGTCCACCTAAAGACATTTTCTTCTAATTTATTAGAGATATGAATGACCTAGTTATCAAAATCAATGAAAAAAAAAAAAATTGAAACATATGAAAGTAAAAAGGAGACAACTTTAATCATATAAAAAAAATTACCTCAGCCTCACTCCTTCATTTTAAACAATGTCACTATTAGGCTGTCCATATATTTAATATTGTAGATAAAAAAGCAATTTTTTTTTGTTATTATTTATACATACATTAAAATAAAAAAAATGGATATGATTAAATTGTCAAATATACGTAGGTATAATAAGAATAAAAAAAAAAAGGTTTTGTTTTCTTTGATTATAAATGTCTGCACATTTGTATAAATACATGTTTTAGGTCAATGATAAATGTGCTGGTTATATCAAACCTTTAATTCATCTAAGGGGTGGGGGAACGGGACGTCATTTGAAAATTGAATTTTAATACACTTAGGAATATAAAATATGTTGTTTGTTCTCATAATTTCTTTTTTTTTCTCCTCATCGACAAACGAAATTAAAATTTTCTTTTCTCTCTCTTTATATTATCTTTATGGATAAAGTCAATTTAGCTAAATGCAATTATAAACCACTTATCCCATTTGTCAGGAGCATCTCACTCTCTCTCTCTCTCTCTCTTCTGTCTCTCTTATCATCATCCTCTTCTTCTTCTTCTTTTAGAACTCCTATATGCCATTCAAATTATAAAAAAAACACTTAAGAAGTTTTAAGCATTGGATTATTAAATTAATGAACCCAATATTGAATTAAAATACTTTCATTTAAAGTATATAAATAATAAATGAATGTGTTTATAAACATATGTTTAATTAATATTATTTATTACTCTGATATCCGAAAAAATTGGGTCAATCTGCTATCTCCACTAGCCATTGAAAGCAAGAGACTCGGGTTCAATACCCAGCTTGATTCGGAATTCAAAATAATAATAATTATATATGAAAAATTTAAGTCTGTTCATTTATTTAAAATCGATTTATTTGAATGTTCCTCTACAAACTCAAAAAAATTTCATATCTCTATCTCCTAGAGTTGCTGAGATATTTTGGTACGGTCAGAGAATTGACAAGTTTTTTTAAAGTCTTTTCAGCATCTTAAGCCATTTAGACTTCATACGATCCTTAAATTAATTACGAAATATTGTATAGTGGTATCCAGCAAGGGCGGAGACAGGGGTAATGGGGTAAAGGGGATAATTACCCCCCTCCCCGAGATTTGAGAAAATTTGAGAAAAAATATTTTTCTTGGAAATTAAATGTTATTTTTAATATAAAATTTTAAAAATTAATACTTAAAAATTTGATTTGTATAGGCCTATATATTCTGGTAAACAAGTACAGAATGCAACTTTAAATTACCGAAAATAAGAGAAAGTTGTGTGCTGTGCGACCAGTCACACCAGATTACCCCCCTCACCTCCCGAAAAACTCCTCTGGATCCTCCCTTGGTATCCAGGCATATTTATTTATATTATTTGGCATCTAAATGATTTAAATAAATTAACCAGACTGCCTATGGTCAGAAGGCTTTTAGATTATCAATATTGGCATTTGTCAACATCTCCTGAATCAAAGGGGGGGGGGGGTAGATTGGCAATTATATATATATATATATAGATTAATGGAAAGAGATAGAGAGGGAGATAGATCACTTTATACAGTATAATAATAAGCAGAGTAACTAGATAGGATTTGTTTTAATTGAATCGAATGTAGTTTAAGTAAATGTGGCAACAGGGCGTTTGGTACACAAATGACGATAGAGAGAGAGAGAGAGAGAGAGAGAGAGAGAGAGAGAGAGGAATATCTGTATGAGGCATCTTTCTGAGTTCACCTGCTACTCCAGGTTGTTTATCCCGGGATAAGACACCTGCGACTAGGGATAGGATAGGAACGTCCCATTTGCCAGACTCTCAGCTTCAATTTACATTTAGAATTGGCCCAGGGGAAAGAAAACAAGAAGAAAAAAAAATCAAATCACTTGCCCTGTCTTTTCTTTATTGGCTCCTTTTATTAATAAAACGTTCAATTTTCAAATATAAATTGATTCTAATAAATTAGACACGTGACTTGACATAATAAGAGCATTTTTTTTACCAATATGAATCTTAATTTTTTTTTTTTTTTTCTTTAAATAATTATTCTTGTATATTTTAATATAACATATGATGATGATGATATTTTATAGAAAGCGGCGAAAGCAAAATAGCGTGAGAATCTAATACCTTTTTATTTTGTATTTATTATTATTATATACGCGATTGGTATTTTAAGCAATTTTAGGTCAATTCTTTCTTGTTAAAGGTGACTTTACTGATATTTATTCCATAAAAAAAATAAAAAATATTTTCTTCTGTTCTCACCAATTCTCGCAATGCGGGATCGACACCATACATAGAGCTTGAATGATAAAATTTTAAACTGCCAGGCCTGTTATCAGAGAAAGAAAAAAAAAAATTCCAATTTTGGATTTCTGATGATCGCTTAACTTTCTTCTGATACAATAGTGTAATGTGAAAGTAAAATAATTATTTTATCGAGTTATGTCATTTTTTTAAAAACAATTTTCATCTTTTTTTTTTTAAGAGAGAAAAAAATAAAGTCATGAAATCCTTAAAGTGAAATTTTGTTTGTTTAACAAAGAAATGAAGGGTGAGAAAGAAAGAGAAGAGGATTGTTCAAACAGAGGAGCAAAATTTATTTATATTGTCAAAAATTAAAATACACACTCTCTCTTTCTCTCTTAAGTATGTTATTAATGATGTTAAGCTTTCTTTAAGCTCTTCTAAGAAAATATAATAAGAAGTAGAAGCGAGAAATTGTATTTATTTTTTTTTTATTTTGAATATTCTTCCCCTGTTATCATAGGGTGCGTTATTTAGGTAGACGTCTATAATTGATCCTAAAATGGTTAATTAGTCCGCAACGAATATGACTATTGCGCACTTAATTTCGAGAAACTTGGGAAACTCTGACTTGTAAAATATAGTAATAGAAAGATTTTTTCTTATTAGTTTTTTGTCCCAATTTCTCTACTGGCTGTGAGTAAGCCTATTAATTATATGGGATGGAGCCAGTCAAGAAAAAATAAAAAAGCAATTTTGCTGACGATGTTTCGAACGCAAATCACGCTCTTCTTCGGGATAATCTAGATTCAATTAAATATTAATGAAAGTAAATTTTTTTGTCACCAATAACTGAACTTATTGGTGTCAAAGAATAATACTCTCATTACTATCTGAAATATTTAATTGACACTAGACTGTCCCGAGGAAGAGAGTGATTTGCGCTCGAAAAGTCGACAGCTAAATTGCCTTTTAATTTTTCTTTGGATCCATCCACAAGAATTTAAAAAAATATTTCATTTCTTGACCAACGTTTCGTGTTCTCGCTTTAGTAGAAGTCAGGAGTTCGCATGCTACAAAAATTTATTTTAATTCAATTGGATATAAATATCATGAAAAATTAATTTAAGGTGCCCGACTTGGGGTGCTAATTGTGGGAGATTCCAGCGGCCACAATTTTGAAGCAAACGTCCTCACATTTTTTTTTAAATTAAAGCTATTTAAAATATCTACAACTTATAGAAGCCCTTTTTTTGATTTTCGAAAAAATAAAATTTTTTTTTTAGATTAATCGCATTAAATAAAAGATATTTTAAAAAAATCCGCTCTATAAGTTGTAGATAATTAAATTAGTAATCATTATGTTAAAAAATAATTAATTTTTTAGCCTTAATTAATTAGCTGAAATCTTTCAAATGAAATGGAATAAATCCCTTGTATCCCTATGGGAAAAACTAACGCCATCTCTTGCCGCCTAGAATAACTCGGTAGTGAATCTTCTGCTAACGGCTTTTCGAGACCTTAAATAAAAAAATTGGTAGTACCACTATTTTTCTCGCTCTATCTTCAAACAAAACGACTTTTCGGTTACCATCTTCAAAACATTTTTGTATATCAAATAAATAACAGAGAAATTTATTATTTTGTGACTTGCGAAAAAGCATTGCATATTAATTTCTTGGCAACATGTAGTTGTTGTATGTTTTATTATCGTTTAATATATACTACTTACTATATACCTATAAACCTTCTCTTTCGTTCTTTTTGAATATAAACAGCGAGAAAGAGAGAAGAGAAAAAAAAAGAGGGAGATGATATAAAACTCGGAGTGAATATCTTTTAACGCATCTTGTTTGTGTGTGAAGAAGAGAAGCGACTCCTCAAGTACCCAAGTAGCCCTCACACACACAACGTGCTTTGAATCTTGAATTACAAGCTAGCCTCTTTTTTTTCCATCCTTCTTCTTTTGTGGTTTGCTAACAACCAACTCAACTCTTCATCTTTTTCTTCTTCCATCGCGTCAAATCTTTATTCCCTTTTTTTTCTTCTTCTTTGCTCTTTCTGTAGCTCTATTTCTCTATAATAATAAATGATCTTAAAAAAAAAAAAATTATTATTTTAAATTCCTTCCATTGCACTTTCTTTTTTTGATTTGATCGAGGTTTTGGGGTGGGGACGGGATTTTGACATATCTCTCTTCCTTTCTGATTTATTTTCATCTTGGTCTGTGTCCGGAAAAACTTCCCGGAAAAAAACTCGCGTAAAAAATTTTTTATTTCAAAGGATGTTACTTGATAGTTGTTTCGTTGTCATTCTTCCGGCATTTTAAGAAACTACAAATCAGAGGCGTCATTTTTTTAAGGAGGGGGGGGCAGGAAAGCGCATTTCCCCTCCCCTCCCTCAAGTGCTCTGATATTTTATAAATTTTATATTATATACACTGTAAATTAATTAATTTAAATATCTTTTGGCCTTTTTATTTTTGTTGTATTTCAGGTTGTCAAAAAGTTGAAATGACACCACTGCTACAAATAAATTTTTTTACAAGACATTCTTATAAAGACTTTTTAATATATTTATAGATCCTATATTTAAATATTAGATTTATACTTTCTACAGTAGGCTCAAGTTGAAACATTATGTATATATGAAAGGTAAAATACACTAGGTTATGTGTTTTTTATTAATTTTAATTAATAAAAAAACCTTGAAACACATAACCTAGTGTCATCGGAAGTCTTCTGATGATGACAGTAATGTCGAAATACGTATTAAGTGTTAATTTTAATTAATAAAAAACCTTGAAACACATGACCTAGTGTATTTTACCTTTCTTATATACTATATTTAAATTAATATTTTCTTAATAAAATTAATTATCGTAATATCAACCTCAAGGGCTGGTGTGGTTATGCTGGCAATACCAAGGGCCCGAGTTGGCATCCCGCCCCATGCGACAAAAATTTATTTAAATTGTATTGGCTACCAATCAATTTATAGGGGTCTAAATGGCCATCGATTCCTACAAAGACCTTAAATGAAATAAAGAAATTATCGTAACATCCAGCACTTGTGTTTGTCGACGTTTCGATCAGAACAAAATTAATGTCTTTATTAATCTATATTTTCTTAAAAATTCTCTTTACCTTTTGGAAGTCCCACTTCCAATCACATTGATGCACTAAAATCAAATTATTATTTGGTAAAATGTATAAAAAATCCCTAAAAGTTAATTCTTCACATTGCCTAGCTATTTTATTTTATCCTTTTATAAAAATTTACACTCTTTATTTGCTACAGAGAATATTTTATATATATATTTTTTTTTGCTCTTTTATTTCGTTTTATTTGTAAACTCTTTTGAAATATTAATCTCCTAAGTGCTGCCTTTTTCTCTTTTATGTATTATATATTTATATTTATTTATTTATTTCGTTGAAACACGGGTGTATTTTTTTTTTACGGAATTGCCGCCATTTTATGGTCAAGCACCATTGAAAAGATTTTAAATTAATTAATTATGTATGAATAAAAAATCTAAAAGGAAATTTTATCAATATGTGGTACCAGGAATTTAATTACATTTTAACTTTATTTAAGTTCTAATAAAAATTAATTATTGAAAAAAAAAACTTTTAAAATGTACTAAAAAGAGGAAAATAACTTTTTTCATAAATATTTATAACAAATTTAGTGTAATTTAATAGAAAATTAAATAAAATATTCAATGAGCTATTTATTTGTTCTCATAAATATTCAATGTATGTAAAAAAAATTTTTTTAGTTCAAATCCTTAGTGTGTTTTCCTAATACGAATAAAAATTTTTTTTCAGACAAAATTTATAATGAAAAGAACAAGATTTAAACGCTAAATTAATTTACTGATGATGGTTTTATTGCATTAAAATTGAAACTTTTAAGCGTTTATTTACTACATAGAGATGTGATGTAATGTGTGGTTAGTCACACCAGATTTTTAAATCAATTCCGAATTGTGTAGTAGTTAAACTTAGAACGTCAACAGTATTAAATTATATCCCTTTCTTTTTCGACCGATTAATCGCCTCCATTATAGAGCCCACATCTTTCTCTAAACGTCTCTATAAATTTAGAAATTAGCCACATTTATTTTTTTATGCTTTTTAAACAAATGTAATAACTTGTTTATATTGTAAACATCGTATGAATAATAAATCATCTAAAAATTTTTTAATAAAATTTAATAAGAATTCTCTTCATGAATATAAATTGCCCTTAAATGAATAAATCAACACATTTATTTATATTTTTAAACAAAAAAAAAAAATAAATAAATAAATAAATAAAAAAATAAAGAGGAAAAGTAATAATGATGTAGTCTCGATTTTTTTGAAGATTTATCTATTCAAATTTATTTTTTTATTAATTTGTATGATAATTATTCTATTTGACTTTTTAAGATCTTTTGTCTCGAATTTTTTATGGTGTTTGAATAATGAAAAAATAAGATTTAAAAAAAGATAATATTAAAGAAAAATAAATAAATCAAATATGGTAGAAATAATTAAACAACTTTCGACAAAAATTTAATTATTCCCTATTTCTGAATTTGTTTAGATTTTATTTTTCAATATGTATTTAAAAAATTAAATTTAGCCAATCCTTTTAAAAGCCACTCTTTGTATATATTAATACAATAATGAAATAAAATGGCTCAGAAAATGAATTCAGAGCAAAATAATGAATGCATAAGCAAACAAGATTATAGGTTTTAATTTTTTTTTTATACTATATTTTTTTTTAAGAGAGAGAGATTTAAAAATTAACAGGTTTTCACATTTTGGTGTCAAACTAACGACTTTATCTCTCTCTTTCCCTAGAGGGGTTGGGAATGTTTAAACATGTAAATGTACAAAAAGTAAATTAAATTGATTTTATAATCAAGAAGAAATTTACATAAAAATATATATATATCTTTTATCATTTTCTCCAATAAAATATTTTCGCTTAAAAAATTTTTATTTAAAGAATTAGCATTGAAAAATAGTCGTGCTAAAAAAAGAAGGAATATTGGCTACCAATCTTAATTCAGGTAACTCGTTATCTTCCTCGTCTTTGTATAAACAAAAAAAAAAAATAAATAAAATCAAAACTTATCTCTCCGCCTCATCGTCATCTCTTAAATCATTCTATTTTTAACCCCCACACTCTTCTTTTTTTCCAATAAATCGACATTTAGAATAAATTGTTTGAAGTGTATAGACAATTAATCAATCATATACCTACGGGACAGAAAAACGATAAATTAAATTTTTTTTTTGCTCATCAAATTGAGAGAGAGAAAAAAAAGATTCACTCTCTCTCTCTCTCCCTCTCTCTCTCTCTCTACAAGAGATAGATTCTTATCATGTTGGTCAATTAATTATAAATCAATAGAGTATATAAATAAATAGACGTTTGATGATATTATTATTACTATTATAGATCTTATTTTATATAAAAAAACGAAATCGTGAAAATATATTTTGAAAATAAGAGGATAAAGGAGCAAGCAGCCAGGTAGTTAGTCTCCACGACCTGGCTGCTTGCTCCTTTATCTTATTGTCAAATATAACAGCCACTTCATCTCTTCAATATATTTTGAAATACAATTCGATTAGCAAGTGGTCCAGTCTCGATTGAGGATGCTTAGATCAACAAATTATCCAAAAATATAATGGCTTTTTGTTGAGAATATTCGGCTATTTTTATCAAATCTTTATTTTATTTTAGCCTGTTAATAATAAATATAAACACTTGACTCAAGTAAGTAAGTAGAGTGGATTCTTTCTTTTGATCTCAAATGGATTCACTTGAATTACTCCAAACTTATTAAAGACTCAAAGTAGGGTTTATATTTAATATTTTATCAATCTCTAAAATTATTCTCTATTTATAACAACTTAAAAACAAGAAAGAAATCAAATTTCTCTTTTTCTATTCTCTTTCATAAGATTTACTGAATTAAATAAAAAATGGTCTCAAGTACCGCGAAAAACTTAAACATTTTAATTAAAAACAGTGTTATTAAACCATTATAATTTCTCGCTCAGGGGCCCACATCTTGTGGGTACGTGGATGGCGACCACGAGCTGCCCGAGCTGGGACAGGCAGTCTTTCTGTTCTTTGTTTGTTTGTCTCTTCCTTCCTCTTTTCAACTGACCGTGCAACGGGCCTTCTTTCCGTCGCAAAAACGCATGATAGGGTTGGAGGGAAAAGAGTGAGGTCTGCCGACCCAGCGTCGCGAGAATGGGGCGAGAAGAAGACCATTATAATTCCATTAAAAAAAAGCCTGTATGATAGGCATCCCATTTAACAAATCTGTTTCTCAGTGAATCAGAATGCATAAGTTTCAGGCGCTTCCAAAATCATTTTTTAATCAATTTAATAATTAATCCATTTAATTTTCCAATAAAGGTTTGGGTGGTATATAAAGTTTAGAAATACTTTCGGCACTTTAAGCATGCGATTAATGCTTTATCTGACAGTCAGTGGTATTACTTTATCGCGATTTTTTTTGTAATTAATAATGCAGCGATTTTCAAAGCTCTTGAATATACAGTATGTATAAATTTAAAAACAAATATAATTCAATTTTCTTCATATTATTTTTTGTTTTTATTAAACTTCTAAATATGAAATTAAAAAAATAAAATAAATATATGTATTTAATAAATTCTAGCAATGACCGGACAAATCGAAAATGATTTGTTTTAGTTTTCTTCATCGACAGTATATGAAAATATTTATACAATTATTCCAATATTTTTCTTTTATAACTCTGGATAAAACAAAATCGAATTCTTCATTTCCAATTTAATTTATCTTTTGACATCTCTTTCCAATTATTTATTTATTATTTATTTTTCAAAATAAAAATATGGGAGGAGGAAGAGGCTATGAAAAAAAAAAATTACCTGTCATCTTGGAGGGAGAGTAAATATGAAAAATTAGATTAAAAAAAAATTTTGTTTTAGTTTGTGTTAAGTATAATGAAGAAATTAAAAACTATTGGATGGAAGGATCAACTCGTATTGATTTTTTTGAAGAGAAAAAAAAAACTAACAAGAATATAACAGTAAATTTAAATATTATTTTCAATTCTCTAGCTAAAAAAAATTTATTTTATATTAAAAAAAATTAAACTGGGAGTTTTAATTAAATGAAAAAATAATTGATAATTTTCTTGAGAATAAATGTAATTAACCATGTCTGAATATAAGGGATGAATGTTTGTGAGGCAACACAGCACATCATCTCGCTCATACGCTTTAACTTACAGGGTCACGACAAATTCATTAATTTTTTTTTTTTAATTTACAATCCCCACATGGAAGAAATAACTGGAGTATAGTATAACTAGTTAGTTGAGTAGCTATAATTTATAGTTGAGTGAAGGAAATGAGAATTCGATTAAAAAAAAAAAAAAACTTCAAAGGATGCCGGTAGATGGCAGGTGCCTCAGGTTAAAATCTCACTCCGCTTTTATAGGAAAGTGAAATGATTTGCAATTAGTTCTTGTCATCTTCCTTCTTGCTTGTTCAATCATAATGATTGTCATGTGAATGATACAAGCAAAACAAGCTGGATAATAAAAATAAAACTAGTTTGACCGTTATAAAATACATTTATTATTTAATATTATCATATCAAACTAATTTGTTTAGTCTACATATTTATGATGAATCCATTTATTTATTTTATTAAAAACAAGGTAGAAAATATTTATTTATTTTTTTTTTTAGTCTGAAATTAGCAACTTAAAAAGAGAGTTGAATTGTTGATTTTATAACTATAATGACTTAACAGAGAAACTTTCATCTTATCATACGAAAATTATTTTTATTACTCTCTCTAAATTTCGTAAATTATCAAAAGGAATTATCTAAATTCAGTTTTTTATTATATATTAAAAACTTTCGCTAAAGATCTTCTAATCTAACTCCATAGCTGATTTGTGATAAGATGAAAAATCTTTTCTTATTATTCTTAAATTTCTTGTTTTGAAATGTCGATGGGGGTGTGAAATATATACAAACATCACTTAAAACAACTTATGCTCGCGTGTTGGTATCTTCACTCGCGCGCTATCCCCACCCCTAGCCCCCCTTCCCCTGCCAAGACCACAGACACTCACTAATCTCGCTACTCAACAGCTACGAAAAGCATTTCACTTACTCACACATACAAATAACAACAACAACATAAATACATGGAGATGTCTGTTTATTCGACGTTTTTATGACTTCCTGTATCTTATAGAAGAAGGAACAACTTTGAAAAAAAAAAAAAATCTAAAAAAATATAAAAATTTCTTACGAGTTTTGAATATTAATTATTACAAAATAAATATAAATATACAGTATATTAAAAAAAAAAATACGTGAAATAAATTTTGAAATCTTAAATGGTTTCAGAGGATAAAAATAACAATTTTTATTTGAATGCTCGAAACATTCATTGCTTTTTGAAAAGGAAAAATATTTTTTATATTAAAAACTGTTTAAGTAAAAAGAACTTCTTTTGAAATTAAAAAACTACGAGTACTTTTTTTGTGAAATAATAACCATATACAAATATGTTATAGTCCTACTCAGGGGTTCACATCTTGTGGATGGAGACTACGAGTTACTCGAGCTATGGTTGATATTTCTTATGGTCTTTCTAAGCCAGCCTTTCCTTATCTCTTAACAACAAATCAGACGAAAGCCTTCGTTCTTGGATGCATCTTTCGGCCTCCTGTATCGACCCCGCATCTCGAAATAAATTAATAACAAAATTGTACTTTTGTTTGAAAAAATATTTGTTATATTTTTTCTCGTAATAGGAAATAAATACTTAATTAGGATTATTAAAACTCTAATGGTACATTTTAAATAAAAGCTTTTTTCTTATAATTATAGTTTTCAAACTTCGCTTCGAATTAATTAAAACAAATTTACCGTTTTTGCCAAATACTGTATACTTAAATAAATCTAGAGAGATGCTAATGTCCATTCAGGACGTTGCACTGCCATCGGTAAATAAATAAAAAAAAAAAATTTATTGTGGTCAGAATAAAAAAAAAAATAAAGAATGAAAAACAAACAAATTTATATCATCTATACTGTACTTACTCTATTATTATGGTTTTCGATAACGTTGAGGTTCTACATGAATAAGCTATTTTTTTTTTTTTTTTTTTTTATCATCGGATTTGATGAGAAAAATAGAAAAAAAAAATCTTTGGCTTTCTATATAAAGCGAGTATAATAGACAAAAGATAAAACAAAAAAATAAATAAAATTATTATTGTAATCGAATAGGATCGATGGGAACCGGATAGAAAAAAAAAACAATCAACTCAATTCGTAATAATAAATAAATGTGAATTTTTTAAATAAAACATTAATATAATACTGGTATTTATATAGTGATAAGGTATCAAAAGACAATAGGCCTAATCCCCCCCCCCCCTCCGAAATTAAATTCGCCCTTGATTTGAATACTTATTTTTAGAATAAATGAAAATCTTTGTTTGCCCAATTTCTTGAGTCACTATAAATAGAATCCAATTGCATGATCACATACATGCAAGTTTGAGGTGCAGGTAGGTTTATCTTGCTTGTCTATTTAGGTCAGGGCCAAGACAATAGTCTAAGCGAAAGGACTTGTTACTTTAGCTAGCATAGCAAAAGGTAAGGAAATTAAATTGACAGTTGAGGAGTTATGAAATGACCGCCAAGCCAAATCTGCCTGGTATTTTAGAAAGTTTCGAGTCAAGTCTTTTTAAAGAGAGCCGCCGCTGTTTTTTAATCGCCTATGGGAAATATATGGCCAGGCAATTGCTACTTTCCAATTCATTACATACAGAAAGAGAGAACCGATTATCGATTACAAAGAGTGATTTGTTTTGGTGCCGAGTTCTGAAGAAATTTGTCAATCTAAAGGAAAACGAAAAAAAAGAACAGGTGGATTACCAAATAATACGAATCGGTGTTTGAAAGAATTTGGGACAGTTTCACTTCGAAATAATCAATTAAAGAAAAAAACCTTTTAAGTAAAGTCATCATCATTCGTATGATACAATCAATAACTTTTGGATACTGCAAGGAACTCTTGGAAATTAAAATAATAAAAGTAAAGAGTCAGTTCTTTTACTAAAAAAGTATTGTCAAGAATTTCATTTTACCGTTTTGCAAATTCATTCCAGATTTGTTATGCTATTATACTCTATTTAATGAAACTTCAGTATTGGTCATGTAGGGGCTTAGTGTTATAGCAGTCACTTTTAACACCCTGGGAAATTTATTGTAAAGATAATTACTACAAGACTGATGCAAACTCTGTTCGATAGTGATGCAAAATACTGGCAACGGTGCGATTTTCTTCCCTCAGCTGGAAATTATATTATGTGAAATTAGGACAATATTTAGAAGCGAATATAAATAAATATTAACAAAAGTCATCTCCGTATTCTCTCGAGCCGGAATCGAATCTTCAAACGATTTTATAATATAGGCCTATACAATATATGATCCAGCAAAGTAGTATATATGATATATATAATTTATTGAAAATTATATTTTTTTCTTTCTTTGAAAAATTGATCTCCTGGATTGATGATGTTATTACAACAATGGAACTATTATTAAAGAATTTACTGAAATTAAATTTCTCTTATCTTATCCATTTAACAGATAATTGTTTGATCATTCTTGGATTTCAAAAGAGATCTCCAAAAAAGGAAGAGAGAAAAAAAAGTTTTATGAAGATTATCATCAAGAACGATTACAAAGAAGTTAATTGTAGGAAATAAATGATTATCACGAATCAATGGATTATTGAAGTCTGATGGATTGTTTGACAACATGTTTTCAATTTTTTTTTTCTTTTTGAATGATTCAAAGAGAAGAGAGAGGAGGGTACTGGTCAGGCCAGGAAGCACTCACTCGCTCTTGCTGCCCTGGAACTTGGTCCATCATCAAAGAGGAGGAGGCTGAACCGGTTCATCAAGTCGGCTGGTCATCCGTCGCAAGTCTTTGACCGGGAATCTTTCTCTCTCTAGGAGGGCAAGTTCACTAACATAACTAGTATGAGTTTCCCCTTTTTAGTGATAAATGAATGATATATATATTTTTTTTTTAATATATCGTTAAAGAACTTGGACAGAAATAAAAAAAAGTATAATTTAAATTTATGTCCTTTTAGATTTTAGATCTTCTAGTTTTGAAGTGAAACTTCTTTATGCATGTTAAAGCATAATTCTTCAAATCATTAAGAAACATCGCATCTTTTCCACTCCGGAATAGAGAGTTGTTCACATGCGCAGAAACCAAGCAATTTTGGATTTTCTTGCAATAATATCACTTGGAAACAAGGAAAAGGCGGATGTCTTCGAGTATAGACTCAACACATTTATTTAAACTTTGAAAATCAATAAATATTCTACTCTAATGAATTTCCTAATATCTTTTCTAAGAGAATGTGAATTTTGCGTATAAATTTCACTTCTTTAATATGTAGTATGAAAACACAGATTTTTTTTTTCGATATATCATTATTTTATTATTAAAGATTTCAAACCCTAAAACCTTAACACAAAAACCAAATTTGTTTTGTCAATTAAAACTTCTAACAAATTTTTTTTTTATACTAAACCGCACATTAATAACACGTAGAGAGAGAGAGAGAGAGAGAGAAGGAGAATTTAATAATTCTGATTTGTGGTTTACATTTATGGTTCCAGTTTCAGCCCTATCGATCTCTAAAACCACTTGTTTTGTTTGATAAAAACTAGACATATAATCAACATACAAAAAAAAATTAAATTTTAAAAATATATACAATATGTAAAAAAAAAGAAAATTTAATACTTTCATTTGAACCTCCGAGAAGCACGGATTGTAGTATTTGCATATTACAATTGTCTCTTGACTAAGTTTCCCAAAAGAACGTGCTGGAATGTTTATTTATTTTATTATTTTAAGTGAGAAATAAATTCAGCAAACAAAACACCTTAGATAAGTAAAAATATGAAATTTTTTTTTTTTAAATAAATATCAAATTCCAACGAAAATAAAAACCAACCGTAAGATGAGATAGAGAGAATTGATACATATCAAGGAGACGAAAAAAAAAACACTTACCTGTTCTGTGAATTCGGTGAGATCTCGTAAACTGACGTTGTAAACAATATTTCTGAAAAAAAAGAACAAAGAATTAGACTGGTATTTTACATATTGATGTTAATAATTAACAGTTTTTTTTTTTTTTCAAATCCGGTTTTAAAACTCATGAGATTTAATTAAGTAACGGCGATCCCGTTCATTCTATTGCAACCAAAAAAAAAAAAAAATAATAATAATAATAAATAAATAACACGCACACGAGAATGGATGGATCACCATATGGGATTAGGTCTTAATCAGATCATTATTAGATCTGATTAAAAAAGAGATAGTGAAGTAAACAGGAAAAGATCAGAATAAATTTAATGAATTTTTTTCTTTGCTATTGTATTTATTTATTTATTTTTTTAATTATTTGCTTTTGGTCATACAAATAATACAGTAGAAAATACATAATCAGGAATGGGCAGGATCGCAATTGTTTTGAATTTAAATCCCTAAATCCAATCTGATCCAGGAATTTGGATTTGAATTGAAATTCATCAGACAAGAAGGATTTAGACTGAAATCCAAATTTTCGCTGATATAAGATCTTTTTCTAAAGGGATTCAGAGAAAAAACTTTGATTGAAAGCAATTAGATAAATCAATCAATTTGAATTGCAATCAGCAACTGGATTTCGATCTATAGATCAATTTTTGAAAATTGGGAATTGTGATCTTTCCAATTTCTGGATTTGCAATCGATGGGATCATCGTGATCATTTTTTAGTGGATTTTGCCAATTCCTAATACCAATAAACTAGTTAAAAAGATCTTTATTTTTTAGAATGCACAAACGACAGGATTCTTTTGTCTAGTATTTTATTATGATTTTATTTAAAAAATTAAAAAAAAAAGTTTATTAACACTTAAGTTTTTTTAGAATTACTTCTGCTATTTCCTCAACTTCTCATCGGTTAATGTTTCAAGTAAATTAACTAGTCTTAAAAAATTTCAGACATTTTTCAACAAATTTTTAGCCTATTAAATATTTTCTATAGTTTTGATTCTTTTTTTTTATTGTTGACTGTTGGCCATAGGCGTTTCGAATCTTAAGAGACTAGTAATTTGATGACGTTTATTTATTTATCTCCTGGACCACTTTATTAGTGAATCTATTTATATCTAAAGACTCGGCTTATTAAAAACTGGAATTCTGATTTGCATAGTCCGTTATATTAGGCAATTCAATGAAGGGATTATTAAAAAGCAACCTATCTGGTATAATGACATGAGTCTTGAATCATAATTTCAAATCAATTTTGGGAAAAAGAAATTGAATTATTTATTTGTTATTTTAGTCAAATTGATAGCTCAGGGGCCCACATCTTGTGGGTACGTGGATGGCGACCACGAGCTGCCCTAGCTGGGACTGGCATTACTTCTGTTCTTTGCATGTCAGTCTCTTCCCTTCTATATTTTCAACAGGAATCAGACCGCGAGACGGGCCGGCCTGTACTATTCCTTCCCGATCGCAAAAACCCATGAATTTCAAATTCCGCACTGCGGGAATAATCAGGCGACGAAAGAAGAAGAAGAAGGTTGCTTAGGGGAGAAGTAATAGAGCTAATTTGAAACAATGACAAATTCTTTTAACACGATTTTCTAGTGGAAAAAAAGTAATTAAAACTTGATAAATTGCCCCGATTGAGTCATTAAAGTCGATCGGATTAAACTGATAAGGACGAAATAGATGAGAGTCGTGTGAAAGATTAAAAAGAAATCAGATACAGAGAGTGAGAGGGAACCGAGCCGAACGACAGACTAATTTGACCGCTAATATATGACAGATAAATCATGTTTTATTTAATTCTTGCATTGCAAGTTATAAATCATCAATAAATCGAGAGACTGGTGGCGTCCAATCGAATCCAAAATGACGCATAAATTATAAGCCCGAGCCTTCATTTTTTTTAACCAACCAACCAAGTTGATCATTTATTTAAAATGCATCAAAACATGGAGAGTACGTCATGTTAATTATAGATTGGGGGAGGGACGCAATTGCGATATTTTTTTCTCTTTTTAAGAAACACTCCGGTTCATAATTCATAAATTAAGGTCAATAAGGTTAAGTATGACTATGTGTGTATGAAATCTTATGAAAGGAATTCTTTCCTTCCTTTTTGTTTTGACCTCTTGACTCGTTTTTCTTGTCAGATCGAAACTAAACTAGATTTATATTGAATTAATGAACAGTTAATAAAAAATTAATTTATGAAACAGATAAAGTGATTATTCATCATGGTCTAAGAGGAGCAATGGAAGGAAGGCAACCCAAATGACGAGTGACGTCATTTCGCAATAAAATCTAAATTTTCTGGGCTTTTGAGCACGTGGGCGTCACCTCAAAATGCAGCGTACCGTAATCTTTCTCGGGCAGTGGCCGATTAAATACCCTTAGGCAGTCGAAATTTCGGGGCTCGTGGAAGAATAGAAATTAATATACATTTTACAAATTTTCTTAAAGCATTTCCAATTATTATATAATTTTTTAAAAATATGTTTATAAAGAAAGGGGGGAGGGGGGGAGAGAAATCTTCAAAAATGGGTCGGCCCCCTCCCCCGAAAAATAATTATATATACTCCCCTGTGACACTTGCCACTTTTACTAGGGGTTGCGGGTTCGCATCCACGACAAAAATTCATTTCAATTCTACCAAATTTAAATTTCAATTGAATTGGCTATCAATCCATTTAAATAAATAGGGATGGAGTTTAAATGGACTCAGATGCCGAAAAGAGTTTAAAAAATCTAGCGGGGACCCATAGGCAATTGCCTACTCCGCCTAATGGGTAATCCGGCACTGTTTCTGGGTCAGAAGCAATAAATATTTTACTTCAAAAAAATAAATTTTACCAAAAGAATCGAAGTTGTTATTAAAACATATTATATTTTCTTTTGATAAAAAAAAAATACTCATATTTCTTTGTTTGTTTACTTAATTTATAAAAAAAAAAAGATTCAAAAGACACAATTATTCTGGTTTGAAATTTCATAACAAGCAAGCTTCCTTGAAATTAAAATAATAAGATGATTTTTTTTTTGGCAAATGGAGAATAAACAACAAATGTCCTTTTTAAATATGATGATTATTCAAATAATAAAAAAAAGAAAGAAATTCGAGGCCAAAAGATTAGATTTCTAATAAAATAAACAATCATAGTGGAGCATCTCTACGTTATTTCCATTTTAAGTAAATTGAAGGTTTATAATAAGAATAAATCAAATAAAGAGAAGGGGGAAAAGAAATTTTATAGTACGTAATTTATCTCTAATATTATTCAAATGAATGTAAGTGTAATAAGACTTAAATTTAAATTTTTTATTAAGACTATTTCCTTTTCACGAAAAGGAATAAAAAAAAAAAAAAACTGGGAAGAGGCATGCTATCTTAAGAGGCAAATTCGGAAGTGTTTAAGGAGGCGGGATTCCTTCGATAATGAACTGCCTTCGTTCGCCCATATTGATTAAAGCAAATTAATATTCAAGATTAGATGATTTTGAATTTGCATATCATTGGATATGCACGGACGGGGTATATAAAATTATGAGCGAGCGAATGCCACCACCATCATGGTATTTGCACTTAATTATGGTCTGAGAGAGGAATGGAGCAGCAAATATATTATAGTGGCCAAATTGTGGAGGAAGAGGCTCGTCTTTTTCATCTATTAATCCAAAATTATCTTGATTTATTGATATTGAAAAACATATCAAGCAAAATATTTATTATCTAGTAGTTTTTTATGTTATTATTATTATATTAAAGATAAAATTTTATAATAAATTATTATAAATTTTCTTTATAAATAAAGGAATATATATCATCTTTTGATCTTTTATGTGTGCGTGGATCCGTGGGAGGATTAGCAAAGTGTTATAATAAAGAGCAGTTTTTTTTTTCATGAGATAATAATTATCAAAAATTATAATAAAAAAAAGTTTATTAAAACTTAAGTTCCATGATACTCGTTACAAAAAAAATGCATTAAACAATTTATTTTAAAAATATGTATAGCCTATATGACTTTAAGGCCCATTCTAAACTAGCGCTTTTGGCGCGTTTTAAACGCTTCAATGGCGCCAGTCAAACAGAACTAAGGAGTTTAAATGAGACCCTTTAAAGCGCCAAAAACGCTCGTGTAGAATGGGCAACATTTTCAACGCGACTAAAACGCGGCGTTAGAAACGCGCCAAAACCTCTCGTGTAGAATAGGCTTAATTCAATTATAATTTTTCTTTAAAAAAAATCAATAGAGTATGAATTAAGCTTAAATTCAATGGCTGATTTAGAGGACAATTTTTTTTTTTTTTTTTTGAAAACAGTACATTGTTCTGAATTTTTATTCAAAATATTTTTCTTTTTAAACAAGTGTCTAATTAAAAGTTACAATGAATATATGGTATGTAAAAAATGAAAGAAATTAAACTTAATTATAATTATATGGTTCCCACAAAATTTTTTCAAGCACCTCCCCATCGGTTGCTATACTGCCAAGGACCCCTTAAATTCTTAAATTGTGAATTAGAATATTACAAAAATAATAATTTAGTAATTAATTTTATTTATATCAGCTTTTACATTTTATATCAGCTGAACTTATGCGGAAACTAGATTAATTTAATGGCTACTCAAGTAAAATACCCTCAGGGGTCCGCGGACCACCAGTTGGGAACCATTGATATAGATGAATAGAAACGATAAAAGAAACTAAAAAATAAAGTAATTTCATCTTGGTTGATTCATGAATTTAACATTCCCTATAATTTCTAAAGTTACTTGGGTATACAAGAAACCATCGCTTAAAAATTTATTTGTATTTATTCATTGTTCTTCAAAATACTTGAAAAATCAAAAAAGCCCTTACTTTATTAAAACCTGTAGCTCTATGAAAAATCGCTAATGGCCTTAGATGCCTCTTGAACATAGTCAAACAAAACACTCAGCGGTCGAAACGGTTGCCTCAAAAACAGAATCTTATTTTTATATTAAACTCAATATATTAGTTAATTAATTTCCTATTCATAGTTTAATTATTTATCTCAAACAGTGATCATATCACCAAACGTTATTTATGTATTGACTTTACAAACAGGTTGCAAAGGTGTGTCGCTAAAGCAAAATGATTAAGAAACTCACTACTGGTCTTTTCACTAAATGAATAACCCTTTATCAGAACGAATCGATTATTTTTGCGTGTGCTCTAGAGACCCAGAAATTTCGCTCCCCTTTTTTATTTTTTATTAACAAACTTGTTCCATTATTAAATCATCCAGAGAGAGGGAATAATCAAAGGGCATTCTCGATAAATAGACACACATTCATTGAGGGCTTCCCTATTTCACCACAAGCATCATGCTTGAAGCTCAGTTGTGGAGCAACAAACATCTCAACTATTCGCCAATAAATTATTATATATAATTGATAGAGAGAGAGAGAGGGAGGGGGAGAGGGAGGTGGTTGTTTATTGCGATTAGCTCCTCAGCTTTCCGATACCCTATACTATCTAAACTACAACTAGAATTCTACATACTATAGCTACATATCTCATCAAAAAAATAGTGGGATACTATTTTCTTTGAACTTTAAAAGGAATTTAAGAAATTTATTATTATTTCAAGTTATTTATAAACACCGTTTCGGTTTTAGATTAAGACTATCTTCAGCACAATGAGGATTTAATCAAGACCGTTGTCAAATTTAAATTTTATTTAGAACATGCTTTAATTTGGAAATTATGTTTATAGCTTTCTTTTTTTTTTATAATTTGAAATACAGTTATAGGTTCGTTTTAAATTAAGATTTACCTAAATTGGCGTGCAAATAATTTTTTTCCTAATTTATTTTTTAAACTATTTTTTTAGTTTCACAGAAATTATTATTTTTATTTATAAATACTCTTGCGTTTAATTTAATAATCTATATTAAAGCTGGATATTATAGATATTGTACCGAAAAAATTTGATAATTTAAATAAATGTCCGAATTTGCACCCTCTCAAATGATTTTCCTCTGGGTTATTAAAACAAGACCTTCCTGAGGCGTGGAAATAAGCTTTTAATCCAAATCGGTCAAAAAGTACTAGTACTTTACTGATGTACTCTTTTAGTTTTTTACGATTTTCTCAAATTCGATCTATCGATTTTAATTAAAATTCAAAAATCAATTATTTTTTACATGCTCTTTAAAATGTATATTCTCATTTTGGTCTCAAAATTGTTTGAAGGCCACTTTACTCTTGTACTTCAAAGGAAAGATAGGAGAAATGGTGGCTATGGTAACAAAATATAAATATTTTCCCATGTTTATAAATTTGACATCTTTAATTCTAATATATTGGCGGAAACTAAATATATCTCGACACAAAAATCTGGTGTGAAAAGCACAGTACACGTCTTTCTTTTACCAAAGGTAAGAGAAAGTTGTGTGCTGTGCACCAAATTTTTTTCTTTAATTCCTAATCAATGAACTCCAAAATGAGAAATTTTAAATAGCTACTTAAATAGATAAATTAGGATTAAAAGTAGAGCAATTTTACACACAATCAAATAGTAATTAAATTTTTTTTATATGCTTCTGTCTTATATAAGAAACAAACTTTGTTGTGGGAGAGACAGAGAGAGATGATTTGAAAATAAACTCCATTTGAATAATTATACTTCTGAAACGTTAATTAATTACTTATTACGGCATAATAACAATAAAAGACAGACATTAAAGTGTAATTAAGAATAATTAATTAAGATATGACTTTAGTAATTTTTAATTAAAAATATTGATTTTCGATTTAACCTTTATAAAGAGAGTAGCATTTCGGTTGGTGATTAAATAAATGTCAAATAATATGAATTATTTATAGAATATATGGCCTATATGACATTTAATAATATTTTATTAAATATATTTTCATTAGTGCTGGTGTTATGAATAATAAGGTTGTCCCTTTGGCTTGACAATCCAAGAGACAAAACTCGGAATGAAGTTACAGAGTGGACGACCCGGTGCGGGCGGGCCCAAGAGAGCTTACGGTCTATTATGCGCCCGCAATGATTTCCTATAAATTAAATTAAAAAATTGAATTGAGAAAATGATTCAAAAAGTGCATCAGTTTAATTAATCTATAATAATGATGACGTTCAAAAATCCGTTCGAGGAAATTTTAACATATTTTAGCTTATATTTTATTTTATTCTTCATGTTTTTTTATTTTTTTTTATTTCAGTCATTTCTGGCTACCAAGGCTATTATGATCATCTTCTTTCCTCGCCTATATTATTTCTGCGATGCAGGGTCGGCATGTTCCTATACAATATTCATTTAACTCTTGAACCACAAGTCATTCTATCCAACGAATGTTCGCACCTACAATATGTCATGAGCTCCTCTAAGCTCGAGTCAAACACAGCAAATGTCCTGATGAAGGCCGGAAGAATCGGCCGCAACGTCAACATTTGTATTAAATAAAATAATTTTTTTTTATATTATTAATATATAGATCCTATGCAATTAAATAAAAGAATATTTTTTCGCTTTCTGCCTTATTTATCCTCAATATTAAATATTCAATTAATATATTTGAAAGAAAAATAATATAGATGGTTTAGGACTGGCGTTCAACAACTTTGTCTTTCTGAGCCGCCTATCCAGCTTGCTCGGCATTGCTTGTTTCCAAAGATTTTGATGACTGTTTTGACTGAGATTTTTTTTTATCTAGTAACCAAATAATTTAGGATAATTTTGTAGCTTAGAACTGGAAACAAACCCCTAAACCCTAGCACAAGAGGTTAGTATTCTACCACTGTGCCGCGGTCCATTAATTGAGATTACCTATGGTTATTTAAACAAAACAAATCATTTGCCGAGGTTAATTTTTTACCTAATTTCCAATCAAAAATAAAGACAAAACTTTTCTCTTGGCCATTTATTTATTTGTTGTATTGCATAATAAAACCCAAGATGGCCGTCTGATAAAAACATTTTTCTTCTGACAATAACAAACAGGTGTGTTGTAACTCACTTCACCTCGGTGCAATTTTTCTAAAAAAACACTTTCTTTTTTTTTGATACTTTATACTATATAATAGCAGCAACGAGTAACGAGATTAATGTCGGCCCTTTTGATTCAATCCATGTGTTAATTGATATTTAAATAGAAAGCGAATGTCCTGCCTGCCTCATGTGATAGTGAGGGCGATATCAATGATAACACAATCAAATTTACATGTCGAATAAGAACCTTGAGGCATTTTACTACGCCCAAAACTTCATTTACATTATTATAGCCATAACGATTTAGATTGTTTAGTGGAAGAAAGAAAGTGAATATTTAAATAAAATGAAAATTTAAGGATTAAAGTGAGACTCAGATATTTTTTAATACAATTAAGCTACTCAAGTTTGTTAAAATATAATTTAGTGATTTTAACAATCGTTTCTATATTCAGAGTATTTCGCTTTAATTTAATTTGACGTTACAATCTTTTTTTTATATTAAAAGTATTACATATAGAAAAATTGTTTTTCTTCTATTTTAAACTAAAAATTAAAAGTAATGTGAGTAAAGGGAAGAAACTTTTTCCTATTATAGCGAATGATTGTCTTTTGGGAGTAAAAGAAAGAAAAAGAGCAAACAGTAAAGGGGTTTTTGGTGAATTTGCCGAAGCAGCGAAACAAAAAAAGGAACAGTAGAGAAGAAAAGAAGGAGAAGAGAAAGAGTTTAAGTGATAAACAGAGAGAGAGAGAGAGAAAGAAGGAGTAAAGACCGACCGACCGGACACCAAAGCGAAATTGAACCGTCGCCATCTTGCTTGCCGAGTCGCCGGGATTACCAAAAGGCCAATTTACTCAATGAACGCGATCTAATCTTTTCCCTCTTAAAACTACTAATGAAATCAAGAAAGACCCACTTTTTTTTGCTGCTTATTTTTATAACAAAAAGAGGATAGATAGATTTAAGATATTTAAGCGCAAAAAAATCCTTTTTTGGGTATTTTCATTAAATTTATATATCATTAGTTGTTTGACTATTTTTGGGACTTTTCTTATAATACAAGGCCGTCGATAAAAATTATCCAATAAAGGGACATTGACAAACATTTAAATAGAATTATATAATAAATAATCGATTATATTCGAGGTTAAGTGTGGGGTTTATGGAAATTTTCTAAGTTGATATTTGATTTATTAAAGCTTTTGTGATATGTATTACTATTATCAAGGGATTTATTAATTTGAAACCACATTTGTATTAATTATTTATTAAAAATATATATACTGTACAACATTTCGATTGCTTGATCTGCAATCGTAAACACTTGCTTTGATGACTGTGTCTAACTTCATGGGAATGATTGTAGATGGCGGTGACGTCGACCTAACCGTCTTTTAGAGGTTAGTTCACTTGAGTCGGCGAAAGAGCATAGTACTTGAAAACGATTGCAGATTGAGATTGTTTCTATATTCATACTATTTAAGTTTAATTTGAGATTAAATTCTTTTTACTTTCTCTTAAGTCTATATGGAAATTATTAATACTGTATATGCCATCGAGATTTTGATGGAAATACACATTTCATGGGTCCCTGATTTTAAAACAAGTGGTCTATCACGCCAGATTTTAAAATATATTAGAGATACTTTTTATTTGATTTACTAAAAAAAAGTGTCCAAGTTATACAGTATTTTGTCAGGTGGAATGAATTTAACTTCTAAGTGAATATAAAATAAACAAACAGTTAATTAGTTTAAATTTTTATGTTCATTAAGTTAATTCCAAGAGAGAGTTTACTAGTTTCAAAAAGCAAATTGGTAATTTTAAAGTCGGAGACGGTGGAGTGAAATTTATATATGATGGTTTTATATTATATATACGTTAGTTAATTGCTTCTCCAATTTGTCTTTTTAAAGGATAATAAAACTCTCACTCCCTCTCTCTTTCCCTCTTTCTCTTCATAAGAGGCTTTTATATTCACCTATGTTGGTTGGTTGGTTGGAATGAAAGAAATTAATGTTGGTGGCAAGAGAGAAGAAAAAAAAATTGTAGCTTTTGCACAGACTGTCTGACTCTTTATTGATCCTAAACTTGAGAACAATTAGCGGTGTGATTAATCGGTCACGTGACGGGAACAGAGAGAGCGTGACTAGGCGCGCCATCTTGAAATAGTAGAAGTATTATCAACAGTGCCATCTATTTATTTGGAGACATCATTCCTTCTTGTCTTGGTAATAATCTAATTACTGAAAGATCATGTACTTGCGTAGCAAATTATCACTGTCACTGGGGCGGGAAATAGAATGCAATAATGAAATAGTTGGTTTAAAAAAAAAAAAATTTTGTCATACTAAAAAACGTAATTTGTTATTATTTAATCTTTTTTAGTTGGTGATATTTTTTGTCAAACCAAACAATAGAAGAAAATAGTAAGCGAAAACAAAAAGCAATTTACAATATTTATTTAATGATCAATTTGAATATTTCAAATAATTAATAATGAATTGAAAAAATAACAAAATTATTATTATTCATTATTGATAAAATATTATAGCGTTTTTTTTTTTTTTTTTGGAGTTATACGCTTGTGAAATTTTAATGTAAATTATTCTCTCTACTCTAATTAATTTAATATGCAAAAATAAAATTTTGGAAGGGGGGAGGGGATAAAATTAAAATATATTAAACAATTTTTGTTATTAATATTATTAGTAAAAGGTTTTTAAACAAACGATTGGGTTAATGTAATACGAACAAGACCCTAAATCTATAGGATAGACGAGATACTGCTACTAGAGACTACTGTGATGTTTCAGATCTAATTTTATTACCGTAAGTCGATGTGAATATTTATTTCTTTGTATCGAAAAAATCCATTTATTCAATTAATGGCTATTCATTATTATTTTATTTATTTTTTTTCACATAATTTGTCTTTTTCCAATCAAGAAAATTAGAGCATTCATTTAATATTGGATATATTCACAATGACGCGGTAATAAAGTAGATTTGTAGTTTCTCCAAATTTTATAGGGGTTGTAATATTAGCCTAGTTTTTTGACTCAAAGGTCTCAATTTAGGAAAAAATCACGCAGCTAGAATAAAGTAAAAAATTATTTATACTTTTTTTTTAAGCTACAATAATCCCCTCGGGTTTGGTGTAGTTGCTAGCGTGCTGGCCTTCTATATCAAGGGTCGTGGGTTTGGATTCCAGGTAGTTTGATGATTTTATTTAAGCCATTTTGATGCCAAATGGCTTAAATAAGAATGCCTGGACTGCCAATTGATATATTAATTAACGTAAAAGTCTTATATGACCTAAGTTGCCGAAAAGACTGTGTGCATGTGGGTGTGAGTGTGAGTGGGAAAAAAGTGGGAGTGTTTAAAAAAAAAAGCTACAACAATAGACGGTCTTTTCTTCTCCATCCATCCCTGATTTCAATCTCTATTTTTTTCCTTTCTCTCTCTCTCTCTCTGGTAACTTTGAATATTAATTTGTTCTCATCAATAAGACAGTTCATTATCGAATGAAACGGTTCAAAAGAGCGAAAGAAAAGAAAAAAAGAAGGAGCATCTTTCTCTCTCTCTCTCTCTCTCCTTTTGCATCCCCCATCCGCTTTCTGGCCTGAAAACCAACCCCCTTCCCCTTTTCGCGTAATTAACACGGACTTGCAAGCTTAAAAGGTCAATTTCAAACTCGAGGAGAGATTCATAGCAGGAGGGAAAAGGGAATGGGTGGGGGAGAGCGAGAGACGACTATTATTAACTTAATACGACTATCAGACAAAGCAAGTTGTCTTTAATTAAAATTAAGAATTTCGTTAAAAGTCATAGCGTAAAAAAAAAGGGAATAAGATGGATGGCAAACAACACGAGATTATTAATAAGCGACGAAAGAAAAAAAAAGATCAAATCCCTTCAATAAAAAAAAAAATTTAATAAATAAATGATCAGATTTGTTTTATTATATGTAAATGTTTCAATTATAGAATTTAAAAAAATAATTATTACTTCGCCTAAAAAATTATAATTATTATAAAAAAAAATCCTAATTAAAAGGGGGAAAAAATTTTCCCCCCCAACAAAACCGCTCCTACTCCTTATTATTTCATTAATATTATCTATGTATAATATATTCAGCTCGTTATTTTTTTACTCTCTTTTTTTAAACATTTTTATTTTTAATTATAATTTTTTTTTTTTTTTTTTAGGTTAACCGGTTAATTTTCAAAAAATTATAACTGGACATAGTACAGATTGAATAATAAGAAAATCCAGATCGTTTTTGAATAAAAAAAAAATAAATAAAAAAATGAATTTCAAAAGGAATTAAACCCATGTTTCATTTATTGATGTTTTAACCATTTTATTTACTGATGTTTTAACCAGAAGAAAAGAAAAACTTAATTTTTTTTGTAATTTCCTTTTCCGGCTGCATAGGGGTTTGGCTGTATTTTTAAAATAATTAATAACGAGTGACTTTCCACGTACTTGTTTTTCGGGGCCACTCAACCAAAATTCAGCCATGTTTATTGTGTACACTATAGGTGTATATATTTAATATAATTTATACCGATGGTAATAAATAACCTTTACAGAACGACATCAAAAAATATTCCACTGGTATGTCTGTTTTTGATAATTTTTTTTTATTGAATTTATTTAAATATCAGGCCATATTTTCTTAAACCTATCCTTTCCGCTACCTTCTGATTTCTTGTTAAAAAGTAAGTGATTTATTCGGGTATCGATTGGTAAATAAAACTATAAAATATTCATCTGTATTTGTCATCAAAAAAGGAGAGACATTTGCTCTGATATGATCTCTCTCCCTTACTAATGGAAAAAACAAAAAAAAAAGTTTGTTCAAGTCCCAATCTACAGGTGTTCCCATGTATGTGTGTGTATGTGCTTAAAAAAAAGTCTTTGAGACTTTCTAATGAGACTCAAAAATCATTGATTTTATTATTATCCTCTCCTACGAAGAAAAAACAAGAAATATTTACAAATATAAATAAAGACAAAAAAAAAATTCTAATCATGAATGGAATCGAGGACAAAAAACATATTAACATTCCAAAGAGAATAATATTAATACTATCTAGGAGAGGTAGGCTATATCAATGAATATTAAATCGAAATTATAATTTCTATAAAAATATAAATAAATAAAAATAATTTATTATATAAAGATGTTCATTTAATTATATTAGTTCGTCTGGTTGACCGAACTGGAGCTCGATTGTTTTATTATTTTTTTTTTTATAAAATTGGAAAAAACTAAAAAAGTACATCCATAAAGTACTAGTACTCAAGGTTTTCCAAAGACGAGATCAAACGTAGTTTGTTTTGTATAATGGAAATAGGAAATATTTAGGAAATTGTTAAAGAAAATGTCGAGAAAAAAATAAAAAAACTTCTAGAAAACTTCTTTCAATTATTCTTAAAAAAAAAAAAAAAAAATTATGTTAAAATAATATATCAGTAAAGTTCTAGTATTCGAGGTTTCCCGAAGGCGAGACCTAACGCCATTTGTTTTCTATACAGGAAATAGGAAATATTTATAATAACACCACAACCCAACAAATTTATAATTTTAAAGAAATCGTTGGAGAGAAGTTCGAGACAAATGGAAAAAGCTAAAAATAAGTACTATAAAATAGTACTATAATAAAGTATTAGTACCCAAATTTTCCCAAACATGAGACCTAGCATAATTTCATATTGGGACCGGAAATAGTATATATTTAAAATTTGAAAAAAAAAAAAAAAAAATCGTTAGAGCCGTTTTCGAGAATAATTGCTTATACTGGTATATACTAGGGTAAAGAAACAAACCTACATTGTTCGATTAATAGTATAAGATATACATCTCTATTGAGTAAATAAAGGCCCAAAAATTTTTTTTTTTTAAATAATTTTTTTTGAAAAAAATATCCCCTTTTGATTCGCCCTTAAAATAAAATTTGTAGACATGGAATAAAATGGATATTTTAAGATCTAAAAAAGTTATAATAATTTAATTAAATTAAAAAAAAAGAACGATTAGTATTATATAGTTCCATTTGACTTAATCGAGTTATATACTTTAACCAGCTCAAATGACGCCCCCTAGCCCCCCCCCCTCCCCTTCCCCCACTTCACTTTCGGCCAATGAACATGGTTCTGAGTCCGCTTAGTCAGATTACCACTGATTACCACCTCTGGTAATTACATTTTGTTAACTGCCGCTCGTTACATTACATCTCTACACCTATAGATAGACATTCATCATTTTTAACTAGCAAAATGGATAATAATAATAATACATTTTTTTAAACCATCATTCATTTTGTGTTGAAGTTTTTGTATGTGATTATTTATTTGTTATTTTAAAAAAAATGAAAAGTAAAACTGCGATTTGAAAGAAACCAGATGATCTTAGTTTATTATTTTAATCTCTTTCTGTTGTATTTTAAAAAATATTTATTTTTCATTAATGGTACAACTAACAAATAACGTGTCTTTCGTAAAAATAACCCTATTTGTTATTCTCTTATATTAATTATTAATTTATTTAATAGCCTATATAATAATAATATATATTTTCTTTATAAATATGGTAATTTATTTTTTACTGTTTAAAATTGTGATTTTGACTTCGGTGGTGATTGTTTATCTTCTAAATTGTATATAATGAAAAGATTTATTTTTATAAATCAATTTAAAAAAAAATAAAGCATTTCTAATAATTACGACAGAGCAAATTTATTTTAATATTTATTTTTTATTTTAATATATTTTAAAAATTTTCTGGTCTGTCTGCTGTGAAGCTATCTCCGATTGTTTTAAACATCACTAGATTGACTTTGGTGGTAGGACGCCATCTTGGCTGCGGTTTTACTAAAAATAACCTTGCAATAAAAAAAAATAACTAGTTATTTAAAAGGTAAAAAAAAAAAGGGACGACCAAAGTAAATTTACGTATTTTATGTGTCAGATATCATTTAGAAAAGTACACCACCGCAATGACGTCACTGCCCTTTATTTATCTAAATCTTCAAAAAACAATAGGGTTATTTATCTAACTTTAAAAAATAAATAAATAGTTCAATCCTTCTCCACATGTGTGTATAAGCATGGAGGGAACTTTTTCTCTCTCTTTTCTAAAGCAATAAATCCCGCGTAAAAAAAGGTGAGGGTGATAAGAAGAAGAACGTATGAGTGGGGGAGGAGTGGGGGGGGTGAAGTGATCCGATAAGCTTCCACCCTCGATGAAAAATCTTTGTCTATTTATCAAATGGAGAATAAAAAATTTAATTATTGATTTAAATTTTAGTATTTCGGTTTATAAAAAATAATAATAAAAAAAAAAAAAAACTGTATAGGTGTAGAAAGGTCATTTGGGTCGTGGGGCAAACAAAAAGTATTTTTGTAATTAAATACAGCTATTGTTGTGGGAGAAAAAACACTCGCAACCAAAAGCATCTTTCACCCTGATTGTGATTGAATAAGAGACTCATGGTGGGGGTAAAAAAAAAATTATGAAAGAATAATTATTTTTTTACGAATATAATTTCATTGAAATTGTGCCTGTCAACCCACACATATACATAAACCAATACTTAATCATACGTTCGTATAATCGAATTTACAAAATAACATTCCAACATTATAATCTAATTTTATTTGTAACTGAATGAGAGGGAAAATATTTTTTTTTTTATTCCATTTTATCCATAATTCATCTACGTATATATATATAATATCAAGTGTTTTGAATATTTAATTAATTGGTCCTCGGTCACATGATCTAATTATCCCAAAACAATATCTGGACCCCTCTTGATAACGTTATACCTTTATGCCCGAGCTAATAGGACCCTATCATTTTATAACGCTGGCAATCATGCACATGCCGATCTAAAAAGCGAAATAGCCTACAGTAAAGAGTAGTGGGGGGAGAGGAAGGGTCGATATATAAATATATAATATTTAGATTAGCATCTTAATTAGGCAGAGTTATGGTGAGATAAGAGGACGGATATAATATTTTAGAACCTCGTTTTATTTTTTTTTTTTTTCTGCTTATAAAACATAATGTATGAGTGAGTAATTTCGATAACCCTACCTGATTTATAACTTTGAAAAAAAAAAAAAAAAAAAAAAAAAAAATATAGTATATATATATATATAGCTATATTTAAAATGATATAATCAATGCAATACAAGAAATGATTAATTATGTTTGAGCAATTCCCTAGAAACAAACACGCTTGTGAAACCAATTCATTAAATGTTTATTAATTTTAGATTAATATCAAATATTAAAAAAAAATGTCATAAATATTATGATTATTTTATTTAGTCGTTGTTTTGTTATAAGGTCCAAGATGTCTACTAATACTTTGTTATTTTAAGTCAATTGAATTAACCTGTTCACGAATAAATTTTTTATTAAATTATTCTAAAGTTCGCTCCTCTAGATGTTTAGTTGTTAATTTCTGCTAATGCTATTTTTTCTTTCTAAGGTAGGCAACCAAAATGACCAACTCACTAATATAAATTTTAGTTTTTATTATTGCATTTGAAACATAACTAGAATTTTAGATATTTTAAACAATTTCTATAGATAGATTTTTTTTTAGTTTTTTATCAATTTTCTCAAAATTCGCTCTAACAATTTTTTTTCAAATTTGAAATATATATAACCGACGTTTCGGTCGTCAATCACGACCTTCATCAGGCCAAAATATTTTCGATCTTAGAAGATCATGAATAGTTGGCAATATTTTGCCCTGATGAAGGTCGTGATTGGCGACCGAAACTAAAAATTAAATAAAATATTTTTTTATATATCTTTTTTTTCTTTTTTATTTAATCTCTTGACTGCAAAGTTCCTTTTCCGATCCTGATTAAATCTCCACAGCCTTAAAACATTGACTTGATATATTTGTACACAGCTTAGAGCAGCGGTTTCCAAACTTTATGTTACCGCGCCTCCCCCCTCTCATTTTATAAAATAATACAAACACAAAAATTTTTATTGCTAAAAAATAGAATTTCTCGTATTATTTAATTTATAAAACTTTAGCAATCATTTGGAAAATTGTTCGCTGTGGCTAGGGATGAAACGATACGAGTAAATACAAGTACTTACTCGATACTTTTCTTTCGATACCAAAAACTTTTGGAATCGATACTTTGGAATTGAGTACCAAGTAAGTATCGGTCAAAAATACTCGTATCGATACTCGGTCCTCACGGGATGATTAGTTAGGCCGGAAGAACATTTACGTCCATTTGTTCTTATTTACAATAGAAATAAGTGGAATGGTTTCTACCACTGTATTTTAATTTTTATTATTGGAGTGCTGCAGCCAGGAGATTAAATTTAAAAAATATTTTATTTAATTTCTATTTGCTGATGTTTCGGTCTCCAATCAGGACCTTCATCAGGGCAAATATTGTCAATTATACACGATCTTAGCTATTTTAATATTCATTGCAATTAAAAAATATACAATTTCTTTTTACTTTGATATATACAAAAATATCATATATTTGCTACTCGGAGGTCTCCGATGATGAAGGTCGTGATTTGCCACCGAAACGTCAGCAAATAGAAATTAAATAAAATATTTTTTTAATTTAATCTCCTGGCTGCAACATCCCTGGGAATCTTGATTGTTTTTTTTTTTTTCTATTCGATATGCCACTATATAATAATTGTTTTTTATTATATCAATAAATATAATATCAGAACTTACTGGTTTTTGCTTATCTTCAATTGTACAAAAAATTGACCGATACGAGTAAGTATCGATACTTTTCAATCGATACCGAGTAGGTACTCGATACTTTGCGACCGATATCAGTATCGAGTAAAAGTATCGATAAAAGATACCTCAGTGGTATCGTTTCATCCCTAGCTGTGGCTAATATTCGCGTCTCCCCTTTGACTAGTCCGCCCTCCCTAGGGAGGCGCGCCTCACAGTTTGGAAAACGCTGGCTTAGAGAACAATTTTGACGGATGGGCGAAATTATTTTGGAAAAGAATTATATTGATAAAGAAAAAAATAATTAAGATTTGATTAAAATAAAAAAGAAAATATAAAGCTTTCAATTTTGCCCAAAATCACAGAAATAATTTTGGAAAAATATATTTAAAATACGCTCTTCTTACTTCTATAAAAAAAAAGGAATCGTCTCAATCCAGAATACAATTCTAAATTAATAGAATTCAAATTTTACACCACAATTGATGAGACACGAGACATAAATTGATGTCCACAATCGACGTTTGTTAGAATTTTTTTCAAATGCAATTAACTTAAAAAAAAAAAAAATATCAAAGATAATATTAAAGCCCTTTGAACTTTCGACTATATATTTGTTTAGTCTTGAACCCTGTATATATGGCTACTAGAAAATTTTAATGTCGACATTTGGCATCCACGGTGTTATAAACATGCCGCCATCTTAGTTTTATAACCTGAGAAAGTGGTGTGAATTATAATATTTGAAGATGGCACATAATAAGCAGAACTGCTAATAAAACACGATCATTTATTTAGTAAATGGCTACATTTACTTTTAGGGGTAGTTTATATAGAAAGGGGGAATTTATTTTTTGGATCATTAAATGTACTCGCATCTCTTTTTTTTTGTGGTCGATAGACGTCCACGTAGGGGAATGGATGGGACAAAACAAGATCATTAAAATAAATAAGGTGTGTTTGTGTTTGGCTTACCTGGCCCCGACTAACAGTGAGTTACGATCCTTTTGAAGTAGTTTGAAATGATCCTTATTTGACTCGTTGCCGAGGAAGCGCTGCGCTGGCTCCTCACCTGAGAAAGAAAAATTCGAATAAATAAATAACATTCAAATTGATGTTGTTTTAATGGTTAAAATAATGCCCCACCTGGCTACGCCTCAGATATTTATAAAACAAAAAATCAAAAAGATTAAAAATACATATGCAAATAAAGTCTCCTCTCTCGAAATTCATAAACAACAAATGGTGTGTAATAATATGAAATGAGAGGGAATAATAAATTTTAAATAAACAATGGGAATAAAAAAAAAACATGATAATGATCCTCATTGATCTAAAATAATACTTTAAGGTTAATAAAACACAAAATTTAGGTAAAAAACATCAAAACATAATAGTAGCTAACGAGTTTTATTTTTGGAACGAAGTTTAAAATTTTTTTTTTAATTAAAATATTCAACAATTTATTATTGTGTGTCATTTTCCGAAGTTTCAGAAATCCTCTAAGAAAAATATGAAGGTCATGTAAGATGATGATTCTTCAACCCCGAACATATATACTCTCTCTTCTCCACTTTTATTGTTTATATCAATAGAAAAGAGAGAAGGCAACGCCCAAGGCTTTCTTTTTCCCTTCACTCTCTGAAAAATGATAAGACATTAGAGGTATTTATTTACTTAAAAACGAAATTTCAAATGAGGGCTCAAAATAAATAATTTTTTTTTTTTTTTAATTTGAGAAAAAAGCCTTTGTTATAAGAGAAGTGATTTTATTTCATCCTTACAACTACAACCATTTGAACATCAAAGGTTTTATTTATTCTCTGTGCTTTTGTAATGTGGCTTAAAAGACAATTTTTTTGTGTGATGGTCTAAATGATTTCTGAGATCTAAAAAAAAAGCATTGTAGTCGTAAGGATGAAATAAAATCATACATAACAAAGGCTCCTGCACTTTCTTTCATACTTAAAAGGATCCAACTACCGAATAAATTTTTCAAATAAATATTTTTAAATTATTGTATGTAAGAGATTTTGCTCAGGGGCCCATATCTTGTGGGTACGTGGATGGCGACCACGAGCTGCCCGAGCTGGGACAGGCAGTCCCTTAGTTCTTTAAATGTCTGTCTCTTCCTTCCTCTTTTAAACACGCGTCAGACCGTGCGACGGGCCGGTCTGTCCTATTGCTTCCTGTCGTAAAAACATATGATAGAGTTGGAGGGAAAGAGTGAGGTCCGCCGACCCCGCATCGCTGGACAAGACGAGGAGAAAAGAAGAAGAAATTATTGTAGGAGATCAATTTCCAAATAATGAATTAGAAAATTTATAACTCGTATTCCTAAAGTTCTTTTTGAGGAACTTTAAATAAAAATAACATGATTAAGAATAATAAACGTCTTTATTCTTCGTATTAAAAAAAGAAACTATACACCTATAATTTGTTACCTCGCCCTAATTATAATTTCACCTTTATTATAAATAACATTGAATATCTCAAGAAGCTGGCCTTCTATACCAAGGGTCGCGGGTTCGATTCCCAAGCAGTCCGATTATTTTAAAGTGTGTCTTTTTTTATAAAAAAAAAAATCTCAAGGAGCTTATTCAAGAAATTATCCAGAGTATTTTTAAAATTTTTAAAAATGAAACAAAATCTAGGCTAAATATTTACTCATTCCCATTTTGAATACTAATGTACTAAATTAATATCGACAAAAAAAAATCTGGTGAGACAAGGTCAAAACACAACTTTCAATTTTCAAAAGGTTGTGTGCTGTGTGACAATCACACCAGATTTTTTAGATTAATTACTAAAATATGGTAGTGTTGAAGATCATATTTCTTAACGCTATAGATTATTATTTCATTAAAATATGAAATTTGATAATAATTTTCATCTTAATCTTCGCACTTTATATTAAAGAAAGAGAGAGGGAAGGTGATATAATAAATAAAACTCAATTAAAATGAAAATGATATTAAAATATCCTTTGGAATTAACCATTTTCTAAAAGGAAATTTCTAAGTTTTGGCTTCCTTCCAAATTCAATCTGTGCGTTTGGCGTTTGTTTGTGTGTGTGTGTGTGTGTTTTCATTCATTTGAATTGTGATTTCCTCCTCTTTTCATTTTATAACACACCTCATTGATTCTGATTAAAGTTTACTTTATTAGAAAATTTTCGAAAATTGAATTAGAATAGACGGACCGACAGAGTGTCGTTTGACGTCATTCATTCAAATTCTAAGCAATTTATTTGTGTACGTGTGTCAAACACCTTTCATCAGCCTTTAAGTGATTCAATTAATTAATTAACCACCTGATTTGATTATGATCGCTTGTGTGTGTGTATGTGTAGAGAGAATAATTTGGAGATTCGAAATTAAATTACGTCTACATCATATCAAGGGGAAAAGGAAAAGGGCAAGCAAGCGATACAAAAGCCCTTTGACCGGAAATCAACAGACAAATTTAAGAATATGTAATAAGAAACTTAATATAAAATTGTGATTTTATTTTCCATCAATAAATAAATATTCAGAAAGAGTGGAGTTTTTTTTTTATATCAATCTGCAAGCCCGCCTTTGGCAGCTTTCTGCCTGGTCAGGTGGCTGCATCCCCTAGATCCCCTTGCGAGCAATTGCATCATATTTTCAAGTTTTAAATTTCCCTCTCTAACTCGGCCCATCTCTGACACTGGCCAATCAGCGGTCTCCTCTCTGACTCTGGCCAATCAGCGCCGCCCATCTCTGACTCTGGCAAATCAGCGGCCTTCTCTCTGACTCTGGCCAATCAGCGAGAGAGTTGTCACAGGATACATCGGACATAAACCGAATGTGAAACGTTAGTGTTTTATATATAAGTAAAGTATTATTTTTAGAGTTTTAGATTATTTAATGAAATGTACAAAACCATTTGTCTATATAATAAAATATATACATTTTTTTTTTTTAAGAAGTGAGAGAAATTAGGGAACAATTTCCGTGACATAAGAGAGAAGATAGACTTATCATATATGAATATCTAATAGAACGCAAATAATAAAAAAGAATCGGATAAAGCTCTTACAAAAAGAGATCAGCTCAAATAAATTTCCACCCTCAAAAATCCCTCATCTTGTAGTTTCTCAAGCGTAAATCATTTTTTTTTTTTTTTAGAATACGATTAGAAAAAAATTGTCAAAAAGTTTCGTTACCATTCATTTCCCCCCCCCTCTTAGTCGATAAAATTCGAATCAGTCGGACATAATAATATAGCGGGGGAGAGAGAGAAAGAGAAAAAAGAACAATGGCAAAGAAGAGTCTAAAAATCATAGAGAATTAACGAGAATAAGAGAGAAAGAAAAGAATAGAAAACTTTAATCTATATATATTTCGAATTTAGATTATAACCAAACAATAATGAATAAGAGACGTGCAGAGAATTTGAAAGCAAAGTACTAATGTTGTTCTAAATAAGTAGAAAGAGAAAAAGAACTCTAATTGTTATTACTTCATCGATTTTATAAGAGAAAAAAAAAATACGAGAGGAAAAAAAAGGAGAGGTTATCAAGTTATAAATTTCAAAAATTTAACCTCAGAGGTAAAAAAAAAAGAAAATTAAACTTATTTAAGTATTTAATGCCCTTGACCCGTGGCTTAGAGAGAAGACACTAGCTTCTCGTAGAGGTCTTGGTTTCTCCCTTCATTTATGAATTGGTACGAAGCCTATGCCATCCCGACTACTTACTTTGTTAACAATATCATATTTTTTTAAGCTACTTAAATTTGATTAATATCTTTTTTACTTAATAAACTATGTATCAATAGTTGATGAATTTGATTTCACAAACAGGGTATATTAAAATTCAAGCACGAAAGTCTATGAAAAACGATTGAAAATTCATTTTTTTTACAGTGTATAAAAATATTTTGCATATTCGTTTCAGAAAAGATTTTTGCAAAAAATCTGGACGGTTTTGGTTTTTCAATGATTCGAAACACAACTTAGTGTGAATAAAGTACGGTTCAAAAATTTTAAATACTTTTTAATTCTTATTATTATTACGATGATTTTTAGTATTTTTTATTTTTATTTTTAAATTATGTTCAATTGTTCCATTTCTGGTTAATCTCTAAAATCCTTCATAATCCATTTAATTAAATTCTTCATTTATGTAGGCCTAAATATATTATTTGGAATTACATAAAAGAAAGAAAAAAAAAGAATGTTTTAACAAATTAAACAAATAAATAAATTTGAAAGGTATGCGAAAAAGAGAGAGAGAGAGAGATATAAATCCCGTGATTCCCGAGGGATTCCATCCCATCCATCCACTTTATTCTCATTTTACATGTATAGAAAATTTAATAAATGGAGTTTAAATAAAAAAAAAAAAAAAATTGCAATTTCTCTCTCTCTCTCTCTCTTTTTTGAGTGATAGATAAAAGAAGACAGAGCAATCGAGAAAAAAAACGACCTTGGCAGTCATTTTAAGGGCATAAGGGTTTACTGACTGTCCTTCTTGATTTGTTCAAATTTTTTTTTTCGTTCTTTCTTAAGGACTAATTTATTAAATTAAAGAGGGGGATTTATGGCCGTAGATGAAATGTGTATTTCCTTCATTCTGGTGGGGATTTAAAGCAAGCCATAAAACAAGTGCAAAGAGAACTATTAAATTTCATTCCATAGCGAAGAAGAAACGGAGGAATTTATTTTATTAGGATAATGAAAAATTTTGATATCAAATAAAATAAAAATAGTAGAAAAGGATTCGCTCAACTAAAAAACAACGAATTGGTGGTGAGTGATTGTTATTATAATAAGAGAATTGAAAAAAAAATCGCTTTTCTACACTGTAAAAAAATTTTTCAAAATACGCATACACACACTTATAGGGCACTAAGATTTATTAGGATATTTTTGACTTGAAACTTGTAGTCCTATATATATGGGGCTAGATTAAATCTGTATTTATTTATTTATTTATTTTTTTTATTTATTTGAAATTCCTATCGGGATCCCCGTTTATTTACCCGAGGTGCTTTCGTGCACGCAGACACACACCTCAAACCCAACCGGCCTCTGGCCGTAGCTCTACTGCCACCCCGTAAAGTTACGTTATTTCCTATCTCTAACTCCTCCTCCTTTGTTCGTTTCTATCTAGTGAACTAATCCTTATTTCTTGTTCCACCCGGCTCATTTTATCCAACCTCTTCTATGCTATGGAGGATGTCCTAGTTTGAGGAGGGACTCCCTCAGTACCGGCATGTACCCTACTCCTTTCGAAGAATGCATCACTGAGAGGAAAACCTCTTTACGTCCCTTCCACAGGACGGGATGTCACAGCAACTCCCTCTTCTCGTAGAGTTGCCTGGGGGCTATTGTGGAGAGATCCTATATTCCAATCCAGGGCTTTCTTGAGGATTTGTTTACATTAAATAAGTATTTTTATTTAATGAAAAATCCCGCACGCCCAGGGTTTGAACAAGGATCTTCTTTGTAGAAGCCGACATCCTAGCCCGCTACACCAGTGAGCCCCCCTAAATCTGTATTTAATAAAAAAAAAATAAACCATAACTTTTCTAAAAATTTAACAAATTTGTTAATATTTAAATTAAAACCAATTTAACAGATTATAAATATAAGCTTTTATAAATACCCACCAGCTTATAAATTCATACAATCAGGATAAATTAATCCGGGACGTACGTTAATGTATGTATAAATAATAAAATTGGCCTCGAAAGCATCTACCAGTATGGCTGAACCAACTAATTTTGTATTTAATAAAAGTAGCACTGAGGAAAGAACAGCGCACTATTTTTCCCATTAGTTTCAGTTCAATTTTTGAATTTAATCATGGCGAATGCTTAAAAATTTTCCTGAATGAAAAGGATCAACTTTTTTTGTTTATTTTCACAAAATCTCAAAAAAAAATCTTTTTTTTTTTCTTAGAACAAAAAAAAGCAAATAAATAGGACATTGATCTGAGATGAGTCCAACCAAGTCTACGAGACAAGAAGAAAAGGAGGGATGTGAAGTGACGGATGTCTTCTTGCACTTTTTGCCCAGGGATTAATTAAACGTTACGAAAAGCGGGCGGACGGGCTGACAGCGCAAATCTGGCTGACAACTCTTTGTGGGAGGAGCACCCAGCCTTTGTCCCAATGCTCTTGTTGTTGTTTAGCCTATCAACAACAGCAGCAGCAGCACACAATTAGACATATTAAATAAAAAAAATAAAAAAAAAAAAAATACCAAGCCAAGTGCAATTAATTGCATAGTAGAACTCACTCCCTCCAACGGTCTGTCTTCTTTGCTTTTATAAAAAATTTTCTTATCTTTAAGGATCGCTTTTTGTTTCGAGTGTGGAAAAGAAGGAAAGCTGCATTCATATTTAAACAATACAAATGATATTTTTGATTTCTATTCATATCATTGCCAGGTGTTTAGATAAACAATATTCATTTTTTTTAGTTCTTTGAGTGTCTCATTGAAAATTCTTTTAATGGGCTAAAGAAAGGATACAAAAAAAATCTGGTATGAGCGAATTTTGAGAAAATCGAAAAAAAAAAACTGTAAAAGTACATCAGTAAAGTACTAGTACTTTATGTATATCCATCAAAATCTCGAATTTTTGACATGTTCGCCAATACTTTCTCTCTCTATATATTTCATATATAGGGTAAGAGAAAGTAAAAATGGTGTGACTATCACAAATCTGTTTACTTGCATTGGCATGATGCATACTTAGAAAATCTTTCACTTAATTAACATATAGACCTATTAATTTATTTTTATTATATATTTATTGCAAATTACTTATATTTAAATAACTATTACAATGATCACACCACTCTACAAAAATCAATTTAAAAAAAAAACATTTACACTTTTTTTCTCTTTCACACACACTTCACACAGTCTTTTCGGCAACTTAGACCATATAAGACTTTACGAAACCGTTGTAATGAATAATATCTATTGGGGGTTCAGGCATTTATTTCTATTTAAGCCATCTGGTATCCAAATGGCTTAAATAAAATCATCGGACTGCCTGGGGCCGAACCCGCAACGTTTGGTATAGGAGGTAGGCACGCTACCTACTACGCCAAACCCGGGGGCAAAAAATCTTATATGTTTAAAATACCTTAAGGGCTCGGTAATAATTGTTATTTGGAATTTGGAGAATTTTGAAGTCAAATAAAGAAGATATAAATTTATGTGTTTATTTAATTATATGAAATGTTATCTCTGTTAGTTTCTATTTATTCTGCATAATTACTTAGTGAAGTAATTAACAAAAGCACAACTATAAAATAATTCTTCATACTGCTATAAATTATTTATTTTTCATTTACTATCAGGTTCACTGTTTATTCAGATGTAACTTTATTCCCTTACTCTAGATCCTCTCTTTTTCTAAATTTGCCCCAAACAAATGGCTTAAATAAAATCATCGGACTGCCTGGGATCCGAACCCTCGACCCTTGGTATACAAGTCAGGAGGGCTACCTAAATTTTGATTTATATTATAATAAATTCATTATCAAAAGCGCAAAGGAATAAAAAAAAATTGTACGTTTATTGACTAAAAGGGAATAAATAACAAAAATTGTTTTTTTTTTTTTTTGTTTTTTTTTTTGTAACATTCTAGGAAATTAATAAACCTACCCTCTGAATAATACCTAATTGAAATTAAAAGCTCAGATCTGAGAGTCAAATATCAAAATAACATTTTCCTCCCTTACTATTGATCGTATCTACCCACACACAACCCTATTAAGAGAGAGTGAGTGACACCCTGTATACTTAACTCAATTGCCCCACAAATGGCTTATTATTTATTTACTTATTAAGGGCACGTAAAATGATTAGTTTAGTTATGTTGTATCGTTTATGTTTCTCTCTCTTTCTCGCACGCGAAAGGTATAGATAGGTTTATTTATCTAATAGCAGCAACGATCTGCAATCGAATTGTAAGTGAAGAGTGGAAAGTAATAAACGTCAGAATGTGGAAAAATATCAATAATTCTTCTTCCTCGCTTTTTCATTTTAATTTAAAAAAATGAATTTATGCTTCAATCGAAAGCGAAAACTTGAAAAATACAATTTTTTTTTTAATTTAATTTATTCCTAACCAATAAGATGGTCAGTTGAGAAAAATATTTAAAATTAATTGTTTTCTTTAATCTCAGTTTAATTTATTTTAAAGATTTTATTTATCAAAAAAAAAAAATTTGTTTTTCAAAAAATATTTAAAATATTAAACAAAAATTATATTTTTAAATATTTACGGCATTGATTGATATATCTGAATTATGACCCCCCCCCCCCCTCATCCTCATGGCAGAAGGGTTAAAGATGGTGTTAAAATACAATATTGATAACCTATAAGCCAAGGAGTGTGAGTTCGGATCATATGAATTTATTTAAATCATTTCGATACCAAATAAATGCTTGTTCAGGGGCCCACATCTTGTGGGTACGTGGATGGCGAACACGAGCTACCCGAGCTGGGACTGGCAGTCCTTCTATTCTTTGCATGTCAGTCTCTTCCTTCCTCTTTTCAACAGGCGTCAGACCAAGCGACGGGCCGGCCTGTTCTATTCCTTCCCGGTCGTAAAAAAAACCATGAACCGCCGACCCCGCACCCCGGGAATAATCAGGCGAGGAAAGAAGAAGATTTCGATACCAAATAAATGTCTGCATCCCAATAATATACGTATCGTTTAAAGCCTAAATGGCCTAAGATACTGAAATGACTTAAAAGACACATGACCATATCATGAAAAAATTCGATAGAAAATTTGATTAAAAAAGACGGTGTGTTAAACAAGCCGTTGCGTTGCGCAGGGCTTCAAAACGCTGTGCGCAACGTTTTAAGCCTGCAGCTGGGAAACATATCTGGTTGCCTAACTAACAGGCGACTCCATTAAACAAACAAAAAAAAGGCTAGCTAGCTAGCAAGGAAAGTATGTATTGATTGCAATTTCAAATAGAGTTTGCTTTTAAAAACTTGAGAACCCAAGAATTATATACATTTGGCGTGACTAGTGGCACAGCACACAACTTTCTCTTACCTTCTTCTGTAATTGAAAGTTGTGTTTTGTGCTTTTCCGGCCTGTTCTATTTCTTCCTGTCGCAAAAAAAGCCATTCCGCCGACCCCGCACTGCGGGAATAAGGCTAAGAAAGAAGAAGAAGAAGAAGAGTCACAGAAATTTATTAAACTCATCTTATTAAAATAATATTAATTTAATTTTTTTTTTATTTAAATTTGAGTTCGAGAGGGACAAACATCTCTCGTTCGTTCATCCGTTATTATTGTTACTTAGGATGTTTATTATTTTAATTCATTACTCATTCTCTTCAGCCCTTATTATTTTATCAAAAACGAGTCATAACCTCCAAATTTTCAAGTGCTAAATTCAATTACTAACTCTTCAAAAAATAAAACTCTACTCCCTGTTAAAATAAGAATAATTATTTATGTAAAAATTGAAATTGAAGTTCACTTCTACGTCTCTACCAAAAAAATTAATCAATACTAAATTTTTCATTATAAATATATTTTTTCTGTGGTCATTTAGATCAGTCTAAGGTAAATTAATTCATCGCCCAGATGACATGAATCAGTGCTCTAAAGAGAAAATGATATGATTAGAAATGGATATTTGTAACCGTATATTTTGATAAAAATTAAAATAGTGTAAAAATTACTTTTAAAAATTCATTATCAAAAGTAATTAATTATGTCGTTTATTAATATGAAAAGCCAATGCCAGTCATAATTAGTGTCTCACTAATCACTTATTAATTCCAGATTTAGCTTTATTATTATTCCAAAAAAAGCAATTTTGAAATTAACTCTCATCACATGGCGGGGGCTTTACGATAAAATTAATAATCCCAGTTATATTATCATATATTGAAAAATGAATTTATTAATACGATGCAATAATAAATAAAAAATATGGTGTGACTGGTCGCACAGCACACAATTTTATCTTACCTTTGGTAAAAGAAAGTTGTGCACTGTGCTTATCACATCAGATTTTTTGTGTCGAAATATATTTAGTTTCCGCCAATATATTAGAATTCAAGATGTCAAATTTATAAACATGGGAAAATATTTATATTTTGTTACCATGGCAACCATTTCTCCTATCTTCCCTATGTACAGTAGTACAAGAGTAAAGTGTGATTCAAACAATTTTGAGGGCAAAATGAGAATATACATTTTAAAGAGCATCTAAAAAATAATTGATTTATGAATTTTAATCCAAATGGTTTGAGCGAATTTTGAAAAAAAAAAAAAAAAAAAAATGAAAAAGTACATCAGTAAAGTGCTAGTACTCTTTGGTCGATTTTGATTAAAAGCTTATTTTCAAGCCTCCTGGAAGTGCCAAACTTAAATATAAAATTTCACCCTCCTAGGTCAATTTCTTCATGCTTTAATTTGAACACAGACAGAAAGACAATGTCGCGAAAACCGCTTTATTTGGATTCAGCAGACCTCAAAACGTGTATATCAGTCAAAATTTCCACATTGAATTTTTGTCATGAATTCAATACTTTCTCTATATATATATATTAATATATAGAGAGAAAGTAAAAAGGCACTAGGATAGTAACTCTTTCAGTTGATCACTAAATTTTTTTTTTTAAATAAAATAAATAAATATTTGTCTGAGATATTCAATTTTAAAATGTTTATATTTTGGTGAGTGAAGAGGATTTCCAATTTATCTAATAAAACACAGATGTTTGAAATAAACAGATACAAAGTAAAAAAAAAAAAAATCGGACATTAAATTTTGTATATAGGCCTACTGCAAGTCAAGAGAAGAATGCCAACGTTATACTCTTTAAAAAAGAAAAAAATTCGCTTAGTTTCAGTCATATAAACCAAAGGCCAATGACAAGTTGAGGTTTCTTTTCCGGCATCTGAGGCCATTTACACTCAATCTGTTTATTTAATATTAAGCATGATTCGCGTTTAAATGAGAAGAGATTTAGAAAATTTAACTAACCTCTTAAATTTATTTCTCTAGAGTTTCTGAAATATTTTGATACGGACAGAGGTTTGACAATTATATTGATATATAAATGGCTAATAGCCAATGTAGATTCAGAAAACAAAAAAATTAAAATCTGTTCTTACTCACCACTAATTTGATATTCGATTATGTACACGCGCCTGTCTAAAAATAGTAACCTCTCTTACGTAAAACTCTTAATTGTTTAACAAATAGCTCCATCTAATGAATAATGAATTGCATTTCGTAAGAAAAAAATTACAGGAAACAACATTTAGCGAGAATTTTATGTATACGCAAAGTGATTTTCTTTTTCTTTTTTTGTTATTCAAAGTGGGGAGAGAGAAAGAAAAAAGTCACAATTGATTTATTTACTTTGATTGGAACAGGGAACATTTGCGACTAAAAAATATAAAATAATGCTCTTTTTTTTTCGAAATCGAAAATGGTGCTGCCAAAATACGAGAAAGTTTGTAAAAACAACACTTGTTTGGAATAAATCTTAAAATTCTCTCACTCGTATAAAGAGTATTATTATAATTCAATATTCGAGATCAAAAGTTACAGATAAGAATTAAAGGATTATTGATTATTATCATAATCACGTGATATCGTGGAGTTTCTTTTCGTTGACCCTTTTATATGATGACTAAATGAATTTGAGTGCTTAATTCAGTAAAAAAAAAAGTTTTGAAGTGACGCCTTACAATGCATGTTTGTATAGTGGCCGGGTAGGGAGGCATGCACGATAAAGTTAGCGGCTTGAATAACTAACTCCTCTGTCTTAAGAGTGATAATTATTTATTTATTTATTTATATAAAAAAATAGTGAGTTTATTAAAGCTTTTGTGGTTTGAAATTTTATTATTAGGATAATTTTTAATTATGGATCACATTTTTGTATTAAATATTTCTTAAATATATATAAATACTGTACAACGTTTCGACTGCTTAATCTGCAGCCGTTATGAAGTACTGTGCACTTGCTCCGACCCAAGTGAACTAACTGTCATGTCCGTTACTTGCCTTTTTATATACAGCGACGTCAGCGCCATCTGTTGGCATTTCTGTGAAGTTAGATTCAAATTTTCCCGCTATTTTCACAAGTTAGTCACAATTATCAAAGCAAGTGCTTACATAAAAAGCATGATGATACAATAAGTTCGTTATTATTATTATTATTCCTGTTAATATTTCATTTTACTTATTAAGTATTTGTTATATACATCGGAATGTCATTTTAGCCTGATAAAATGGCACGCATGGAGCGTCCAAAAAATAATTTTTGTGGAAGAAATGGTTCGGATTTGAAAAATTTTTAATTTTTTTTATTTTAAATATATTTGCCGGTCAAACTTTTTTGACAAAAACAACTTTTATTCTTTTTATTATCACTCTGATTATATTTTTTCTAGGTCATATAACATGGTTACCATTTACATTTAATTAGAATATATTTTTTTATATTATAATCTTAATTATTCATTATCCATTCAATAACAAAAAAAAAAGAAGCTTTTGTTGTTGTTTTCCCATTAAAAATGTTATCATCATCAGGAATAAATAAAGAGAAGATGGAGATGCTGTTGTAAATAAGATGAAGAAGAATCGGAGGGAAGTGAAGCAGCTGGGATCTATAGCCTCCTTCTTTCTTTCTTTTGTTTCTGTTCAGTCAAAAGCAACCAAAAGAGAGAGAGAGAGAGGGAGAGAGTGCCAGCTTTTGTTTGGCCCGGTGAGTTTTTGTTTTTTGATGAGATGAAAAGAATCCTTGTAAAAAAAAAAAAAAAAAACAAGTAAAGGTTGAGAAAGACGGGATGGGGGTTAATTTCCCTCTCTTGATAAGTCGTTGTTGTTGTCGCCTTTAAAGAGAGAATAGAAAACAAAAAAAAAATTTTATATTAATTTAATCACATCCATTATGAAACAATTAAGTTCTCTTTTCTTATGTTTTGTTTTTGTACATTAACATAAAAACAAAAATCCACCAACTCTATTTCCAAGTATTTTTTTTTTTTAATTTTAATTAATTAAATGTTGAAGATATATATTGTATTACCAGATACAAAACAAATTGGGTTAGTTTAAGAAAATATAAAATTACGTAGTAACAAAGCAGCTAGTTTATATTTCTTTGGCCGACGTTTCGGTAGCATATAGGATCATCTTCAGGTAATGTCTGAAAATATATATCCTCGCCAAGTTATATTGGGCATACACAATTGTAAATGGCTCAACCATGTTAATGACCACAGATTTTTATTTTTCTCATACAATGGACAGAGACTGAACTAATCGAGGATATACAGTATATTTTCAGACATTAACCTGGCCCTGAAAATGGTCCCATATGCGACCGAAACGTCTGCCCTGCTTTGCTCAATCTTTCTACCTAATTTGAATATTAACCTTCAGCTATATACTGTACCACCTACAAATAAATTTAAGAAAATAAACTTTTTCCGCTCACACTATTAAAATAAAGCTTGTCCATTTACTTTTCCGGCGGATAATGTATGTTTAGAAATCAATATGCGGGTTTTTTTTTTATTTAATGAATAACGGAACAAAACCAAAACAACGCGCTCGACTCGAAAATTATATAATTCGCTATTATGTCCCTAAAACATATTTGCTACGCTACACAATATATTCATAAAGTGAATAAGCGATATGTAATCAAATTGTATTGTGTTTTGTTAAATTAAAAAAAAAAATTATTTGTAAATAAAATGAAAATTTTGTTTGTGTTAATTGTAATTAACGAATAAAAGCAAAAGATTTGATAGAATTGAATAGAAAACAAACAGCAATAGCCTCGATAGAAACCTTTCTCACATGAAAATAGCGAAACTTCAAACGATTATGCAATAAATATTAATTAAAAACCATTATTTTCTTTGGCTTTGAAATAAATATGAATGGATACCAGGTGATCTATACAGTATATTGTATTGAGGACAATAATTTTGTATAATATTTATAAAAAAAAAAAAAAAAATTAGTCAAAAGGTATGACTCAAATCAAACCTAAAAAAAGGCCTTAAATGCCGAAGAATACCTTAAAGCAAATAATAAATAATTTTTTTCAAATTTAGAAGAACATAAGGCACCATATATAAAACAAGCAGCGAGATTTATATCTCTGTGCCAAGGCCCACAAATTTGTCAGTTGATTTAGAGAAAAATTATTATAGCAGAGGCGTTTTCAGGATTTGAAAAATCTTATCACTTTTTTAAAAATATGCTCAGGGGCCCCACATCTTGTGAGTACGTGGATGGCGACCACGAGCTGCCCGAGCTGGGACTGGCAGTCCTTCTGTTCTTTACATGTCTGTCCCTTCCTTCTATATTTTCAACGGGCGTCAGACTGTGCGACGGGCCGGCCTGTTCTATCCCTTCCGGTTTCAAAAAACCCATTCCGCCGATCCCGCAAAGCGGAAAGAAGAAAAAGATCACTTTTTTAAAAATGTAAAAACAAAAGGAGTACAAAGTCTCTTTCCTGTTTTTTTTTTTTTTTTTTTTTTTTTTTTTTTGTTTTTGTTTGTGAATAAGAATGGTGGAAGGCCACGCCCAAGAGTAAAGAATTCCTAAAGCGACATTTATTCTTGTATCAAACGAAAACCAAAATAACAAATAAAGACAAAAGTGATGATGAAGAAAAAAACAATTTTTTGTTTGTTGTTTTTGTTGTTGTTTTTATTTTCAAATAAATAAATAAGAGCAAAATTGTTGGAAATGAAATTGTTATCACTTTGAGAGTTTGTTTGTTATCTAATGACTTTAGTCCCGTAAAAGTCCAAAAAGAAAAAATAACATTAACATAAATAAATTGCACTCAGGGAATGAAAATGGAATTGTTTGTATTCGGAACCTTAAAAACGCTGTTGGCTGCATAATTAATAAAAAAAAAAAATTGAACAAAATGCAACAAATAGATCTCGTATTTATTTCTTTAAATTATATATACATAATATTGTATACAAAAAAAAAATATAGGGTACGAGAAAGTAAAAAAACTCTTTGCCAAGAAATTATTATTAATTAGAATTTTAATTCAAGTGAGAGGGAATAAATAAATATTAATCAATAAAGAAAAAAATGAAGAGTTGCGAACTTTTGTCAAAATAAAATTCTCAACAAAAGAGTTTCCGTCTTATGGGTTAATCGTAAAGATAAAAGTCAATATGCGAGTGAAATATAGTGACGTAGAGTATATTTTATAGACTAAGACCTTGACTTTGTGTTATCGTTTGATATTTTAATTTTGAATTTGAATTGTAGCCTTGGATAAGTCAAACTTTCCAAATGTATGCAGTTTTTATCGATTAATTAAAATATAAATTGAATATTAAAAGGCATTTAAGAAAAGAGAAGTCAAGTGATTTTAATAAAATGTAAATATATACCTTTATATAAAAAAATTCAAATTATGAACCTAACCTTTTCTATTATTCTAGAAAAATAAACGGTAAAAGAAGTTTTAATGTCATTATTATATAAATATTGATTTTTTAGCCTACCTCCTATACCAAACGTCGCGGGTTCAGACCCAGGCAGTCCGATGATTTTATTTAAGCCATTTGGATACCAGATGGCTTAAATAGAAATGCCTGAACCCACAATAGATAATATATATTACAACGGTTATCGTAAAAGTCTTAAATGGCCTGAGTTGCCGAAAAGACTGTGTGAATGTGGGTGTGAGTGGGAGTGTGAATGAGAAAAAGTGTGAATGTTTTTAATTAAAAAAAAAAAAATATATTGATTTTTTAAATCAAAATACACGTTTTGAGATCCCCTGAACTTCCTGATAGCAAGATTTTGACTTTTGAACTTCATACAGTGCAGGATTACCCATTAGGCGGAGTAGGCAATTGCCTAGGGCCCCACGCTTTTTAGGGGCACCGCAATATTATAATTTTTTAACTCTTTTTCGGCATCTGAGGCTATCTAGACCCCGTCCCTATTTATTTAAATTGATTAACCTCATTTAAAAGTGCCAAGCATCGCAGGGGAGTATTATAATTATTTTTCGAGGGGGGGGAATTAATTGTTTAAAATTTACTCCCCCTCTTTATAAATCTTTTTTAAAATTATAAAATGTTTTATTCAATGGGAAATGCTTTATGAAAATTTTTAAAATGTAAGCTTATGTAAATTTCAATTTTTCCACGAGCTACGTAGGAACATTTTGACTATTTCGGGGGGACCAGGTAAAATTATTAACAGTGTTCGAGATTTTGACTGCCTAAGGGTCTCCATCTTGTTTAATCCGGCACTGACTTCATAATAAAATTCTTACTATAGAAGTGAAATAAAAAAATTCTAATTCTATCAAAACCAAATTTTTCCTTGCAAAACTTATAGATTTATGCAATTGTTAGTCAGCTCCACCTTTAATCAAAAAATTAAGAGAATGGCGATCCATACGGAAATCAATTTTATTTTGACTTTCACTTTTTCATTCAATTCCCTTAAAAAATATTCAATTACAAATTGATACCAATAACGAAACCCTTTAATTATTATTTCTTTTTCAAGGGGGGGGGGTCATTCGATCGTTCCTGACCTTTCGCAAACGGGGAAGAAAAGAGGGGACGGGAGAGAAGAGGGGGGGGAAAGAATCGCCCAAACGTGACTCACCGTCACAACTCTGTTTACTTTTTAGGCGTGAATATATAAAAACAAGTAATAATTTATTTTTGTTTTTTTTTTTTTACTTTTTCGACAAGAGGAAGTTTGTTTTTAGAAACACACAGACAACAACCTATAAATGTCTAAAGTGATAATTATTTCCAATGTTTTTTTTCACCTAAAGTGTTTGACAATTACATAAATTTTAATAAGATTTGAATTTTTTAAAATGCTGTTTTATACGCATCTATTCTGTGACTAAATTAATTTTTTTTTTTTTTTTTTTTTTTTTAAATTAAATTTTTTTTTTTTTTTTTTTAAATTAATTTTTGTTTTAAGGCCATTTATTTCCATTTATTTCCATAAACTTATTTGCATTACTAATAGGGGCGATATGTTAAAAGAAAAAAATAAGGAATTATTGAATCTGACAACATAAACAAAGGTATTAATACTATTTGTTTATGTCTATTCACGAAACGATTTTAAATTCATTAAATCTTATAAATACGTATATATTAAGAGCAAGGATAAGAATGCCTGGACCCTAAATATATATATACATAAATAAAATCTTATATGGCCTAAGTTTTTGCTCAGGGGCCCACATCTTGGGAGTACGTGGATGGCGACCACGAGCTACCCGAGCTGGGACTGACAGTCTTTCTGTTCTTTACATATCTGTCTCTTCCTTCTATATTTTCAACAGGCCTCAGACCGTGCGACGGGCCGGCCTGTTCTATCCCTTCCGGTCGTAAAAAACCCATTCCGCATACCCCTTTCCACCCGACCCCGCATTAAGGCGGGATTAAGGCGAAGATAGAAGAAGATATGGCCTAAGTCTATGAAAACATTTAAAGGAATTTTTAAATACTGATTTTTTAAAATGAATTTAAGATTTAAGAAGAAATTATAAATTATTTAGGAAAAAATATTGTTTTAAAATCAATTCCATCTCGTATCCTCAGTTCAAAAGAAACTTCCTGATTGGAGCACGACCTTAACGCCATCTCTTAGTAATAATAACTGAACAGTTTCAGCTCCTAGAGGTAAAGCTGCCATATTGAAAAATAAAAGAATCAAGAGGGACGTTTGAAAATATGTAAATTACATAAAAGTTACTTTAGAAATAAATCTAATACTCTTGTTTTCGGCCAAATTGTGATTTATTTGTATACAACGTTTCGGCCACCCATTCTGTGGCATTATTTGGGTGTTTTATCAAAAAAAAGCTGAAATTCCAAGAGAAATATCTTAATTATAAAGAATATATGGATTATTTAATATTCCTTATTTCAAATGTCGTAAGCATCAAAGAACCGATAGAAATATGATAATAAAAAGAAAAATTGAACCTTTCTCTAGAGATTTCCAAATTGTGTAATCTCTCTCTCTCTCCCCCCCTCTCTAATACAAAAGGCTTATTATTATTTCCCTCTCTTTCTATAATCCATCTGGATCTGGAATCCCGATTTCAAGATGGAAAGCGATAGAATCAAAAGAGAATAATAATAATTGAAATATCACGTTTTTTCTCCTCTTTAATCCTTTGGGATTAAAAAATAAAACCGAAGGATATCAATTTATTATCCTAAAAAAATATTTAAAAGGATCTGTAATTAAATATGAATATAGGGTGTATCATAACACTTATTTACATTTTATTTTTTGAAGTTTAATTGTGACTCCAGTGCAATAATTAGATAATGACTACATTTGGTGAAATTGAGTTTTTTACATAAAGATGTAGCAGGCACTTCTCTCCTTGATCGGTCAGTGAAGGTACTTTTAATAAATAGTACATATACAAAACTGATACCTACATTAAATGATGCAACCAAGTTGTACTTTGTTTGGTTTTTTTTATATATACAATTTTTTTTCAGGTTTTTTGTTCATTTTATATATTTCTTGATAAGCTATAAGCCTGAAAATCGATATGTAAATGTTCATTCATTAATTAATTCATTAACTTTCACATTATATTCAAATAATCTACAAAATACAAATTTAATGTAATGTAAAAAGTTTTTCTCAAAACTTTACTTTTGGTTATTATCTAGTTCTTGCACTCATATCCTCCTCAATTATAAAAAGAAAAGAAAATGGAATTTTTGAAAATGAGAAGAAAAATTTGGCGTAGTGAAGGTGAAAAATAAAATAATACGAATTTGAAACTGAGCAGCCAATTATTGAACCTCTAACCCACACTTTCCCACACTATACATGATATAGAAGTGAAAGTTTAGTGATTTATATTTAGTCACCATATGTAAATTGTGAATATTAGAATCAGAATCTCTCCTTTTGTTTATTATATCTCAGAGTTCTTTTTTTTTTTTTACTGAGTGAGAGAAGAAATTATGGTTATGTTCTGGAAATAGTTCAATGCGGTCTGATCTATTTTTATATTCAAAATATTTATTCACTCTCTCTTTCGCTCTTGGCGCGTGTCTTGTCTGCTAGAACTCTTTATTATTTATCCTCACACTCGGTAAGAAAATTTTCCCTTTCAAAATCTTATTACAATTAGTTATCGAATTAGGGATGGAAAAGTCGACCATGACTTTAATCAAGAATCGATCTTTTACTGAAAATAATCGACTTTTTAGAATCGAGTTGAAATATTGAAAAAAATATTTGTGTGTTTTGTTTTTAATAAAATGTTTAAATACTTAAGAAATTTTATATTATAAATAAATAAATATATTTAATATTTACTGAGTAATCTCTTAAGCACGAGTTATAGAGTTTTTAAAAAGTAAACTTGAAAGTCGAAAAGTCAACTTTCAGAAATGATTAATCGATTCCGAGAATCAAAAACTATCAAGTCGATCACAAAATCGCAAAGCGACTTTTCGAGCGCCTTTTATCGAATGTGTAATTGGTTTTTCGGTTTATTAGTTTTTCCAATGGCCTCTTATTTTCCCGATCTCAAATGAATAAAGTAGAGACACTTGAAGGGTAGTAAAGTGTGAGAATTCCAAATTCAAATATGGTTAATCCCACTAACAGTTTGTATAATGCTATACAAACGCTTGGGGTTGATAGCAGATAGGATTATTACCTATGTAATCCTTTATTATTTAGCTTTTAGCGAGTTTTTATATTAAAAAAAAAATCTTCGCATTAAAATTCAAGCAGAAAAAAATTATTAAAGCGTAGCGTTGCGTATTTATTTATTTACTTATAGCGAAAATGAATGAATGAATTAGCGAAGAAAAAAAAATCAATTTTGTTCCTTCTTTAAATTATTCCTAAATGCTTTTTTTTGTGTATATTATTTAAAAAAAGGAAAAATACAATATTGGTTTTCAATTTAAGCTTTTAAGAATCTGGACTTAATTTACATTGCTTCTCTCTCTCTCTTCTTTTCACAGTGAATGAATATCTAAAACCGTTAATCGTTTTTTCGTTTTCTCTCTCTTTCTCTCTTGATAAGTCCTCTCGATTAGTAGAACTAAATTTTTTCTTTTTTTATTTAAAGGAATGTTGTATCCTGAGAAAATTTATAAAATAAATTAAAAAAAAAAAAAAAAAAAAAAATAATAGAATTTTCTTTTTAACCGAGTAAAAATGATTAAAAATGATCGAGTGATTCACACGCTCGCAGCAGGTCTGCATAGTGAACCTTGAGGGACACACAGGGATACACACGCCCACACCAGGGACACACATTTTCCTTCTGGTCACTTTCGATCTACTGTGTGTGTCCCTGGTGCGGGCGTGTGTATCCCCGTGTGTCCCTCAAAGTTCACTATGCAGACCTGCTGCAGGTGTATGAATCCCTCGATCATTTTTAATCATTTTTACTCGGGTAGATTAAAATTGAAATTTTTTTTTGTCTTAAAAAAATTTGTGTAGAATGTAATGACTTATAGCATAAAGTCTTATACTATACTTATATAGAGTATTTAAAATAACTAGGTGTATTATAAGCTTAGCGGGGAGGCAGTCAATGAGATTGCAAGAACATACTGTTTTGAAGAACGTTCCATATATATTTCTAACGAAAATTAATTATTTAGAAAACAATATTTGCATTTGAAATAAATAGGGTGGGGTCTAAATGGCCTTAGATGCCGAGAAGGACTAAAAAAAAAAACAGTATCTTGTATAATCCTATATATGACGTCATTGGAGAATGAAAATAAATAGTATTTTTTATCTAATATTTTTTCAAGGAGGAAATAATTATAAGCTGCTTGAATAGTCAAAATAGAGTATAATAGAACGATTTAAAAAAATATTCATGTTAATTATTACAATTTTTTTTTTTTTTTTTTTTGCATAATATTGTGAAAAATATTAACGAGAATGTGGGGGGGAGCTCTTCCAAGCTTGTCTAAAGTAAAATATTAATCAGAATAAAATCTATTTTAAAGAACAGTATTATTATATTAATATACAATCAAAAAAATCTAGCAAAATTATATTGATATTATTAAAAAAAAACTTAATTCTTACAATTTTGTGGTTATTAAATTAAACAAAGTAGAATAAATAAATAAATAAATTCAATATTTATTATTGATTAAATTAATAATTAAAACGTAAGAATAAATAGATAAAGCAAACGTTCTTTTATACTTTACCTATAAATAAACTCAAAGGGAGGCATATTTAATGTAACATTCTTACCGTTCAAATAACTATTCTAATAATAATAACTCTGAGGCCAGGGGTAGACTCACCTGAAACAAAAGAGAAAAAAAAACTGTTAGTTTTATTTTATTAGTCGCAAAATAGGCCTAATTTTTTTTTTTTTTTTTTTTTTTAGATTAAACCTAAACATAACGTGCATCGAAATATTTGCCAAATAAAAAGGAAGTCATGTGAAAAGATTGAATCTGCTTGTTTAATTTCTCCGTTCTTCTAATTCATCGCATTCCAGCAACTTACAAATTAATGTATTCATTTAGATTACTAACTTCCTTTTTATACATCCCCTGAACCTTTAAGATATGGTTTTTTAATAACCCGAGTAAAAATGATTAAAAACACCGGGATCCACACGCCCGCACAGTAGATCGAAAGAAGTGACCGGAAGAAATGTGTGTTTGGTGCGGGCGTGTGGATCCCTCCATCATTTTTAATCATTTTTATTCGAAGAAAAAAAAAATTAAAATGTTTAATTTTCTTATAAATAACCCATCATATTCACCAATCGGATGTGTCAAGAATATCAAATATCCCATCAATTTGAATAATTCTAATTCGATAACCAACCGCCGCCTTTAATCAATGATTAAACGTAATAATTTAACGCCTCCACTCTCTCTTTTCGGGAGTCCCTGAATTTGACAGCAATTACCAAATAAATTTAAAAAATAAAAGATAAACCCCTGTGTTGATTGAGTAGGAACTTTTATTCTTTTTTTATTTAAAAAAAAAGGAATATTTTTTTGTTTTATTTGTTAACGCAATGGACATTTGACATTTGTTTTTTGTTGTTGTTGTCGGCTATTAGCCATAAAAATGATCTCTGAATAGATCAAGTTTTTGTATAAACAAATATTCATAAACAAAACAAAAACACATACATATTCACATAAATAAATCTTCTTAAAATTTTAATTCAGGAGCTCTTATACTTATAATTACTAGTTATAGAATTTTGCCATTAATTCGATAACATTCGTCTGTTTCGAAATTAATTTTTATATCTATTCAAAGTGACAGATAATTTTCGTTCCAAAATTCTTATTACTTTCTGACTTATTGAGATTTTTCCAATAGGAAATTCATGTCAATTAGGTCCTTCTGCACCTTGAAATAATTAAATCAAGAAGGGTCTTGAGGGATAAGGCACCCTGACTAGACACGGAGTATTGTAATTATATTATTTCATTAAATAAACGTAAAAATATTTACTTTTAATTAGGGATAAGTGGCCCCTGAGTAATAAAGAGTTTAGAATTTTAGAAATTTTTGAAATATAAATAATATTTTAAATTCTAAATCAATGGTCTCTGTAGCCGAAAGTGTAGAAAAATTAAAAATAGAAATTTATCATCCAATTTCCATTGTAAATAATTTGATTCCAAAATTAACTCTTAAAACAAAAGAAACTTTATTTAATCCTTTTGTTAGAATTAAAAAAAAAATTCAGGTCACTCAATAATTTCATAATAATGAATAAATAAATAAATAAAATAAGAGTATATTATTCTCTTAACAAATTAAAAAGAATCTAATAAGGAAAATAAATAATAATAATAATGATGATGATGAATAATGATGACATTTTCATCTAAATAATATTGATGGACAGGACACCTTCAATTAGTTAATGGATTGGTGGAAAAAATTCTTTGAAATGGAAAACATCAAAAAGCTTCCATTTTTTTTTTTTTTTTTTTTTCTTTTTATGATAATTATTTAGATTAAAAAATATACAAGATAATAAGTATTAATATTTTTTAATCAGATTTTTTTGTTTGTTTGTGCGTAGGCGAAGAGAGCGTCAGCGCCGTCTGGCATCGCAGACCTCCAGGCGCTCATTCTCTTGTTGTAGATGACTCATAGCGCTCCCGATCAGGAGCAATCAGTCTCTACTATACACCCACGCTCTCTTTTATATCTAACTTTCCTTCCTTCTTTATATTACAGTGGAACCTCGCTTCACGAGCATAATTCTTTCCAGAATCATACTCGTAATTCGAAACAATCAAATCCTCGCCATTGAGCACAATCCGGGACTTCCCCTATCTTTACCACTCGTTAAGCAAGTCATTCTTTTATAATTTGTTTTGCTCGTTATGCGAATTACTCGCTAAGCGAGGTTCTAGTGTGCTTAATATTTTTTTGTTTTTTTAAATAATCAACTTTTTATTCGTTCTAAAAGTTTGCAGGTTAAAAAATTCTCTCACTTCTAAAATTTTGCCACCCTATGTTTGGACCTCACGGCTTTAAGTGATTTATATAAAATAAACTTTTTGATTTTAATTGCCACTTTAATTGTATTATCTATGTGTATATTAGGTTGGTCAGAATTTTTTTTAAAGAAATTTTATAGCAGCTATCCGTAGATCTTTTTCCATTGCATTAAAATAAAATTGTAACTCATTTGTAATACGGCCCATAGCCTTTAAACTTGAAGAATTTTTAAAAATTTTCATAAAAATACACTAATTGGCCTCTCAAATAAATAACACACGCAGTTTTGTTAGATATATATCTCTATAACTTAGTTAAAGTCCGAAAAAAAAATCGAGATGCTTGAATACTGATTCAAATATATAAATCTCGAAAATATTTAAGCTTTGTTTTCGTCCACAAGGGACTGACTAAATTAATTCACTCATATTTCAATAAAATTAGAAATTTATTATTGAGAAACTTTTATTGCTTAAAATTACCTTAAAAAATAAATAATAAATTAATAAGAACTAATCAGAAAAAGAAAGATTTTTAATAATCATATCTTCTTCAATTTTAATTTAAAGTATTTGAATGTAACATAATTCAAACTATCTCTAAATTCTTGTACAGTGGTAGAGTATCCACTACCTCTTGTGTAGGGGTCTAAATAATATCCCGTGGGTTAATTAGGATAGAATAAAGACATGCGCCTTGAATTCTAATTCTAAAGAGAGATAGATTAAATTGTTTCATCTGTCAAAGTTCCTCAGCATAAATCAGTCCTTATTTCTTTTTCATTTCAATCATTTGTGATAATTTTTTATAATAATAAATGATAAAGAATTTCACGCCAGATTTTTTTAGCCAATACGTTATTATTGCCAAATTGCACGCTTACAAACACACACACACACACACACACACACACACACACATACACACACCAACACCTTTTATTAATGAATTAATTACTTCGTTTCGTAGAAATTTTTATTTTTTTAAATCCAATTTAAAACAAATATTTCCGTCTATTTAAACGTAAGAGGAATTTGACGTCTCTTGACCAGTCATCCGGATGAATAAATAATTGAGTTCAGTTTTAACCTTGGAGAGAGAATGCAAATATTATATATGTATGTTGATTGAATAAATGGCGACTCTCGTCGTCGGAAATTTGTTAATGGACAAACTATTTGACAAAAAAAAAAAAAGTGAGTGATTCAGAGAAGTGTAAATTGAAAGAAAAAAAAACATTTGAGGGACAGATTAATTATTAAAATTTAGTAATAAATATTGAATTTGAAGACCGAAGAGGTGATGGAATGAAGGGATAGCGGACCGTGAGGAGTGTTAATTTCTACAAAATCAAAAAGCAATATTCGTTCGATCTTAAAAATATAATAAATATTATATAAGAAAAAAAATCAAGAATTCATTTTTCTATTATTTTTTAAATTATTGCTGTGACTATTAAAGTAGGAGTAACACAAATTCCAATTGGCAATTTTAAAAGCAAGTGAAAGTTGAAGTCGTAAGTAAGAGTGTAGTAGTTTCGGGATCATAAAATACATTTCATTCATTCATTCATTCTTAAATCAAATCGAAATTCGAATTTTATGACTCATCGACTGACTTTTTTTTCCCTACGAGTTTATTGGACAATTGCGACAAACCCTTTTTTTTTAAACCACAACTAAATTGGAATTATTATTTTTATTAATTCATTAGATTTTGCTTTATCTTTGATTATAATTTCAAAAAAATAAAATTTTCTCAATTGTTATTATTATTATTATTTTTTTAATAGAAGAATTCAAGTCACTTTTCTTCTTCTTAGCTAATGAAGATTCTCCGAGTTCTCTTACTCTGTGATTAGCGCCGTAAAAGCAGAACGCAGCAGCAGCAAACATACAACTTTATGCATTATCTTCTTTAGGTAATATAAAATACCAAGTTGGGTCTCATTACCAAGTTGAGAGAGAGGGAAGAGAGTAGTAAGGCTAATGGCACACTCCTTATACTTACACTTATCCTAGAAATGCATCCCGCGCATAATTAATGGACCAAATGTGGTTTCTGAACGTGCTATACAAATTTTTTTGTATTCCATCTAAGAGTTAGTTGTGTGTATAAAGGAAGTTTGTATTTTCACGAGAAAAAAGTGAATTCGGAGACACGATTTAACGGTTTGAAATAAGATATTAATTTTTTTAGAATTTGACATTTTAAGTCATATGATTTTGAGATAATTTAATATTATAAATAAATAATAATTGGCGTTCGGCCGCCATATTTTTTTTTTTTTTTCAGATTATGGTGAAAAATATTATAAAAACAAAAGTGTTTAATTAATTTTTATGAGAGATGATACTCGAGAACAAAAAAAAAAAAAAAAAAAAAAGAAAATATTTTAAAGGATTCGTGAATAAAAAGTAAAAATATGTATCAAAGGGCAATAAATTTAGATTAACAATTAAAAAAAACTCACCAATAAATAAAAAATATAATAAATAAAGATGGAGATATCAGCCAAATTGGGATGCACCAGGTTCAAATAGAACCCCCAGAATATAATTTCATTGAACCTGATGCATCCCAATTTAGCTGATATCTTCATCCCTTTATTATAATTATATCACACCAGTCAAATAAAAAAAAAAAAAAATTGAAAAATAAACATACAGTAATACTTTTATTTAAATCTTAACCCAACCGATATTATTTTAAGACTACTCTAATTAAAATTTTATGAACATATTTTTTTTTTAGACATCAGAGATCTTTAGATATTTACGATGTTTGTTTAATTTTGACAACAACATTATACGTTCATAATGATTTATATCAAATAGTAGCTAATATAACCTGACCGTAGGATCGTAGGGCCTCAGGAAAGGGCCAATGAACATAGTGACGAATGTATAAAAACCTCTCGTGTTGTTCATTCTTGGCACCGATTTATTTTTTTTCAAATAGACTATAAATATATTCCATCACCCCCTTGACTTGACCAGCTAGTCAGCATCTGGCGCAGCGATTATGACGTCACTCGGGCATCAATTGATTTATTAAAATAAAATAGAGTCTGTTGACCTTTTAGTAAAAGTGTCCTAATTGAAACCCTCTCTGAGTCTAAAAATAATCTAATATAGAGACGATAAAAAAAAAAATTGAAATATTTTTTATCACGGATTTCAAAAGCTATTTTTATAATAGCAACGAACACTCTTTAGGATTCATTTAATGTTGAGGCTGATGGGGAAACATCATGAATCATTAATTGATTGCATTTCTATTTTTTTGCTAAAGTGAGGGAGGATAAAAAAATACCTGATATGCAGGGATGTAGCGATTAGATTTTTCAGAAGAGGGGAGGTCAAAAATGCCAACTAAATTTAGTCAATTACCCAACAAATATTACATACTTTTCAATGAAATGATCACACGTTAAGCGTAAAAATGGGCAGGTCATATAAAAATAATAATCATTCATTTCATGAGTTGCAGTTGAAGTACACTTTAGTGTACTTCAGATTTTTTCAAATTAATTTTCCGGCCGAAATATACTTTTAAGGACATATTGAAACCTAAATTAACAGTTTTGTTAAAAAAAGATCAAGAAGACGGGCATTTTTGTATCAGAAGAAATGTTCCATCTGTCAAGTTATGTTAACATCACTTTCGAGTAGAGAAGATATTCAAATAACTTTATCAACACTAAAGAAGTAAATTGAAAATAGAAAAATAGTTCGATAAAATTAAACTAATACACTAAATTCATATTCAATTAACACTTGATATGTTAATTTTCTCTCTACATTGATTTGAAAACGTCAAAGAAGCCAGGAAGTTTGACTTTTTGCTGCCGAGGTTATCTAATTGCTTGCACTTTCTTAGGATTTCATCACCGTGTGTCGATCGAATTTTGGAGTTTAGGCTTTCACAGTTGTTATCAATAATAAAAGGATTTGGCTTCCAGTTCAACTTTGGTTTATTTTACAGTTGAACCAAAAGTCACATCCTTTTATTAGTTATTAGCTATATTTATATAGTCTTTGTAAAAATCCGATTTTCATAAAAGTAAAAAAAAAATTTTTACTTAAATCGTTCTTTTCATGAGTTGCAAAGGCTTAAGAAACCCTCTTTAGTTTCTCTGTTGTTGGCATTTAAGAAATGGTTTTGACATTTTTAGATTTTTGACTAATGGTCACAAAAAAGAAGGGAGAAATTGTATCTTTTTTATTTAATATCAATTTAGAAAAAAAAAAGTTTATTTTTTTTTTGTTGCGTGTTCTCAATGGAATTAAAATAAGTTATCCCTATTGTGTCAAAGGCATTCAACACACAATATAAATCATTAAATCTCTCTCTGTCTTCTTCTTTTTTTTAAAGAATATATAAAATCGATCTTATAGATAGGAAAGGAAAGGAAACCAGCCAGGCAGGCAGCCATTTGTATAAGAAAGGGGTGTAACTTTTTAAATATAAAAAAAAAGTTCGTCGGTCGTTCTTTTGATATGCGTTCGCTTGGGTGGAAAAGAGAAGAAAAAAATCAAAAGCAGGATCATCGTCATCTTTCTCTGTTGAGCGAAAAAATTTCAAATATTGGAATGCAAAAAAAAAAGTTTTTTTTTTTTACGAATCATTTGGGGATGAAGGGAATCCTTTTTCTCTCTTCAAAGGAACTTTTATTATTATTATTTTATTTTACTTGTATACAATTCCCATGAGATGGATATAAAAATTTTTATTGAGTTATTTAAAGAATATTTAATAAAATAAACGATACTTAATTTAAAATAATTCAGTATCGTTTTACTTAAAAAATTTTTAATAGGCCTATAAGGCCTATATAAACCTGCTATGTGAATTTTTAAGTTTTTATATCCGCAATGTTCACAGAAAGATCAGAAAATTTAAAATTTTAAAACCTGTTATGTGTACTCAATAATAATTGTCAGAAATATTTGTTAGATAAATTTTTAGGCAAACAGGCTTCGAAAAAATTTTATGCGCATCGCAGAGCGGCAGGCCACATTTTACCCTCTACCGACGGCAAACTCACACTCTGAGACGATAATGATGGAGGAGAAAGAGCAAGCATCCTATTTGTCTAGCACAAAAAGACACCATTTAACTAATTTACCTATCAATTTTTCAAGTCTACTTTGTTGGACAACCAATAAAATTTTGTATGATTATCTTGCCTTAAAGAGTTCTATGTTAATTTATTTTCATTTTTTATTGCTCCCTCCCTTCATGAATAATTTCATTATTTACTTAATAAAAAAAGTTCCATGATAGTCACACTGTGTAATCAGAATATTGTATTGTATATATAATAATATGATATATATTGATAGATAAGAAATCTGAGAATAATTTATATGAATATGAATGTTTTGACAAACATTTCTAATTCAACTATTTATGAAGAAAAAAAAAAAAAAATTGACACGCATACGAAAAAGAAAATTTTTTATACTTTTATTCATGAGATGATAAATTGGCAATAAATTTAAAAGGAAAATTAGATTGAAATAGGTAAATAAAAAAATGAACTTTTTTTTTTATTTAATGGAATAAACTGAGATTTTAAAAAATTTAGTAATAATACGTCATGATTCCAATCACCATTATCACCGCTCATTAATATTTAAGACTCAATAAAATATATAAAATAAATACAAAACAAATAAATAAAATAAAAAGTATGGAAATAATTTAATTGTGAAAAAAAATTTGTTTAGCGAGTAACAAATTAATGCCTTGAGTGTAGGCAACCGTTTATACTCAACGGTCTAGAGAGTGGCCTTAAAATCGACTATATTTTGCTCAGGGGCCCACATCTTGTGGGTACGTGGATGGCGACCACGAGCTACCCGAGCTGGGACTGGCAGTCCTGTTCTTTACATGTCTGTCATTTCCTTCTATATTTTCAACAGGCGTCAGACCGTGCGACGGTCCGGCCTGTTCTATTTCTTCCGGTCGTAAAAAACCCATTCCAAAAACGCCGACCCCGCACCGCGGAAATAATAAGAAGATGATACTGTATGTTTAATATAAGTTAAATACAGTTTCACTAAAAATAAAGTTAATAAATAAATCAAGAAAAAAAATATTTAAAATAGTGTTAAAGTGGTATTTTTAAGGGTCAGTGATCTCATAACAAAAAAAGACATTAAACTAATAAAAAATGCATACTCTTCCTGTTTCTACCTTCGGGTTAGAAAATTACTTGGAAAAACTTAGTAAAAGAAGAAGAAGAAGATGAACGCACCGTAATCGTAATTCTTCTTCTCCTTTGGATAAATATTTAAATTTGAGATGAGAAAATGCAAAGTTCATATAAGAAAAGTAGAGAACTAGAATGTATATGTATATGTACCCTGTCACCAGCAAAGAAAAACATGTTTGCAAGGTAATTAACTTGTCTACAACTTATCTATGTAAATGGCGTAGGAAAAAAAAGGCCCTTAGTGCTTTATTTAACATCGGTACATGCAATTCAAGATATACATACTAATTATTCTTTGACAAATTTAAATATCTTTACACACTAAATAAAATAGAAAGATATGGGATCGTTTGAATTTAAAAGTTTTATTTTAATAGACGAAAGCTGATACTTAATAACAAGAAATTTTTTACTAGCTCTGTGTAAATTTCCCAATTCGAAGAGCAGCTCAAAAAAAGATTCCACTCAAAGTTAGTTGGAATTAATTTGAAAATAAGCTAGTTTATCGATCTGTTAACTCCTCTGTAGTCTAGCTTGGATATTTTTATTAAAAAAATATTTATTTACTAGATGACACAATTACACTATTAAAGAAGATGAAATAACAATAAAAAAAAAAAAAAAAACATCAATGTCGCCTTAAAAATAATATAATTTTATGCTTACAAAAGTGTAAATAGTGGAATAATGAAAAGCAAATAATTTAACAATAAAATAAATATTTTCATTGGAAAATGCGTTTATATGAATGTAATAATTCTTTCATAGAAAAATAATATTTTTATATTAGCGCTTATATGTTTGCTGAGGTCAAAATATGGAAGGGAACATTTATTTTTATTATTAATTTAAAATAATATAACAATGAAGGGAGCTCAATTATTATAATAGTTTGCTGTTTCAAGGAACTAACTATACGAATCTCGTGCATTTTTTTTTTAGTCCTTTCGGCATCTTAGGCCTTTTAAACTCTATATGATACTCATTATTTAGAGTTACCATATAGGCTTCACACTGCAAAAAAAATATGAATTTTCCTTTCAATAGTTTTTCATATACTTTCGTGATTGAATTTTAATATAGCCCTACTCAGTTTGTGAAATCAAATTAATAACCTAATTTATTAAATAAAAAAAATATTAATCAAATTTAAGTAGCTTAAAAACATAACATTGTAAGTAGTGAGATGGTAAAGTCGTCGTACAAATAAATACATATATGAAGGGAAGAAACCAAGAGCTCGAGTTCAAACCTCTCGAGGAACGATTTTTTAAACTAGTGTATAACATTTTTCATAAATCCGTTCATAAAACTTTTAATAAATTGGTTTTTGAAAGTTCATTTTTAAGTATATGAACTTTTTCATATACTCGATCAGTGCATGTATGTGAGGGTCCAGACATATTTATTTTTACCATCTCTTGGAAATTAATAATTACAAAGTTAGCTAGTCACTCTCTATTGTTTATTTTTGCATTGTTTGGAATTTTTGATAATAGGCCTATATATAGACTACTATTTATATAACAATTGGAGTGTTAGTTAATTACGATCTGGGCTCTTATTTAATCATATGATTAGCTTAATTTGATACAGTGCCAGTAAAAATCAAAATGATCTCTACCTAAATTCTTTAATAAGGATATGCATACTAGCTCGTAAATAAATTTATTTCTCGGAATCTAGGAGGAATATCCCCCTCCCTGCCCTCGGCTTCCATCCTCTCTGAAATTTTCTATAAATTTAAACTTGAATGCTAATTAAGTAAAGTTTAACTCTTGTTTTTATTAAATAAATTACTACTTGACTTAATTCCTTCCCTTTTCTTTACATTGCATTATACAAAATGTCCACGCCCTCTTTTACGTATACAAACATAACCTCTATCCTAATATTATTTTTAATAATTACCGTAAAATTACTAATTAATTTTAGTGACCCTCCTATTAAAACAAGATGATTGGTTACCTTCCATTCTTAAAGGCAATGGAATAGTAAATTATGAAAAAAAAAATACTTTTTTCATTTATTGCTTTAGCTTTTAGTTTTATACCTTTTAACGGCGGATAAATAGCTTTTCGTCTTGAACACAATTTTATTAGAGTAAAAAAAAAAAAATTTAACTATTATTGAAGGGCTTTTTTCTTTTACTTTGCTATAAATACAAATTTTATACCTTCGGTTGATTATCCCTTACTTAAATTTTTTTTATAAAAGAAGATATCAATAAAATACAAAAAAAATTAATTTAGGGGGGAGGGGGAGTGGGAATAATAAAAAATATGGTTTATTAAATTTTTTATTAATAATCAAATTTTAAAGGTCTTTGAGTGTTTAAATAAGTCCTGTTCAAATAAATCGATTGCTTTTAAAAAGATCAAAAATTCCACCGTTACCCATGATTTTCAAATTTTTTTTTGAGTTACATTTTTATTGAAGCCACATTCAAATATACAAAATATTTCAGAATGTTTTATTTATATTCAATAAACACTATATACCTAATCTAAAGGAATTTATTAAATAAAAAATTAGGGGGTATTTTGTAGTTTACGTTCTTCCCCTTTCGGTTCTCGTCTTTATTTTTTTATTTTGTAATGACATTAAAATAAAGACTGTTTATTGTGTAGGAAGATTTAATTGAAAAAGAAAACCCCCTGAAGGTAGGCAACCGACAATTTCCTTTAGATGTCCATTCCGAGAACAAAGGGATAGGGAAACAGTGGCGTTTAGATTAAAATGAATGAGAATAAATAGAATTTCCAATTTATTATGTATTTGCATTGTGTCTGCGTCATTCGGAGTAAATTTTTCGTGTCATTTACATTGCGAGCAACAAATTGCAAATTAGTTAATAAATATAAAAAATTACCAAAATCCACTTAAAAAAAATAGGGGATGGATTTATTAACCAAAGCAGCTTGAAATATTGGAGTAATATTGCAGCAATGTTGCTGCAATATTACTACACTAATTCAAGGCGGGACTTGTTAATTTATAAAATTTTAAAATCATTAAACTTAAATATTTTTTTCTCTTCTGTTTTTACCTTCTTTTTTTAAGATACATTTAGATTTTTTTATTCCAGGCGATATTAACAAATAAATTAAATTTCTTAAGATCCTAAAAATAAATTCAATAATTAAATAATAAATTTGAATTCTACCTTTTTTTATTTAGAATTATTTTCAAACATGTATTTTATCATTCATTAAATTTTCATTTTCTTTTTGTTTAAATATTTATTCTCAGATCAAAGACACTTCTTGTCTTTATTAGAAATTTATAAACCAAGAAATTCAATATGTAGATATACTTTTTTTTATCATAATTTAATAAACTACTACGTGCTATCTCTAGAAGTGTGTTGACATTAGTTAATCACTAGACATTTGATGAAGAACTTTATTTGACATCTGATGAAGAAATATATACGACATTAGATTAAATAAATAAATGGAAAACTACGATTTTTCATCTAAAAATTTCTCTTCCAATTTCATCAGAGAGGAAGGGGGAGGGAAAGAAAAAAAGTAAATAAAAACGTACTGTGATGGTGGCTTCTCGTTTTCTATCAAAGACAGAGAAAGAGAGAAATATGATTAGAGATCAAAGTTCCGATTGCGATTAATTGCCTCCCTTAGGATTTTGTCCAAATGAATTAACGAGCCCTAGACTTGCAGGCTCCAGTTGCTGCTGGAGTAACCAATGAACCAAGTCCCAATTGCAAATTCATCTATCTCTGTCTTTAGGAAAGGTAAAAAAAAGACAAAGATAAAGAAAAAAACTTTTTTTTTTGTTTTGCAAATGAATTTTACTTTTTAGGAAGCCATTTCATTTAATTAAGTATTGAATCCCTATTATAATTCTATTTGACAGGACTTATTACCCTAAGTAATATTTATTTATTCTTTTGTTTTTATAAAGGGATGGGAACCCTCGACCTCTAGCGCCAGAACCTAATGTTTTACCTCTGAGCCACAGATCAAAGGCAAAAAATCTTTAATTAAAAAAAAAAAAAATTTATATAAAATAAAAGAAGCCATTATGAGTGAAATTAACAGCATAAAATAATAATTCTATTGTTTCTAATTTAATAAAGGTTTATTGATTGATATTTCAATTATTTAATAATACGTATTAAATTTAATCCTAAGCAATAACAAATACATATATTATTTATTATTTGTTTTTGTTTTTTTGAAGGGATTAATTTCACATTTAAGAGAATAAGGAAGAAGAGGTACTTAAGAAGAGGGAGAGAGTTGGTGAAAAGAGAATGAAAAGAGGAAGAGGAGGCTTCTGCTGAACCCTTTTCAAGTCACCTTCAAATTTCAAGTCTCAAGCTAGGGATTAATTAATTAATCCTAATGAGAGGCGACTTCAGGGTTCACTTTAGTTCAAATACTAATTGGAGAATACCTACCTAGTTTCCAATTATCCGAGGAAATTTTATATTAAAATTTCATTTTTTATTTAGGCTAATAGTGTCGAATTAAAAAAAAATTAATTTAGTTGCATTATATTAATAAGGTCTTTGTTTCAAGTGATCAGCACTCAATTGCTTAAAATTAAAAAAAATAAAGGTTATGTAAGAGAAGCCATCTTGTGTGAAGCTAGATACGATTTTTAGCTCTAGTTTTAAGGGAGAGAGCTTATGCAGAGATTACGGTCTGTTGAACTAAAGATCGTAGAAAAATAATAATTACATATATGTATTCAGCATAAAAAACTGGTTCAGGGAAAAATATGTTTTGGTCCCTAGCACTTACTAAAAATCGTAGAAAAATAATAATTACATATACGTATTCAGCATAAAAAACTGGTTCAGGGAAAAATATGTTTTGGTCCCTAGCACTTACTAAAAATCGTAGAAAAATAATAATTACATCTACGTATTCAGCATAAAAATCTGGTTCAGGGAAAAATATGTATTGGTCCCTAGCACTTACGGTTTTTGAGTTATTAATTCTTAAAGTTACAATTTCTCCTATACGAAATGTATAGAGAAATATTTATGTATTCTTTGGATTGATGTATTCTATGAATCCTCAAGCAGACACTTGTTTTTCTTAAATATGAAGAAATAACCTCTTTTAACCTTTCATTTTTTGACAGTTGTATATATTGACGCGTCACGAGATACGTCATCATCATAAACATCTATCAGATCACGTGACTATCGACGGCTACTTTTTATATATTGAAAGATTTCTATTTCACTTATTAATATTTTATTACTTATGACGTCATTATTATTTTTTATATTTACAAGACTTGTTTATATTGTTTTGTTTATTTAAATAAAGCAGAAAAGATATATAAAATTTGGCAAGTGATAAATTAGACTGTTTGGCCGTCGGCCATTTTGCAAATGTTAAGTTACTTTCTCTCTCTCTCTTTCTCTCCTTTTACAAATGCAAGACATGGCGTCGGTGGCTTTTTAATTAACCCGCGGCTGCCAACTCAACGGACTCAACACTTTATGGGATATATAATATACATGAACCTCTTCTCCTTCTCCCTTAGAACCAACTTTTTTTTTCTTCTTTTTTTTTTTTAATTTTATATTCTGGTTGCGCTTTGATCGGAGAGAGAAGAAACTCTCCCTTCTTTTTTTTTTACTCACTCTTTTTAGAGTTAAAGTTCCAAAATTTTAAATGGAATTTAAATATGAGTTTAATTAAAGTTTGAGCGGGGAAGAAAACTAATATATAAAGATATATTGATTTATGGCTATAGATTAATAATTAATAATAAAATAGAAGTTTATTAAAATTAATGTATAAAAAAAAATCAACTAAGCAAGTTGAATAAAAAAAAAATATTTTTTGAAAAGCCGTCATCTTAAAAAATCCATTTATTGATACTTCTATTTCATATTACATCAATTATGCAAAATAAATGTCTATATTTTTGTTGTTCTATTGAAAAAAAAAAAACAAAAAAACAAGATAATCGTATAATCGAAAGATAAAACGTTTTTCCGGGTGACTTTTCCGATCACTGGCGTTATTTTTTTCACCCTCAGCGCCTTTGCATCCGCCGTCACCAATAAAAATGTTATTTATAAAACATAAATTTCCCCGCCCGGGCGCCAGCAAATACACTTTACGACCTCCGACTGGATAACCCACTCGGGTGCAATAGCCTCCCACTCGTTTTAGATACATCTTCTTTATACATAGGTTTCATATATGACGTATAAATATAGACAGGGCATTATAGGGAATTAAAACACAACTCCATATATGGAAGATAATTTCAGAGCAGTAGATTAGCTTTTTTTTTTTTTCTTAATAAAGACCTTGATTTGACCTTATACACTATCTTAAGACATATAAGGAGATCAAATTTAAATATTTAACGATTGAGATTGTAAAAAAAAAAATAAATTGAGATTTAATCATTATATAATAAGGAAATTCGACAAGAAAATAACCCAAATTTGATTTTTAGGCTATTTATTATTATTAAAAGAGAAAGGTTAAAAAAATTTTGAAAAATTAACGTCAAATTTTATAAAAGATGTAATTATGTTATTTAAATACCACCCGACAAAAGTGAGTGAGATCATTCAATGAGATTGACATTATTGTACAGTCCTTGACAAAAGGTATTAAACCACATACAATTTCAATTAACAAACAAGTTGCTATGAATAAAACTATTATATAATTAAACAAATAAGTATTATATTATATAAATTCTTTTGTGTCCGTTAATATAATAATATTTAGATTGAGAAGAGAGAAGAAAGAGCCGGGGCGGGGTCCTTGAAAGTTTAAATTATTCAAAAATCAATCATCAATTTCCGGTTTTCAAAATACTTTTTCATGAATCATTTTTAATATCCCAGTAAATTTCTCCTTTAATTATAGACATGTCTCCCCTGTCTATCTGTCACTCTCTTTCTTAAAATTTGATAGTTATCACAAGAATCTAATATTTTGCAGAAATAATTAGAATAATATGAAAGTTGAAAAAAAAAAAAAAATAGATTTATTCACAAGAAGGTGTGGGAGAAGAAATTAGATTCTAAATATAGATCTTATAACGAGAAATAGGAGGGGTTGTTTCATATTATATCATTTGTTTGCATAAAAATTATTCCAGGCTGGAGGGGATTAAAAGTTAATCAAATTAATATTCTATATTTCTTTTTTAAGGTCTTTTTTCGGCATTTAGTCTATTTAGACACCATACATATTTATTTCAAATGATTTGTAGTCAATTCAAATGAAATTACTTTGAGAGGAAGGGCAGAGGCAGCCAAAAAGAAAAAAATAATTCTGAATGCTACAGCAATCCACGTGTCAGGGGCAATAATATTCTAGATAAAATAGTTAATTTATAAAAATAAAAATAATAAAATTACTATTGATTTTTAAAATGCGTAGTATTTTCTCTATTAGATCAGCAGTTAGTTTACTATGATAGTCGAGACTATTTTACTCTGGCCTTAAATTCCAAATTTTATCAAATTTGGACTTACGGGCTTCGAGTTATGAAAAACTCAAAGATAGGCGGGCCCGGGATGATTTTGAGTTCATCATAGTCTTTTCTATTCTACTCTGGCCTTAAATTCCAAATTTCATCAAATTTGGACTTACGGGCTTCAAGTTATGAAAAACTCAAAAATAGGCGGGCCCGGGATGATTTTGAGTTCATCATAGTCTTTTCTATTCTACTCTGGCCTTAAATTCCAAATTTCATCAAATTTGGACTTACGGGCTTCAAGTTATGAAAAACTCAAAAATAGGCGGGCCCGGGATGATTTTGAGTTCATCATAGTCTTTTCTATTCTACTCTGGCCTTAAATTCCAAATTTCATCAAATTTGGACTTACCTACTTCAACTTATGGAAAACTCAAAAATAGGCGGTCCAGAGATCATTTTGAATTTCTAACACGTTCGCAATAGTCTACTTTTTCACTATTATCAATAGATTAAATAGGTAAGAGAAAGTAATAATTTACCTGTAAAAAATTTTCACAGAATCACCGTTCACCCTACTATCGGAAATATACCCTCTTTCCATCTATTATAAGAAAATATACTAATAATTATATAAACCAAATTAAAATATATGCTAGCGCTATCTATTTATAAAAAATATACTAAAATATATCGAGAAATCAAATTTATATGGTCTTAAATATATACTAGCACCATCTCTTAGAAGAAAATATACTAAAGTTTATTAAAGAACCAAATTTATAGAGTTTAATATATAGGCTGGCGCCATCTCTTAGAGGAATTTTCAAAGAACTATCGAGAAACCAAATTTATAGGGTTTAAAATATATGCTAGCGCTATGTATTAGGAGAAAATATACTAAAAGTTATTTGAAATGTGTTCGGTTATTTTCGGAATATTTCGGAAATATTCGGGCATGTGGCGGCCGCAGATACTGTGGTTATAAGGAGGGATATGCTGTAGGACAATTTAGTATCTCACCGACTGTCGGTGAGTGAACATAAGAGGGGTGTATGTCAATTTGCTCTCTATTAATTAACAGTTAAAAAAATCCTTTTATTTAAACAGAAATTCTTAAATAATAGTGATTACATGAAAAAAGTTATGATTTTTAATGAATTTTGAAATCTTAATAAGGAAATGTACTTGTATGGACACGTGTATTGGGTCTATGGAGAGATGTTGCTTCGTCAACGGTCAGCATCCCACCCACCCACCCTTAATAGATACTTTACTTATATAATATCATTACTACCCGAAGCCATCGTCGCCGCACTCTCGAAAATACCCGAATACTTCCGAAAGGTTTTAGTTCATCTTATTGCAGAAAGGGGGCAGCATAATCTAATCATATTATTATAAAATTAATTGCAATTAAAACCTTTCGGAAGTATTCGGGTATTTTCGAGAGTGCGGCGATGATGGCTTCGAGTAGTAATGATATTATATAAGTAAAGTATCTATTAAGGGTGGGTGGGTGGGATGCTGACCGTTGACGAAGCAACATCTCTCCATAGACCCAATACACGTGTCCATACAAGTCCATTTCCTTATTAAGATTTCAAAATTCATTAAAAATCATAACTTTTTTCACGTAATCACTATTATTTAAGAATTTCTGTTTAAATAAAAGGATTTTTTTAACTGTTAATTAATAGAGAGCAAATTGACATACACCCCTCTTATGTTCACTCACCGACAGTCGGTGAGATACTAAATTGTCCTACAGCATATCCCTCCTTATAACCACAGTATCTGCGGCCGCCACATGCCCGAATATTTCCGAAATATTCCGAAAATAACCGAACACATTTTAAATAACTTTTAGTATATTTTCTCCTAATAGATAGCGCTAGCATATATTTTAAACCCTATAAATTTTGTTTCTCGATAGTTCTTTGAAAATTCCTCTAAGAGATGGCGCCAGCCTATATATTAAACTCTATAAATTTGGTTCTTTAATAAACTTTAGTATATTTTCTTCTAAGAGATGGTGCTAGTATATATTTAAGACCATATAAATTTGATTTCTCGATATATTTTAGTATATTTTTTATAAATAGATAGCGCTAGCATATATTTTAGACCCTTTTAATTTGGTTTATATAATTATTAGTATATTTTCTTATAATAGATGGAAAGAGGGTATATTTCCGATAGTAGGGTGAACGGTGATTCTGTGAAAATTTTTTACAGGTAAATTATTACTTTCTCTTACCTATTTAGCCTATTGATAATAGTGAAAAAGTAGTTGAAATTTGATGAAATTTGGAATTTAAGGCCAGAGTAGAATAGAAAAGACTATGATGAACTCAAAATCATCCCGGGCCCGCCTATTTTTGAGTTTTTCATAACTTGAAGCCCGTAAGTCCAAATTTGATGAAATTTGGAATTTAAGGCCAGAGTAGAATAGAAAAGACTATGATGAACTCAAAATCATCCCGGGCCCGCCTATTTTTGAGTTTTTCATAACTCGAAGCCCGTAAGTCCAAATTTGATAAAATTTGGAATTTAAGGCCAGAGTAGAATATAAAAGACTATGATGAACTCAAAATCATCCCGGGCCCGCCTATTTTTGAGTTTTTCATAACTCGAAGCCCGTAAGTCCAAATTTGATGAAATTTGGAATTTAAGGCCAGAGTAGAATAGAAAAGACTATGATGAACTCAAAATCATCCCGGGCCCGCCTATTTTTGAGTTTTTCATAACTCGAAGCCCGTAAGTCCAAATTTGATAAAATTTGGAATTTAGGGCCAGGGTAGAATAGAAAAGACTATGATGAACTCAAAATCATCCCGGGCCCGCCTATTTTTGAGTTTTTCATAACTCGAAGCCCGTAAGTCCAAATTTGATAAAATTTGGAATTTAAGGCCAGAGTAGAATAGAAAAGACTATGATGAACTCAAAATCATCCCGGGCCCGCCTATCTTTGAGTTTTTATAACTTGAAGCCCATAAGTCCAAATTTGATGAAATTCGGAATTTAAGGCTAGAGTAGAATAGAAAAGACTATGATGAACTCAAAATCATCCCCGACCCGCCTATCTTTGAATTTTTAATAATTTGGACCCCACAATTTGGTTCTTCAATAAATACAGAGTACGTCTATTTGTTTGTAATGCATAGACGAAACTACTGGACCGATTTTCATAGTTTTTTTTAATGAGTAGAGAATTTTTTCAGGGGTGGTTTTAGTCTATCATTTTGTCATATTAGGGGTGGGGACTTTCCCTTTTTTGATGCTTATAAATCGCAAACAGAAAATCATTGGAAAGCGGGTTCAAACTTGCTTTACGAAAAATATATTAATTTAAATAATCACATCATTCAAATGGAAAATAAAAATTCTTCCTCCCCCTAAAATTCGGCATTTCAAAAAGTTTTTCTCCTCTTAGCCCCTCCCCTCCAAAAATTTTTTTCTTTATTTTTATTTTTCACTCGATTTTAAAAAAAATTTAAATGACGCTTCTCCATGGGTAAATAATAGAAAAATAACACTCCCACCCTACAAATCTCTTATTTATTTTAAAAAGTTTTTACTTTCTCTTATCTCTATGTTAGTTAATATATAGAGAAAGTTTTAGATTCATGTCAAAAATTTGATGTCGAGATTTTGATGGATATACACGTTTTGAGAACCCCTGAATCCAAAAAGTGGTTTTCGCGACATGGTCTGTCTGTGTTTAATTTTAAGCATGGAGGATTTGAGCTACTTCAAAGGAATGATAGGAGAAATGGTTGCCATGGTAACAAAATATAAATATTTTCCCATGCTTAAAAATGTTACATCTGAATTCAAATGTACCGTACTGACGGAACCTAATTACATGTCTACACAAAAAATCTGGTGTGACAAGCACAGTAGACAACTTTCTCTTGCCGAAGGGTAAAGAAAGTTGTGTGCTGTCCGACCAGTCACACCAGATTTTTTAAGAACCAATTGATAAAGAGAGGATTATCCTATTCTCCTTTTCCGAATTAATATAAAATCATTAACTATTAATGTCATTCTTCAAATGTACAATTTAATAATCGAACCGATCATTCGGCCTTGTATCTGAGTAATTTTATTTAATTCCTAGGTGATATTTCATTATGTGTGTGGTAGGAGGTTTTTTGAATCGAGAGTTCGACTCCCGTTAAACGTTAATGTTAGTTAGCCTTGCACTCCAGGAGTCCAAAGGAGTTCCAAGGTTCTTGCTTGATTACTTACTTTGATAATTTTACATTCCAATGTTATTATATTAGTTCAATAATAAAAGGCTCTCTCTTTGGAATTTTTCAATTTTTTTTTTCTTATAGATGACTTAAATTGATATTTAAGTAAACCTCTCATTATTATTAGTCTATTATTTTCTAAAAACCAATAAAACCTTTAAAAATCTTTTTATAATTTTAAAGAGAAAATTGAAAATCGAAATTTTAAAACCATCCTTTTTAAACCGCTAAATAGCGCTATTTTATCTTTTTGGCCATACCATAAAAATAAATAAATTTATTCCAATTTTTCTAGGAGAGAGAAAATAAAATATAGTTTATTTAAATATATTCAAATATTCTTGCATGTTCTTGTTCTTGCCTAAAAGCATGTTAGCACCCCTGGGAGGTGGCTGGTTTGAGGGGCATTTCTAGCTAAAAACGGGCAAATTGTGTGGACCAAAAAGGGGTGGAAAGGTTGCTACTACTTGTTCGCCTTTCGGTTATAAATCTGCCAACTTAGAGTGGATGGGGGTGTGATTTATCCCCCCTCTTCCAAAAAAAGAAGGGACATGGGAAAAAAACAAAGGGTAGAGAGCAATTAACATGGAGGCACGCACTATCGACACAACGTAATTTGAAAATCGTCAAGAAATTGTGTCTCTCTTGGCTTGAATTACACACCTGGACATGTGATTTATACGTTTTTAGAAAGAATTTTTTTTAGATTTATGACGTAAATATAAACAATCATAAGTTAAAGAATATTTAAATAATTCGTTTCAACCGCCTGAGCCTCTTTTTTTTATCCCGAAACTAGACTTAAAATATGTTTACACATAAATAAAAAGAATTATGACGGATTGTTTAAAAAAAATATGCTGAATAAAGAATGAATCATTATTTAAAAGAATTTACCATCTTCAACAAAATCAAACAGTTGTTTATTTCTAAGAATAAAGTGATTCCTTCTAGAATAGCAATTAATTAATTAACGAGTTGAGCTTTAACTAATTTAGGCATACCATGGTAAGTCAGGCCAAACAAAATCAATACATTTGTTAATTATTGAAAATCTATAAAATTTTGTTGCTCTTTCAAATTTAGTGCTGGTTCCGGTTGAATATTTTTTTTTTAAATATAAAATTTCAATAATCGTGACTACCACCCACACAAATTCAATTATCATAAAGAATTTTAAGCAAATTAAATTTAGAAAATAATTATAATATTTAATTGATTGATTTGCACGTTTTTATTTTGTTTTGTTTTAAATGACATTATTTTTTTGACAGTGCGAGAAGTGAGAGATAAATTTAATTCAATGTCGTTTTCAAAACAAAGATTATGTTAATTAATTATTTATATATCAAGTCATGGCTGGGTGGTGTTTTTTTTTTTATATAATTCGTCTATTGCTTTATGTGCATAATGAATAAAATCGCATGATGGAGGAAAATTCTTTAATTGTCATGAGGGCGAATACTCTACACTTTAAAAATTGGTTGCTAGCAAAGAAACAACTTTTTTCTGCAATTTTTATTTCCACCTCAGAAGTATAAAATTTCGCAATAACCTACTATTAAAATTGGTGCATATCATTATAAATTCAATTTTATTACAATTGATGCATAAATTTCAAAATTAAAATCTCCTATAAAGGATTAGGAGAATCATAAAGTGAGTTTATTTACCATCCTTTGCTTTTTACTATTCTACATTAAATTAACATTAAAAATGATTTTTTTTTATTATACTTTTATGTTAAGGCAGAGTTTTTTGCACAATTTATGCTACTGTTGTGTATTTTCGACATAACATAACAATTGGTATTATTTTGTTTTCCCAAAAGTTAAAAAAAAAATCAAATTTCTTTTCTCTCTACTGTATTGTAAGAAAATTAATAAAAAACGTGTCAAGTGATTTTACTTTTTTTTTATTCATTCTTTTTATTTCTAATTCATTTTATTTCATTTCAATCATAATTATGTATAAACTCTCCCTCTCTTTTTAGTTTCCATCAAAAGATTGGACTAGTTTCTCTCTCTCTCTTTTTCATTCATCTAAAATTAATTAACAACATATCAAATTAAAATTAGAATTTAAAATAAACTTATGAAATATTTCAAAAACAGAAAATGTTAATTGTAAATTAGCTAAAAAAAAAAAAGAAAAATTTATATTTCTCTCTTTCTCTAGCTCGCTGAGAGATATTTAAAAACTTCCCACTAAAAAAATAAATTTTATATAACAAATAGGCAAAGGCAATTTCTATTGAAAATAAGCTTAATTATTGGAATTGCGGGAATCAGCTTTTAATTTTATCCCTTCTAAAAGCTGGTTTTATTCCTTCCGACTCCAATCTTATAAAACAAATATTAAGATGTCCTTCCCACTAAAGGCACGAATCCCAAAAACAACAACCAATTTATAGAATTTTATTTAATCATCTCGAAAAAAAAAAATTTTCATTTTTTTTTCCCTCTCGGCTGCTGACGCCATTTAGGGGTTGAATATATATATAGGCTATATATGTC